>CAUYUJ010017389.1:185973-203473 GCA_963575745.1 Prorocentrum cordatum | reverse complement strand
ACACCAGTGGGGGATGTGATGCGGACGGTGGTGGGGACCGGGAGTCGTTTGCTGGCGGTGAGTAGGGGGGGGGGGGGGGGAAGGGGGGGTCGAACCGGTAGTGGCCCCCTCCAGTTTTCCGGATCCGGAGGGTAGGGGGGGGGGGGGGAGGGGTTCGAACCGGTGGTGACCCCCCGGTTTTCCGGATCCGGGGGGAGGGGTTCCGGTTGGGTTTTCGGAGGGGGGGGGGGTTCGAACCGGTAGTGACCCCCCCCGGTTTTCGGAGGAGGGGGGGGGGGAGGGGGGAGGGGTTCCAGCGGGGGGGGGGGGGGATTTTCGGAGGGGGGGGGGGGAGACCCCTGGGTTCCGGAGGAAAAGGTTCGCAATTTTCCACAGTAAAGCGGCGGTGGATCACGCTCTCTCTGATGTTTCAACCTACTTTAGACTTGATCACCAAAGAGAAGTTCAAACACCAAGAAAGTTCCGAAACTCAAGGGTTCTCACGTGTCGGGCCCTGGGAGACACACTCGTCCGACACTGTTTCGGCACTGTTTCGACACGCTTTCGACCCTTTTCCGGGTGCTCGAAATTATTTCTGGGATGTGGTCCTTAAGTACGATGGGAGCAACATAGCCCTCTCCCTCTGTCTCGCTCGCTCTCTAGTGCCTGCTCGGGGGTCTCTGGTCCAGCGCGCAGCCAGGACACGAAGCGCCCGGCACTTCTGTGGACCGCATCGCGAGACTGGTCACGCCATCGCAGCCTTTGACAGGTTCGTGCCGAACGCCTTCAGTGTCCGCGCGCGCCATGGCTTCGAGAGGTTCTCGCCGCGCGCCCCCTGCGGCCCGAACCACCAGGCAAAAGGCCGCCCAAAGGCAGCCTCACCCGACAGCAACCTGTCCCGAAAGGAAGCCTGCGTCGTCGCCCTCCAGAGCAGTGGTGGCGTCGACCGAGCAATCGCTGCATACAACGAACTCGCTCACAAGCATCACGCCGATCATCACATACCAGCCAACGCCGCTCCGACCAACGTAGGGTTTGGATCGGACTACTGAGATTGCGCGGGGAAATCAAGATCAGCTACGCCATGCTGCGCCGCCCCTTCACGTACAAAAAGGCTTCAGCACGTGACCCACCAGGAGCCGCGGTCGACGACCATGCCCACCAAGGTAGAGGCAGGGCCCCACCCATCAGCCTCGATGGCAAAACTAGGACCTCCCCGCTACCACTGCGCCAGTCAGAGAGGTCGACGCGACGTCGTGCGCCAGCAACGTTTAATTTCGCGCGCTATATGGAGGCGACCGCCCGCTGCAGCATATCCACGCACAAGATGATCGGTGTGCGCTTGCCGTCCTGGGACCCATCGACACCGACTACCTGGGAAGGTCGTTCCGATTACGGGTCCTCCGCCGCGCGGCCAAGGCTGCCGAACCGACGTCGATGCAAATCCAAGGGGACATTTGCCAACCAGGGCGGGAAGGAGTGAATTAAGTCCCTCCAGAACGTCGTTGTCTGGGTCGCCCTCTACCCAGCGGACAACGTCGTCTGGATCCGTGCAGCTAGCTATCTGCGAGGCAGACGCCATCGCCGTCGCACCAGCGCTTCTCTGGCGCGGCACCCGCCGACGGCTGCCGTTGCGGGCGGGTCAGGCAGAGCCCAAGAGGAGAGGCCGAATAACGCCACAAATCAGCCAGACGGGACGTCTCGCGCAAACAGCTCGACGACGACCTCACCGACGCGTTCACAGCTGTGTTCGCGTGCCACTTTCGCACCGTTCAAGTCGAAGAGGCCATGGGGCTCCTAGACCGCCATGCCGCGGCAGTTTGCAAGCGTCTGCTCGCGGCTACTTCGGGATCATGCCAGCTGGCGTGCCCTGTCGTCCTCGCCGCCCCAGGACAAGGAGGTGCCCAGTTTAACGTCAGTTAGCATGGCACCAGAGGGCTTCCGCCTAGTGTCTGCATGAGTGCGCGGTGCCCAGATGGTCGCCGGGCCATGCTGCCGGAAGCGCGCGACGCCTCATGCGTTCACATGGCATGCGGGACCGTGCGTTCGGATGAAGGAGTGGTCGTTCGCGTCGAGCCCGACGTCGAGGGGGCAGAACAAGTCGTCTTGGAACTGCGGGGAACTGGCGCTGCGCTCGCTGATATTCGATAGTGCGTCGCGGGCGTTGAGCTGCAGAGCGCCGCCAAGACGCAAGTCGCTGAGGCTCTGGCGTCCACCAAATTGCGCCGCGATGATCAAAACGTTGGATGGGGCAAAGGTACCGGGGACAACTCCAGCATTGTCAAGGCGACAGACCCCCGCCGAATGCCGCGCCCCTTGCGCGCGGCTCCCTGGGCCCTTGTCAGTGTCGAAAGTCGCGCCCCCGCGAGGGCCGAGCCCCCCGAGGCGCCGACGGCTGCCATCATTTCGTCGTTGGCCATCGCCGCGGAGAAACCCGCGGTGGCATCGCCTACGAGGGGGTCAAGGTCGTTTCCCTCCGCATCCCTACAAGACGGGGCGGTCGCCAGGCCGCGCCTCCAGGCGCTGGTGAAGCCCGGGCCTGGTGGGCGGCGCCGAAAGTCTTGCCAGCGCGCAGCAAGCGGCAATTGGCTGCGACGAGATCGCGAAGTGGATGCCGCCTGGAGTCCAACGGGTCAGCGACCAACCAGACGCAATGTTCAAAGAACTGGAGGATGACAGGCAGCCGCTCGCCAGAGCCGCCGAGGGCCTAGAAAAAACCGTCACTGGCGTGGCCTCGTGCGCCGCGGTGCCGCCGCCTCTTCCATCGGGGGCCGCGCTGAAAGCCGGCCTCCCCGCGGACAGCGGGCGCCCCCCCCCCTGCTGGAGGCTGCCGTCGACGATCCGGCGCCGCAGACGCCGCTGGGCGACCCGGCGCTCGAACGAAGCTCAGTCTACAGCAGTCCCTCGGAAGGTGGCTCCTGGCCGAGGGGAACTTGCTGTGGCGGCCCAGACGACGGCCAGAAATTCCACGGTCACGGCCACCTGGCGCTGGGCCCGCCTGTCGGGTTTGGCTTGTCGTGGCCGCCATGCGTCTCTGCGAGGCAGACGGGGCTGCCGGCGACCTCGCCGACCAGGCCGCTGCTGTTGGTCTCGCCGCGGCTGTGAACCAAGCGCATGCGGGGTCGCTGGGCCGGCGGCTGCAAAAGGGTGGCGCTGTTCAGTCCACCCTTGAATTTCTGGTCGGAGTGTTCGGCAAAGTATGAGCTATCGGAGGTTTCATCATGTACCTCGCATTGGGCGCGCGGCCATCAGCGACGATGCTGGGCAACCGTCAGACTTTCCTCTAGCATGGCCACCTGGCTATGCAGCAGAGGGGTGTGCCGTGGCCTCGTCGGCAGTCCCAGGCATCCGCTGTGGCGGCTCAGTGCTCCGCGTCCATGTCGCGATCGCCGCGGGGGCAGGTGCCGCGGGCAGTCCGCCCGGCGCTCCTGGACAGATCGCCGCCTCCAGGGCCGACTTCCGAACTGGGAAGGATTGGCATATCGCAGCGCGAGCTGAATTCATCGGCGCGGTGTTCTGCTGCTGCGCGGCAATGGCTGCGCCGCCAGCGTCCGCGCCGGAGAGCGGTGCCTGGCCATGGTTCTGTGGGCTCCCGGGTCCGCCGCGTTGCTGCGCGCGGGCGGGTGGGGCGGGGAGACGCGGGCCGCCGCTCTCGCCGAAGCCGGCGCCCCAAACCCTGAACTCTAAACGCCCCGCGTGCCGCGGGGCCTAGGCGTCGCCGCGGCCGCGAGAGACGCCCCGCGTAACCGCGCTCGGCCCCCGTGGTGGGGGGTCCGGGTGAGGCCGCGCGGGGGGCCGCGCGGGGGGCCGCGCGGCCTGGGCCGCGGCCGCGGCCCCCGTCTCGATTGTGGCGGCGCCAGCCCTGCCGGCAGGGTCGGGGGGGCGCCAGTGGGCTCGAGAGTCTGCGCCGAGAGCCGCGCCGAACACCGTTGCGCGCAGCGTCGGTGGTGCTGCCGCCGCGACCGATAGACGCAACGCGGGCGCCGGCCCTGTGGGTGGATGCGGCCGGGCGCCGGCGGGCAGGAGAGGGGGCGAGCGTCGCCCAAATGCCGAGGGGTGCGGCGGAGAGCGCTCGAATAGGACGCCCCCGCCAGGGCCGGCCCGCGCGGTGGTCGGGGCCCGAGCGAACCAGCTACCGCCGATCACAAATTCAGGGGGCCTCTTGGCGGCCCCGGGGGCCTTGGAGCGTCTCGGGGAGTCTCTTGGGGCCTCTTGAGGGTCTGGGGGCCTCCTGTGGGCCTCCTGGATTTCTTTTGGTGCCTCTTGGGCGCTTCGTGGGGCCAACTTGAGGCGCTGTCGGGGGCCGTGGGGGCGCCCTTTGGGCCATCTTGGAGGGTGTTGATCGAAAGTGAGGGGGGCGTGAATTAGCGTTGCCCTTCGGGGGCCGCGAAAGTCGCCTCTTGGGGCGCTCCGGAGGCGCTCTTAGGCGCTCTTGGGCGCTCTTGGGGCCGTCTTGGGGCTCTCTTGTGCCTCCCTTGGGCCCTCTTGGCCCATCTTGGAGCCGTCGTGAGGATTCGGATGGCCATCCGAAGCGAAAAGGCGAGAAAGCAACGCACATGGATTTTCCGACGGTTCTGGAAGAGTTTTATCTTCCTGGGGTCCTCTTGGGGGGGGGCGGGCCCTTCTTCGAGTGGGGCTGAGGGGCAGATGGACGACAGAACGCCCTAGACCACCTGCGCCCTAAAAGGGCTCGCGGGCGTCGGGCGCCCCTGGATTGACGTTTCAAATTGAGAAGGGGCCATTTTCACATTGGAAAAGGTGCCAATTGCAGATTGATATTCAGATATGACAAAGTGGATTTGAAAAATGAACGGTTCCAAATTGAGAAAGGAGCGATTTCAAATGGAAGAAGGACAGATCTCAAGTGCGCCGCCGCCGATTTCAAATTGATGCTCGGGCCCGTGGCGGCCCCATTTCGCGGGGGCTATGTGAGGGCATCGGGCTTCAGCTGCCTGCGTGGCCGCGGGAGGCTTTGGGCCCTCCGCGTGGCTCGGGGGAAGAAGTGCCATGCTCTGCGCGGGCTGGACGCTGGCGCGTGACGCGTCAGCAGACCAGCTCGCGGACGTTGGGCCAACCCCCGCAGCGGCGCGCACGGCAGCGCGCCCCGGGTGGAGCGCGGGCTGCTCTGCGCCGAATCCGTGGCCCTGGTCTCCGCCGAGTGCGACGCGGCCCCCAGCCCCGCAGCCATTTGGCTTGTCTGGCAGGGCGCCCCCCCCGCAGGATCGCCCTTCTTGGCCCCCGCAGAGAATCTGTCGTTGCGGCCGCCCACCCCGCTGCAAAATCGACCGTGGCATTTGCGCGTCGACTCGGCGCCCCGGCCGGGCGGGTCAGGAACTGGCGCCCAGTGCCGGGGGATAGCCTTCGGCCTTTTCCTTCCCGCGAAGCAGCGCCCGCTATAGCCCTGGCGACGCAGTGACGTCGCAGCGCCGCCCTGGTTGCGCCGAGGGGCGCCGACGCATCCCTACATGGGGCGCGCGAGGCGTTTTATTTACTGCAAACTTTTCGGTCTCTCTATAGGGGGGGAAAAGTGATGCAAACGAGAACTCGGAGGTCCGCGCGGACCTCGAGAGTTTTTTTTTTTGTTTTTTATGCCACTTTTTGTTCCTGTGCTCTTGGGTCCATGCACAGTGGCCCCGTCTCAATCCGGACCTCCCTTCCTCTGGGGCCAGCGAATGATGTCTCGGGGCCCATCCCGCGACCGCCTCGACGTGGCCCGAGCGGAGAACCCGACCAATGCTGCGCTGGCGGGCGCGGGGCCAGACGGGCGTGCGCGGCGACGGATGGGGTTTGCTCCAGCCGAGCTCGCCCCATGCTGGCCAGGGTAGGTTGCGGTGGCTACGGCGGGCCCGGCGGTCGGCTCCGCGGCTCTGCCCGCGCCCGCGACCTGGCCCAGTCTGCGCAACGGGCGGAGGCGATGGCCGTGCTCCGTCGGGTAGCCGCGGCCGAAGGGCCCGTGCACGTCCTGGCCAAGACGAACCGGGCGGCTGTCGACGGATTTGAAGATTGCTCAGGGGGGCCGCCACAAAGCGCGTCCGCGACCTGGCCCAGTCTGCGCAACGGACGGAGGCGATGGCCGTGCTCCGTCTGGTAGCCGCGGCCGAAGGGCCAGTGCACGTCCTGGCCAAGAAGAACCGGGCGGTTGTCGACGGATTTGAAGATTGCTCAGGGGGGGCCGCCACAACGCGTTGGGCCATAGCCGACCTGTGGCAGGGCATTCACCGGGTGCTCCCGGCGAAGCCCGACATGTAAGATCCCGGAAGTAGGAACCATTTGGGGGGCGCAGGTTATCGGCGAAGGGCGCGCCGCTCCGACCAGAGAAGCGTTCGTGTGACGCGCTGGTGAACTCGCCGCCTCAGGAGCAAGGCTTCGCAGCGTCCCGCAGAGTGTGGCAGGCGCCGCCAAGTGGCGACGCAAGCTCGCCGCTGTCCTACACGCCGCGGCCGTTGCCATTCAGGGCCTGCGACGATAGACGCTGCCGCCCCCTCGCAGCAGAGCGGGGTGCTCTAAGGCTGAGCTCTTGAAGGTGGCGCCGAACCTGCTCGCCATTGGCTAGGGGGGCCGCAGCTCGGGCGCGCGTGCAGGCCGCCTCCCATGGGCGGGCCATGATTTTCTGGCTATTCGACGAACTCGACGACCCCTGGTCCACGCCCGCGGGCGATTTCGAGGGCGAGGGCCTCGGCCCGGTAGGGCTCAGTGCTTCTCTCAGCGACGAGGAAAACAGCGAGCTCTCCACGCGCGCGCCCCCGTGGCCAGGACATTGTCGTGGACCGCCCTCTCGCGCCGGCTAGCGCCTTGCCCGCTGGCGCCTGGGTGGGTCGTGGAGCGGTGGCCGCCCATCGCGCCCGAGGAAGCTAGCCCTCTCAGTCGGCCCGCCCGTTTTCCGACGAGCGCGGCCGCCGGCCGCGGAGTGCCGGCCGCCTGGCCAGCGGGGCCGCCCAGCGCGCGGACCGCGGGCGAGCCCTCGTGCGAATGTCGCCCCGGCGAACAGCCGGCAGCAACGGAGCCTCGAGAACGCCCCCGCCGCCGGGTCGCAGGCGCCCTGACGCCGCGCCAACCATCCAGCGCCCTCCCTCCGCCAACTGCAGGAACGAGCAGCCCCGCTGGTCGACGGGTGCCACCGAGCGCAAGTTGGCAACGCGCAGAGGGGGGTAGGGGGAGGGGGGAAGGCTTCTTAGAAACACCCCCTGCTTCTTACAAGGCGTGGGCCTTCTCTATAGACGTAAGGCCGAGGCCTTCTAAGAAGCAGGGTGCTTCTAAGAAGCCTTCCCCCCTCCCCCATACCCCCATTGGCGCGCCGCCAAGCAAGGGGCCCTGGGCGGCCTGCAGCAGGCCTTCCGGCCCGCTGCCGTTCTGGGGCGCCCCGCCCCCGGCAGCCTCCACGCCCGCCTCGACGCTCTCAGGAGGGGGAAAAACATACACAGAGACAAGTAATCGTCGATTCCCAGGAACATATGGGAAAATTTGGGAAGTGGGGGGGAGGACAAGAAACCCAGAAGATATGGGAAAATATGGGGAATTTTTTTTTCATGTGTGTGTATTTATTTGTGTGTCCTGGGGCCCCTTCACGCTCGACGGGCGGCGCGCCGGTGCTATGGTCCCACCTCCCCTCTCCCGCGGGGCACGAGCGCGGCGGGCGCCCGCGCCGTCGTCCGCTCTCGGCGGGCCGCCGCGGGGGGCGCCCCAAAAAGCGGCGCTTTGTCGCCGTCCGGAGTGCGCTGCGTCGCGCTGCGTCGCGCAGGCCGAAGAGCGCGCGAGGGGGCGGCGCTTCCGCCACGGGGGGCGCGGGCGATCCCGCGGCGGCCTGTGCCGGGCGCGGTCCGCGGGGCCGCTCCGGGAGGGAGGCGAGGCCGCCGCGCCTGTTGCATGTGCGGCGCTTCCCGCTGATGCGAGGACGGCCTGCCGATCGCTCGCGACCCGGGGGCCAGGGCTGAGGGCCGCGGCCCGACGTGTTGCGATCTTGCGCTCGTTCTCTCGACGCTGTTGCCATTTCCTCCCGTGCCTTCCCCCCTGTCACGCCCCTGTGCCTCCCGTTGCTCCCCGGCCTCCCTGTCGTCTCCTCCCTCTAGCTCTTCCTTTCGCTCTCCCTTTCCGTCTCCGCCCTCCCATCCTGCCCCGTTCTTCCTCCGCCTCGCGCCATCCCGCCGCCGGGGCGGGGCGGAGGTTCACCAATCCTGGCGAACGGGAGCTCGTGGTGGGCAGCCCCCGTGTGGCGCCGGTGTGCCTGTGGGGGAGGTTCGTTTTTGTTGGTTTGCGAGGCCATTGAAGAAAGAGGCTGGTTGACGAGGGGTGGCGGGGTGGCGAGGGGGGAGTGCAAGCTGGGCGCGCTCGCGCCATCTATGACATCCGACCCCTCCCACCCATCCCTTTCCAACTGCGCTGGTTTTCTCGATCCGCCGACGCCGGTCGTAGACCTGGAAGTCCAAAAGAGACCCCATCGTGCTGTGCGCAATCGGAACAGAAAAGGGTTGCGTACGTTGGGGGAGGAGGTGGTGGCGGATGAACAGGAGTAATAGAAAGAGGCCGATCAGGATTACAAGGAGGATGACGAAGGGGAGGAGGAGCATGAGGAAAGAAGAGGACGAGGACGAACAACAGCAACATGTGCAAGAGCATGAGGACCATGGGAACGCGGAGGATGGGACAAGAGGGGGCGACAAGGATGACGAATGGCTCGGATCCAGAAAGTGCCCCGCGCTTGGGCGAGAGCGCCATGCTGAATGACGGGAGCAAGGAGCCGATTCGACCATACTGGCCTGGGGGATAGCAGCGGCCCCCAACTGTGCACCTCCCGGCCTTGGTCAGGAGGGATTTTTGCGATTCAGTGAGCTCCTGTGGGAGCATCAGCTTCACGTCCCAACCTCATGGGTGGCGATGCGGCGCCAAAGGACATCCTTCTGGGGCCGAAGAAGCCATTGTGGAGCTGCACGAAGTGTCACAGGAAAGGCAACTGGGCGTGCAGGATCCGCTGCGCCTGCGGCTCACCAGCGCCAGCTGCGGTTGCCAAGGCAGCCAGGTCGGCACATGAACGGGAAGTTGCAGGGAATGGTGCTGCTGGGCAGAAAGGGCCGAAGGGCAGGTGGGCCGATGGTGCACCAGCTTCCTTGGACAAGGCTCTGCAGGCGATTGTCAAGAGGCTCGAGAGCTTGGAGAAGCCAGCTACCAGAGTGGTGGCCAAGTCGCCGCCATGGGCTGACAAGGTGGAGTCCGCTGAGAAGGAGCTCAAGGACAGGCTGGCCCACTGGCAGAAGGCGGCGCGGCTCTCTGTGCACGACACTGACAAGAGGATGGCGGAGGACATGGTCGCACAGCTGCAGCACCAGATCCAGGAGGCCAAACCTCTGCATGTACAAGCTCACTCAGTCACTACCAGACTGGAGAGGGCAAGGGACAACGTCACGAAGTTGGAGAAGCATGTCTCGGACACCAGGGATGAAATACAGAAGGCGAAGGACGAGCTGGACAAGAAGCTCGCGGATGCGGAGACGGCGCTGCAGGAAGCACGGCGTCAACAGCTGGCCTTGCAGCAAGAGGCCAAGGAAACCTTCGCCAAGGGCTTCTGCACTGACGGCAGTGGGCCCATACTCAAGATGGACGAGTCGATCTTGGCGGGCGCCAGTACTGAGTTCAGGGAATGGTTCGTCTCCAAGAAAGCCACGGAGGATGCGCATTTCGAGACGCTCCGCAAGCTCATGGAGGCCCAAGCTGTTGCTGCAAGCAACGCTATGCGCCCTCCTCCCGCTGTGCCAGGGGGCGGTGAGCAAGACGACGACGCCGAGGACTGCGACGACGCCGACATGGACCTCGACGATGCCGATGAGGGCATCGACAAGCTGGGACAGGCACAGGCCAGCGTGGCCGCAGCCATGTCGGCGGCCACCTCAGCAACTGGCGACGCCAAAGCTAAGGCTGAGCAGGAGCTTACCAGGGCCAAGCGGCTACTGGCTGAACAGATTGCAGCCATGGCAAAGAGGCGAAAGAGAGGGTAACTCGTCTGGTGAAGTTCGATTGAGTGGATGGGCGGCAGCATCAGAGCAGCTCTGTCAGGGTGAGCTGTCGCTTGGTTTCTTGCTCTACTTCGTCAGCATGCACTGCGAGTGCTATGCGATATGCGATGAGTTGCCAGCTGAGGTGCAACGTAATGATGGGCAGCATGATGTTGAGATGCAGCAAGTCATCATGCCTGGCGATTTCTTGGCTGGGAAGGAGATTGATGTGGAGTGGCCTGACGTTGGGTTTCAGATTCCCTCGCTGCAGCGTTCACAGATGTTCGACGATGCCAGGTTTGATCCGAAGTACTACGTGCCAGTGGGCTACAGCTTGGGCTGTGGGGTCGGGGATTCAGCCCCCGTTCGTCACCCCCCACAGCCCACATGGATTTCGGGAACAGGTGCGTGGGCGAGCACTTCTGCGTCGAGCGGCGCACTCACGGCTCCTTGGGAGCCGCAGAAGTCGCCGCAGGAAGACGCTGCGCTACACTCTGATCTACCTGATTTGCCTCCACTGGCCCGCTCCTCGGGGTCGAGGCCAAGAGCGACGCTGAGCACATCTGCAGGATCGAGTGCCTTGTCGACTGCCTGTGCGGCCCCGTTTGGGGGCAGACGTCGCCATGTAGCTGGCCCCGATGGCACGCATTGTCGTTCTCAAGCCGAGCAGGCAAAGGAGGACGGCAGTACCGACCATTGGGGGGCCTCGATAGGTCAGAACGCAGTGGGTAAGTTGGGAGAGCCCACTGACATGGATGTTGAGCCACCTCCAGAGGATCCAGTGTCACCTCAGCAAATATTTCTTGATGCGATGATCCTGAGGGCGACGGGATGGATACTTAGACTAGATTGCGAGTCCAGCGGGTGCCGCGATTGGATGACCTGGTGCGTACCGTACGTCATGGCGAAACTGCAAGTGGTAACGTGGACTGAAGAGGCAGCGGCTGGACGCTCGATTGAGCAAATGGCTCAGGACATCTGTTTTGATTGCTGGCAGAGTTCCGGGCCTGGCCGCAGGAACGTGATTGAGTACATGAACTGGGTTGGCAGACGGGAGTCGCATGAGTCTTGGGAAAGGGCAGTCAGTCGGCACTTCAGAGCTCTGAGGCACACGCGCAGAGCAATGAGGCTCTACCTGGGTAACGCTGCCCCCCCAGCAGTGAGAGAGTATCGCGAAGATGCTGATGGTGAAATCCTGCCTCTTGTTGGACGTGATGGGCTACCTCGGCCAACGCCTGCAGACGAGGCCCTGCAGCAAGATGATGAGCAGGTACCTCAGCGTGAGCCAGATGATGATGATGCTGCAGATGATCGTCGTAGGAGGAGCTCCAGGCACGATGCTACTGCGCCCTCTCCGCTTCCTAGGCCAGCGGCTGCGGCTTCGCCTCAGGACTTGCTGCTACCATTGCATGATGAAGATGAGGCTGACCGAGCAGGCAGGGGAAACCAACCTGCCACGCCTGGGGCCAAGCGGGTAAGGGCCAAAAAGCAAAATGACAAAAGCTGGGGCTTTATGACGTGTAATGCTAACTCCTGGGCCTCTTGGGAAACCGTCCTGGATTGGAGGCTGGATGAAAAAGACATGGCCTCCCACCTCCCCACTTCTACGCCGGGCAGGAAACCAGGATCAGAGCCCAGGAGGAGATCGATAAGCATCGAAAGGCCCTCAGGTGCAAAGGACTGTGTGTGGACTTTGTACCTGCTGTCAGCACTGGTGAGCATGTGCTGTCAACGTCTGCTGGTGTGGTGACGGGAGCTCGGAAGTTCTTGAATCAGAAGACCTTAGAGGCCCAGGAGATCACCAAGGTGCCCCAAGCTGCAGGTAGGGTGTGTGCTAGGCACGTTCAAGCTGTGCTTCCTGGGGGCATTGTCTGGGTCTCTGTGTATTTCTGGCATTCGATTGGGGTCAAGGGCGAGAATGCGGACCTCTTAGCTGGGCTTGGAAGGTTCCTGGAGTCCCTCACCGTGCCATGGGTCATCGGCTGCGACGCTAACATGGAGCCGAACTCCGAAGGTCTGAAGGCTTGGTGCTCCCAGCTTGGAGCGTCGGTGGTGGCTTCAGCTGAAGCTACGTGCAGTGCAGGAGTTGGCAACAACCTTGATTTTTTCTTGCTGTCGCACGGCCTGAGCCAGTGCGTCGAGAGTATCAGCGTGCTCCACGACGCGCCCATCAGTCCCCACTCGCCTGTCGAGCTTTGGTTGAAAGGAATCTCGATGGCAATCCCGATCCACGTCAGGCTTAAGAGGAAGCGTTTCCCGACAAAGAAGCCTATTGGGTGTATCAGACAGCCTGAACATAGAGTTTGGTCTTGGGATTCTGGGCGTGATGATATTGATTTCTTGGGCTCTTGGGAACAGTGGATTACCAATATGGAGTTTGAGCTCTGTCGAATATGCGATATATACGGTGAAGCTAGGCAGGTCTATCTTGGGAGGTCCCAAGGGTTCCAGAGGAAGGTCCTGTCTCTGGAGCTGTTTCTGAGGAAGAAGTGGTTCTCCAACTCTACTCCCCAGCTTAGGGCGTGGCGCTCGCTCGTGGCCTTGCTTGCTAAAGCTGAACATTGTGCTGCGAACAACTTCGAGGGCACGCTTTGGGAGAGAGTCAAGGCAGGCATACTTCGACTAGACGAAGAGCTGCTGCTGCCTTTAGTCATTGCGCCATCGATCAGCGACATGATCGAGGCTATCACGTGCACGGATGGCCGAGAGCTAGGTTTTTTCCTGCCCACAGCCAGACCAACGCATGATCACCTGCTCAGCCAGCACTCGCGTAGGAGATGGGCTAAGTGGAAAGCGCGGGCTAAGGAGTCAGTGACTAAGGGAGGCAAGGAGGCCCACAGGTACAGCAAGATGAAGATGCCAGTCGTCGGACCTCGGGGGGATCAAGGGTTTGAACTCCAGGGGGACATGGCGATCCAGGCGCTCGAGAGAGAATGGAATGTGCACTGGCAGAGTCATCGGTCGGGGCTTACAGAAGGGCAACTTGAGCTAGCCAAACAGTCTGAACCTCTTGGAAGACCCGATCTCCAGGTGGTGAAGTGGGCTCTGCACCGATTCAAGCACGAAGCGGGCCTCGGAGCGGACGGCATCAACCCGAGGTCCTGGGCCCTGCTGCCTCAGGATTTCCTCATTAGGCTCATTGATATGATGATGGCCTGGGAGAGGGATCCTTTCAGCATTCCAGATAAGTACCCCACGATCATTGTCTTTCAGGGCAAGCAAGAAGGGGAGGGCCTCAGGCCCTTGGCGCTCATCCTGTCGCTTTTCAGGTTCTGGGGCCGAGTTAGGCAGTGTGAAATGAGGGCCTGGGAGGCTCAGCATCGTACGCCGTTCTTTTGGGGCTCCAGGGACAAGGAGTGCGACCGTGCTGGATGGCAACATGCAGTGATGGCTGAATTTGCACGAGCTAAAGGGTTCGAGTCGGCCACGCTGTGCAAAGACCTCGAGAAGTTTTATGAGAGAGTCGCTCCAGGGATCCTGTTCGATGAAGCCAAAAATTGTGGGTGTCATCTGGGCCTTACGGTTTGTGCTATTGCTCTGTATACGGGGCCCAGGGCCATCGATTTCTCTGGAGCGACGTCGGGGTTTTTTTCGCACGACGGGTACTATATTGGCTGGCTGCAGCTTGGCGACCTCGTTCGCCAAGATTGTCTTGTACCGCGTCCTGTGCTGTTTGGCGCAGACCTTCCCCTCCCTGTACATTAGGAACGTCGTTGACGACGTGTCGCTGCAGCTGCTGGGCACTGCCAAGTTCGTTGTAGAGAATCTCTCAGCAGCTGGCATCCAACTAAGACAGGGGTTTGATGACTTGGAGCTGGTTGTCTCGGGGAAGAAAACGGTCTTCTTGGCGTCGACCCAGGAGGTTTCTGAAGGTCTTCAGAAAGCTTGGAAGCATCTGAGGTACACGATGAAAGAAGCTGTCAGGTCTCTTGGTTGCGATGCCGTATGCAGAAGGATTCGTAGGAATGTGACTTCACTAAAGCGTCTCCGAGGTGCAGCTCGGAAAGCTCGAAGGCTCTGGAAACTGAAAGTGGCTGGTGCGGAGATAAGTAATGTATACAGAGCAGGGCCTCAAGCGGGAGCTCTATGGGGTACTGCGGTAGCGGGCCTTACGGCAAGCCAAGTACACACACTAAGAGTAGCAGCGTGCAAGAGTTTGTCCAAGCATAAAGCTGGTGCGATCACATCATACAAGCTGCGTGCGCATGATAGGGGCAGAGCCATGGACCCGTACATCCTGTACCATGCCAATGTAATACATCAATGGGCGCGTGCAATATGGGATGGCACACCTCCGTTGTATGTGATGCAGTATGTGTTCGAGCTTGCGGTGGATGCAATGGCTTCTACGCGCAGGCCGTGGCTGAGCGCAACATCGCCTGCGCACGTCTTGCTGTTCACGCTGTCAGAAATAGGGTGGCGGCCAGTCAGTGCGAGGATCTTGTTGAAAGCGGACGGTGGGAAAGTTGACCTCCTCCAGCTTGCACCGTTGTCGGTCAGAGATCTGGCGGAAAGAGATGCAGGACGCAGGGCTGATGTGAAAGGTTTGAAGTGTAGACCGTGCCTCAATAAGTCCTGGGTCCGTCCTGTGTTTTGGGAAGGGGCCTTGAAGGTCATCAACGGGGCCAAACATGAGGCTTGGCATGACCACCATCAGGCGTGTGCTCGTAATTGTTTCTCCATGGGCACCTGGACGCAACAAAGACTATGCGATCATCACCTTGCTTCAGACAGTGTGTGTCGACTCTGCTTAGGTGCCCCAGGAACCCTATTCCACAGGAGATTCGAGTGCGCCGCTTTCGATGCTGACCGTCGGGAGCACCTCGGCGACGAGACCAAGCACGCAGCCAGATTAGCATGTGAGCTCGGTCAAGATCTCGAGAAGTTTGCTGCAGGGCTGATGCCAGATCCGCGGGAGATCACGACCCCAGCGTTATCGACCAGTGAGTGCCAAGTGTTTTGGTTTAATAAGCCAGCTAGTGGGATGTTGTCGGGTCACCTGTTCACTGATGGATCGGCCCTCGACCCCACCTCTTCCAGGTTTCGTCGAGCTGGTTGGTCGATCTGTGCGGTGTCTGCTAATGGTGACCTCATCTCTGCTGCATATGGACCAGTGCCAGTACAGGCGGCACCGTTCCAGCAGGCACGTGACGGGGAAGATTTCGCGTATGTGATGCTTGCTGACATTGCGGCGGGCAGTTTTGAAACCTACACGGATTGTGAAGGGACCCTGGGGTGCGTTTGGGATCGACATGGATCGATTGGCTCGAGTAATCCCAGGGCCCATATGTGGTCGCGTGTCTGGCATGTTTTTGAAGATGGATTTGTGGCCCACAAAACGTTGGGGCACGCCACGATGAATGACATTCTTGAGGGCCGATCCACTGCCTTCGAGAGGCAAGGGAATAGGCACGCAGATAGGTTTGCTAAGCTTGGAGCGTCCAAACACCCTGACGTCTCTCTGGCCAAGGTGCAAGTAGGGGCCCTCCAGAGACTCCAGGAGGAAATCATTCGGTGGGGAGGGGTCCAGGATGTCCTCATGAACCAGCGTTCGTGGTCGGACTCGACTGGTTTCCCTGAGCCCACTGGCGTGCAGGATTGCCTGGCCCCTGCACCATCCTGGCATGCGAAGGCTAAGAGACAGCGGGCCTTCGAGCGCAGGTCTTTGCAGGCGGCTGACCGTCTCGGTGTGAGAAGGACCCTGATGAGTTTTAAATCTCCCCTTTTTTTCGGACACGAAGGCTAGCGTTTCCAGTGCCAAAGCTGTATCTGAGAGCCAAGCTCTCGTGCTCTTGCAAGGTCACAACCTTAGAATGTATAATGTCTGGGACGGGGCGGGAGCTCGGGTGGCGGGGAGTGGGTGGGTGATGGGCTGCGTCAGATGTGGGGGCTACGCGTGGGGCGGGGTAGACACTTTGTGCAAACCTTGCCCCGCGCAGCCCCCCACGAAGGATTTGAAGCAACAGAGGAACCGTCCTTAAAGGCCTCTTCCCCAGCTGGGCCAAGCAGTACAAAGGGTGGCGTGTCAGCGACCAGAGGGCGCCGATGCCATCTGACCTCCTTGCGCTGGTTCGAGCCACAAGGAGGGGAGTCCAGGTTTTGGAGGATGTGGAGGCTGAGGACGGTGCTGTTTTTGACTCCACGTGGGGTGAAGCTTGGACGATTCCAGAGCTCTACTCCAAGTTCGGCCTGTTGCCGCCCGCTGGTCAGGAGCCCCCCCTGAGGGGAGAGGATTCAGACTAGCTCTGTTTTTGCTGTTAGGGGTGTCTGGCATTGACAGACACTCCCAACGAGAATAGAATAGAATAGAATAGAATAGAATAATGCCCACGTTGCAGCGGGAACACGTTTTTGAGATACCGCAAACTATCGGATTGTTTAACGAAATAAGAATGAACATCATGATGAAATCTGGTGTGTCAAAAGATTGTACGCGGGGAGGGCCGGACATCTTCTGCTCATAGTCACGGGAGTGAGGAGAGCAGTACCTATAGTGTGTAGTTGTGGGGGAGGTGCACGGGGGATGGAGGAGGGCCACGGGTGTGTGAAGGGACGGGCGCCAGAGGATCAGGAGAGGGTGGGCAGGGGGTGGGCACGGAGGGCGGAGGCGGGGAGGGAGAGACGGATGATACAGGGCGGAGGGCGAGGAGCATGAGAAGGGGGCACGGCGAGAAAAGCGGAGGGTGGTGCTGCGTGTGAACGATGGGGGCAGGGGGAGATGGGGTGACGGCCACCGCGGTGGCGCGGTGCTGGCGATTGCCAGCGGGCTGACGGGGTTGGGCGATCTGGCACTCGAGACATTAGTGCGCGATGTCGTTCGGGAGAGCGGGAGGGCGGGGACAGGAGGATAGAGTGAGGGGGCGACGGCGATGACGATGACGACGATGATGACGATGGCGAAGACGCTGCCGATGTCGGAGGGTGATGGTGATGCTGGCGATGATGATGTTGACGACGCCGCTGACGCCGACGACGTCGAATCTGATGGTGACAACGATGATGACGATGATGATGATGATGGTAATCTTGATGACGCTGAGCTAGGATGGTGATGCTGACGACGACGCCGATGTTGACGATGACGACGACGAGGAGGAGGACGAGGAGGAGGAGGAGGAGGAGGAGGCAGGAGGAGGGAGGAAGAGGAGGAGGATGAGGAGGAGGAGCAGGAGGAGGAGGAGGAGGAGGAGGAGGAGGAGGAGGAGGAGGAGGAAAAGGAGGAGGAGGAGGAGGGAGGAGGAGGAGGAGGAGGAGGAGGAGGAGGAGGAGGAGGAGGAGGAGGATAACGAGGGAGGAGGAGGAGGAGGAGGAGGAGGAGGAGGAGGAGGAGGAGGAGGGAGCCGCTGCTGCACCACGGCCGTCCGGCCCAGGCGGAGCAGTGGCTAGACGTGGCCTCCACGCTGCCCTTGGGCGTGTCCCGCGCGGAGACCGGGCATGGGAGGGAGGTGCGCGAGGTAGCGCGGGGGGGAAGGTGCTGGTGGTAGTGGTGGTGTTGATGATGGTGGCGGTGGTGATGATGATGGTGATGATGATGATGA
>CAUYUJ010017389.1:170000-180873 GCA_963575745.1 Prorocentrum cordatum | reverse complement strand
GCACACCCCTCACACGCTTCGTGGCCCCATAGGGAACTCCACCGAAGGCCCCAGTGGCAGGGTCCGCATGCCTCCCCACCACTCATTTTGGCACACCCTTCACACGTTTCGTGGCCCCATAGGGAGCTCCACCGAAGGCCCCAGTGGCAGGGTCCGCATGCCTCCCCACCACCCATTCCGGCACACCCCTCACACGTTGCGTGGCCCCATAGGGAGCTCCACCGAAGGCCCCAGTGGCAGGTTTCGCTATGCGGCCTCCCACCACCACATTTCGGCCCACCACATTTCGGCAACACCCATCACACGTTGCGTTGGCCATGGAGCTCCCACCGAAGCCCAGGGCCCTGGTTCGTATCTGCCTCCCCCAGCACCGCCTCGGAACCAAGCCACACGTCGGGACCCCATGGGCATTTCCACGAAAGCCCCAGTGACTGGGTTCGCATGAGCCCCCAACACCCAGTTCGGCCACCACCCCTCAACACGTTTGCTCTTCTATCTACTTCTCGTCCTCTCGCGTCGGAAACCATAGGGAGCTCCTCCGAAGGCCCCAGAGGCTGCGTTCGCATGCCGCCCCCACACCAACTTCGGTGCACCCCTCACACGTTTCGTGGCCCCATAAGGAGCTCCACCGAAAGCCCTAGTGGCAACGTTCGCATGCCGCCCCCACACCCATTTCGGCACACCCCTCAAACGGTTCGTGGCCTCATAGGGAGATCTACCGAAGACGGTACTCACACCAGCATTACTCACAACTGCATATGGTTGGGTCCTTCGCCAGGCTAATTTTTGATAATGATAAGGATGAGGAAGACGATGATGATGAGGATGAGCATGAGGATGATGATGGTGATTCTGACGATGATGATGGTGATGCTGCTGATGCTGGTGGTGATGATGGTGGTGGTGATGATTATAATGGTTGTGGCTAATCTTATTATGATGATGATGATCTTGGTACTGATGCGGCTGATTATGATGATAAGGATGAGGATGCTGATTATGATGACAATGATGCTGATGCTGCTGCTGATGATGATGCTGCTGCTGCTGCTGCTGATGGTGATGATGACGATGCTGCTGATGCTGATGATGATGGTGACGATGCTGCTGATGCTGCTGATGATGATGATGATGATGATGATGATGCTGCTGATGATGATGATGATGATGATGGATTGTGAGGTTGTTGATGACGACGATCATGATTATGATGATGCTGATAATGATGATAATGATGCTGATGCTGATGCTGATGCTTATGCTGCTGCTGCTAGTCATGATGAGGATGATGCTCTGACTGATGATGCTGATGCCGATCATGATTATGATGCTGATGCTGATGCTGCGGCTGCTGCTGCCGATGATGATGGTGATGCTGATGCTGATGCTGATGAGACTGATGATGAGAATGATGAGGACCATGACGATGATGATGATGATGATGATGATGAGGAGGAGGAGGAGGAGTATGATGATGATGAGGATGATGATATCGGTTGTGTTGCAACTTATTATGATTATTGGGTTCTTGATACTGATGATAATGATGAAGTTGATAATGAGGGCTAGGATGATGATGCTGACGCGGATGATGATACTGACAATGCTGCTGATGATGACGAGGATGATGCTGGTGCTGCTGATGCTGTTGCTGATGCTGCTACCGATGATGATGATGTTGATGATGATGACGATGCTGATGATGAGGATGATGCCGATGCTGCTGCTGATGATGACGATGACGATGATGCTGCTGCTACTGCTGATGTTGCTGCTGCTGATGATGATGATGATGATGCTGCTTATGCTGATGAGTGATGATGATGGCCATGCTGACGATTATGCTGATGACGATGCAGGCCATGAGGCTGCTGGTGATGATGAGGATGACGATAATGATGATTATGATGCTGCTGCTGCTGATGATGATGATGATGATGATGATGGTGGTGGCGATGATGCTGATTATGCTGATGATGCTGCTGATGCTGATCCTGATGCTGCTGATGCTGCTGCTACCGATGATGGTTATGATGATGCGGATGATGAGGATGATCATGATGAGGATGACAAGGCTTATGATCATGGTGATGCTGATCCGAAAGATGATGATGATGATGATGCTGATGATGATGATGATGATGCTGAGGATGATGCCAAGGATGATGATGACGATGATGCTGATGATGATGCTGATACTGATGCTGAAGCTGTTGTCGATGGTGATTATTATTGTTATTAGTATTGATCTTGTGAATATTATCCATCTGAATATTAGTAAGACGAATACAAACAATAATAGTAATGCGACCAACCGTTTAGAGCTCATGATGGTGCTGATGTTGATGTTGTTGTTGATGTTGTTGTTGTTGTTGTGGTGTTGTTGTCGTTGCTGATGATGATGATGATGAGGATGATTGATGCTGATGCCGATGCTGATGTGATGCTGATGCTGATGCTGATGATGCTGATGCTGAGGCTGAGCTGATGCTGATGGTTGCTGCTGCTGATGTGATGATGGTGATCGAGGAGGAGGAGGAGGAGAGGAGGAGGAGGAGGAGGAGGAGGAGGAGTTGGAGGAGGAGGGAGGAGGAAGAGGAGGGGAGGAGGAGGAGGAGGAGGAGGAGGAGGAGGAGGATGAGGAGGAGGAGGAGGGGGAGGAGGAGGCGGAGGAGGATGAGGCGGGAGGACGGAGGATGCTCCCTCGAGGTGCGCTGGGCCGCCGACGACTCGGAGTGCGCGCTGCCGAGGGCGGCCGTGCGCACAAGGGCGCGGGCTGCCCAGCACGCCGCGCAGGGGGGGCTCGCGGTGCCGAGCCGCGTCCGCAGCTCCAGGCCTTCGGGGCAACGCGAGGGGCGAGCACAAACTTTCGGAGGTCCCCGAGGATGTGTTGGATCGGCTCTGAAACCCACTTTTTTCCTGGTGCGCGCAGCGCGCCAGGGGCGGCGCCGTCGGAGGCGCCGCGAGGGGCGCCGACCCCCCCAATCGCCCATGGATTGCCGACGTGGGGCCCCGTGGCCCGCTCCGCCCCGGCAGCGTGCAACACTGCTGATGATCGGGCGCCCATCGCCGACGGATCGGCGAGTTCCCGCCCCCCCCCCCGCGCCAGCTCCCCCTATCCTCCTCCTCCTCCTCCTCCTCCTCCGCCTCCTCCGCCTCCTCCTCCTCCTCATCCTCCTCTTCCTCCTCCTCCCCCTCCTCATCCTCCTCCGCCTTCGCCTCCGCCGCCTCCGCCGCCGCCTCCTCCGCCTCCGCCTCCGCCGCCTCCGCCGCCGCCTCCCCGCTTCCGCCTCCTCCTCCTCCTCCGCCTCCGCCTCCGCCTTCCTCCTGGGGAGACGGACAACGACCTGGGCGCAAGTTCTGGGAAGCCCGCGATGACCTCCCGGGCTGGCGCCGATCGGCGACGGGGCCCGCTGGAAACAACGTCGGTGTAGAGAGAGAGTTCGGCTCCTTGCTCCTCCTCTCCCCCGCAGGCCCTCCCGCCTCCCTCCGTCAGGTCCTCGGCAGCGGCCGCGGGCCTCCCAGCACGTCGCGGAGGGGGCCTCGGCAGCTAGGCGACGGAGCCGGGGACGGCCAGCATCGCAGCAGCGCCAGCTGAGACCCGGTCGCCTCTTGCGCTCCGCACCGCGCCGATCCGTCCGTGCCGCGAATTTGGGATAGGTGCGTGTCATGTCGACCGTCGGCGACCTCGCCGCTGGCGTTCAACGTTGAACGCCGCCGGCGATCCAAAGTCAGTCGATGTTGAACGATCTGACGTTTAGGAAACGGCCGATTGTTCAAGGTTGAACGATCCCCGCGGTGTCAGAGACCAACGCCGAAGTCGGCACGACACGAACCTGCCGTACACCCGTCTGGGAACGACGTCGTGTGCCGCGCTCTTCGAGCAAGGGCCTTGAATGACCCACTCATCGTGTTATTGCCCCTCGTTCCCCGCCCCTTCCAGAGGATGTCTGGGACGAGGACGAGCATCGTCGCCGTCGACGACGATATCTTCCTCCTCTTCCTCCTTCTCCTCCTCCCTTCTCCAGCTCCTCCCTTCTCCAGCTCCTCCCTCCGTCCTCCTCCCTCCTCCTCCCTCCTCCCAGTCCTTCCCCTCCTCCCGCTCCTCTTCGCCCTTTCCCTTCTCCTTCCTCTCCCCCCTCCCTCCTCCCGCTTCTCCTCCTCCCTTCTCTCGTTGGGGATCGGAGCTCCCGTGCTCTTCTCTCCTACTTCCTCCTTCCTTTCAATCCTCCTTCCTACTTTCTCCTTCCTCCTTCCTCCTACTTCCTCCTTCCTTCTTCCTCCTTCCTCCCACTTCCTACTCTGCTTCCTCCTTCCTCCTGGTCCCACCCCTAGACGTGTTGGTAGGGCGGGCCGAGCGTTTCGCTTTAGACTTCCTCACCAGTTTCAAGGATGAGGGGCAGTTCCTTTTCAAACTGTGGCTCTCGCTTTAGCGCCGCGCGCATTCCTTTGTGAAAAGTTCGCAGCAGCTTCAACGATGGAGAGCGGTTCCTTCTGAACATGTGGCTCTCGCCTTAGCGCCGCACACATTCTGTCTAATTTTTTACAGAAGTTTGAAGGGTTCGTAGGGTTCAATTCCCAGGGATTGCGTGCTGGCGCGATTTAGAATTATCAGGACGCAACAATCCGTTGATTCGTGGTGTTGAAGTCCAAGGAAGGGTACTTTGGCACAGTCACGTTGATTCGCGGTCCTAGAATGGTGATCTTGCGCGATTTCGGATTGTCAGGATGCAACAATCACGTTGATTCGCGGTGTTGAAATCCCAGGAATTGCAATTCTGAGACGGTTGTCTTTCAATGGGGCACTTTCCGCAACGAAGGTAACTTCTTGTAGAGGCCCATGAGGGAACTTGGAGGGAGGGTTTACTTAATTGCTTCGCTGATTCCGCTGGCCCGCATTTTCGCACCGCTGTCGGCTGGCCGAGTGGTCGTCGGCAGTTTGAAGCTGCGGGGGCGGGGGCTGTTTTTCTGAGTCCCTGCGTTCGGAATGATGAACGTTGGGGCTGAAGCAGCTCTCGTGGAGCAGCTCCAGAGCGATTCGTCTGGACCTTATGGAGAGTGTCGGGGGATTCGTTTTTTAATTGCTTCTTCCCCCTCACGGGGTGTCTAGGTGTTCGCCGTTTTCTGAGGGCTTCTGGAGCCTTCGTGGGGGCGCGTTGCCCGTGGATGTTCAATTTGGGGCCGTTCGAATCGGGCGACGAGACATCTTATGCGATGATGGAACCCTCGTGTCGGAGGGTGGCGGGCTTTGACCGCGAACATTGGCTCCCTGTTCGTCTTGATGATCTCTGTCGTTGCGGACGCGGGTGTGAAGGAACACTGTTGCAAGACCGTTGATGCGTCTTGGGTTTGCACTGGTCCTTCCTCCAACCCTTCTCTACAATCATACAGTATGAATACTATTCTCTTCTCTCCCCTGATGACGTCTTGAAGATGTTCGGGCTCCTCCGCGTTTGCCTTTCACACGCAGGATTGCCGGGAGCACGTTTTGTTGTTGTTGTTGCTGTTGTTGTTGTTGTTGATGTTGTTATTGTTTTTGTTTTTGTTGTTGTTGTTGTTGTTGTTGTTGTTGTTGTTGTTGTTGTTGTTGTTGTTGTTGTTGTTGTTGTTTTTGTTTTTGTTGTTGTTGTTGTTGTTGTTGTTGTTGTTGTTGTTGTTGTTGTTGTTGTTGTTGTTGTTGTTGTTGTTGTTGTTGTTGTTGTTGTTGTTGTTGTTGTTGTTGTTGTTGTTGTTGTTGTTGTTGTTGTTGTTGTTGTTGTTGTTGTTGTTGTTGCTGCTGCTGCTGATGTTGTTGTTGTTGTTGTTGTTGTTGTTGTTGTTGTTGTTGTTGTTGTTGTTGTTGTTGTTGTTGTTGTTGTTGTTGTTGTTGTTTATGTTGTTGTTGTTGCTGCTGTTGTTGTTGTTGTTGTTGCTTTTGTGGTATTTCCCAACCATTCTGTGGTGTTGGGTCCTCGTTTTGAAGAGCCGTCGCCCCGCGTTCCTCTCCTCTCCTCCTCCTCCTCCTCCCCCTTCCTCTCTCCTCCCGCCATCATCATCATCGTTATCATCATCATCATCACCATCAGCGTCGTCATCATCATCATCGTCATCATCATCATCATCATCATCATCATCATCATCATCGTCATCATCATCACGACCGTCATCATCACCAACATCATCACCCATGTCGGCACACCCCTCACACGTTTCGTGGCTCCATAGGGGGCTCCACCGAAGGCCCCAGTGATACCGCCCGCATGCGTCCCCCACACCCATTTCGGCACATCCCTCACACGTTTCGTGGCCCCGTAGGGAGTTCCACCGAAGGCCCCAGTGCCACCGCCCGCATGCGTCTCCCACACCCATGTCGGCGCACCCCTCACAAAGTTCGTGGCCCCATAGGGCGCTCCACCGAAGGCCCCAGTGCCACCGCCCGCATGCGTCCCCCACACCCATTTCGGCACACCCCTCAAACGCTTCGTGGCCCCATAGGGATTTCCACCGAAGGTCCCAGTGCCACCGCCCGCATGCGTCTCCCACACCCAGTTCGGCACACCCCTCACGCGTTTCGTGGCCTCATAGGGAGACCCACCGAAGGCCCCAGTGCCACCGCCCGCATGCGCCCCCCACACCAATTTCGGCACACCCCTCACCCGTTTCGTGGCTTCACAGGGAGCTCCACCGAAGGCCCCAGTGCCACCGCCCGCATGCGTCCCCCACACCCATGTCGGCACATCCCTCACACGTTTCGGCACACCCTACAGCCGAACCTACTGGGCGCGAGCGGTTTGCAGCCGGACCATCTCTCGGTCCTGTGGACTCTCGCCCTGGGCCGTCGGCTGTCCGGCGCGCTGCTCCCTCGGCCGATGTCTCCCAGGCGTGATCCGGGATTGCGGCCGCCACGAGGTCGGGAACGGCAAGAAGGGGGACGACGGCTGGTGGCTGGAGCTCTATGTGCTGCTGTCGCGCGCCAAGCGCCCCGAGGACCTCCTGCTCATGCGGGCGCCGCGCATCGAGTTCTTCCTGGCAGGGCCGCCGGAGGGGGTCGCGGAAGCAGCTGGAGCAGTTTGTGGCGCGCAAGAAGCGGGGCAGGAGGGAGGCGACGGCCCTCGCCAGGGAGCTTGGCTTCGCCGAGTTTATCCGCGAGGCCTGGCCTAAGGAGCGCCCCGCCCCGAGCCGCGCCTTCTCTCGACTGCTCAACTACTTGTTTGGCCTCGCGCCGCGGACGACCCGCGCGCGCCGCTGGGACCTTGCCAGGGCGACCGGCGCGCGTCGCGGGATCTCCGTGCTGCGTTCTTCCCGGCGCCTCGCTCGCCCGTCGTCGCTCTTCCCAGCGGTCAGAGCTTTGCCCGCCATCTGCCAGCCAGCGAGCTAGCTAGCTCTCTTTTGCCCGCGCAGCGGACGACCCGCGCGCGTCGCTGGGGCCCTTCCGAGGCGACCGGCGCGCGTCGCGGGGACTCCGCGCCGCGCTGCGCCCGCAGCTCTGGCCTCTGGAGTGCGCGGGCAAAGAGGGAGGAAAATAAGGGAAGGGGGCGGGCGCGATCCTCGTGAGGGGCGCGCCGACATGGGCGTCGCGGCGCGCGGGCGCTGCCGCCGGGGTTCCCGCGGAAACTTTCTGCGGCGGCCGCGCTCAGTGTCGCGAGCGCGCAGACAGGCGTACCCGAACCGTTTACATTCATATACATTTACACGATCGCTCGTGCAAATATATTCGTTCGCGCGCAGACTCATTCACACTTAGACTTACTCGCGCTCAAATTCACCCGCGCTCAGTCTGTCGTAATTCGACCAATCGTTTTTCTTCGTGTTGTGTACCCCGGCACATTTCGGCACGCCCTTCGTTTTGTGCGTGGGCACCGCCGAAGAAATACCCACGATTGCGGTACTCACAACTGCATGTGGTTGGGTCCTTTGCCAGGGTTGTTTCTTTCTGTTTTGGGAGGAAAATCAGAGGCCAGCAACATATGTACACGTACGCGGTTAGCTTCCCCTGGAGTGCGTGTCAACGCGGACGTTCGTGCAGGCAAGACCGCGGAGGGCGTACATGTACATATGTCGTTGCTCGCCCAGAAAAAGAGAAGCGATACAATCTAGAAACACACGCATCCACATCTCTGTATGTCTCTCTCTATTTATATTTATATGTATATGTATATATGTATGTATGTGTATATATATATATGTGTATATTTGTCTATATATATATATATATATATATACACCACAATGTTGCTCCCGCCGGAACGCTGGCTTCATTTTCGGGTTTCCGCTCATTCCGAAACGTGTTCCCGCTGCAGCGATGGCCTCATTTATTCGCTTCGTTCCGAATCGTGCTCCCGCTGCAGCGCTGACCTCATTTCGGCGCTTCCGCTCGTTCAGAATCGTGTTCCCGCTGCATGCAGCGCTGGCGTCCTTATTTCCAATGCCATACAACGGCATGGATTTCGGTTCTCCCAAATCGGCTCCAAAATCAAAAAAACTGGTCTCCTGAAAAAACCATCGGATGTGATTACACCGGTGTCGATTCTTTGAGTTTTTGGGCCGCAGAAGTCCCCCCGCAATTTGGGGCGTCGTCACGCCGTGCTCTGTCATGCTTCGCGTTGATCTGCAACACCATGCTTTGCCATGCAATGCTTTGCCACGCTGCGACATCCGACTTTGCGAATAGAGGGGATCTACGCCATGGTAAGGAATGGGAGGGAGGGGTAGGACGTCAGATATGACGCGAGCGCACTTCGCGTGTCCTCCCCACTCCCCGCTTTCCCCCTCGCCCGTTGAGGAACGAGCTCTGCAATCTTGTCATCTCAGCTGCCCCGGATCGCCGCCGGGCGCCGCCCGAGATACCGGCTTGGGCAGTTCCTGGATGCGGCCCCTGGGACGGAATCTTCTGCACGTCACGGGTGGACCCTCGGATTTTTTTCGTGCTCGTGTGTGGACGCAAAGTTTGTTCTCGCTGCGCGCGGCTTCTAGTTATGTTTTTTGCTCGGTTGGATCCGCATGCATCTCATGACGTCCAGCTTACGCTGCTACACTGCGTTTGGGCCCGGTTTTGAAAGGTCTTCCGCGGATTTACGCTCGCGTCTGCTGCGTCGTTGATCGCACGTGCCCTGTTCAGTCTTATGCAGGAGGAGGGGGATGGAGGAAGGGTTGGACGAGGGAGTAAGGAGGAGAGGGAGTGGGGAGATTCAAAGCTAGGTGCGCTCGCGCCACATCTGACATCCTACCCCTCCCACCCATCCCCCCCACCGCGCTGATTTTTCCTAACCTTCCTGTGCTAGTGTTGTTTTGAATAGAGCACCGCGGTCTCGTCTCCTCGTTCTCCTCCTCTGCCTCCTCCTCTCCACTCCTCCGGCCTCCTGCTTCCTTGCTTCCTTTTCCTATCGGGGGGCTCTCGTTGCCTCCTGGGAGGTCCCGCGGAGTGGGTAGTCACGCGGACCCAGTTGAGATTTCGTGGCTCCCCAGGGGGCTGCGATCTGCGCAAGGGTGGCCACTTTCGTGGGCTCCTGGGAGGTCCAGCTCAGTGGGTAGCCACGCAGAGCCGTAGGAGACCTCGCGGCTCCAGGAACTGCGCAACAGTCGTCATTTTCGTTGGCTTCTGGGAGGTCCCGCGGGGTGCGTAGTCACGGGGACCCGTTCGAGATCCCGCGGCTCCCTTGAGGGGTGCGATCTTGGCAGCTGTCGCCACTTCCGTGGGCTCCTGGGAGGCCCATCGGGGCGGGGAGTCACGCGGAGCCGTATGAGACCTCGCGGGGTCCTTTGAGGGTCTGCGAACTGCGCAACGTTCGCCAGTTTCGAGCGATTCTGGGTGGTCCAGCGGGGAGGGTAGTCACGCAGATCCTTTCGAGACCTTGCTGCTCTCTGGGGGGCTGCGAACTGCGCAACTGTCGCCACTTTAGTGGGCTCGGCTCCGGGGAGGTCTTGCGGAGCGGGCAGCCATGCGGATCTTTCAGAGACCTCGCGGCTCTCGGGTGGCTGCGAATTGCTCCAGCGTCGCCACTTTCGCGGGCTCCTTGGAGGTCCAGCGGAGTAGGTAGTCACGCGGCTCCGTTTGAGACCTCGCAGCTCCCTGGGGGTTTGCGAACTTGGCAGTTGTCGCCACTTTCGTGGGCTCTTGGGAGGTCCAGCGGGGTGGTTAGTCACGCAGATCCCTGCGAGACATCGCGGCTTTCGGGGGGGCTGCGATCTGCGCAATGGTCGCCATTTTCGTGGGCTCCTGCCAGGTCCTTCGCAGTGGTTAGTCACGCGGACCCGTTCGAGACCTCGCGGCTTTTAGGGGGGGGCTGCGAACATCGCAATTGTCGTCACTTTCGTGGTCTTTTGGGAGGTCCAGCGGAGTGGGTAGTCACGCAGACCAGTTCGAACCCTTGCGGTTTCTGGGGCGTTGCGAACCTGGCAGTTGTCGCCACTTCCGTGTCTCTTGGGAGGTCCAGCGCAGTGGGTAGCCACACGGATCCGTTTGAGATTTTGTTATTCCCTGGGGGTCTGCGAACTGCGCAATTGTCGCCAATTTCGTGGGTTTCGAGGTCCAGCGGAGTGGGTAGTCACGCGGATCCTTGCGAGACCTCGCGGGTCCCGTGTGGGTTGCGAACTGCGCAATCGTCGCCATTTTCGTGGGCTCCTGGGGGGTCTAGCAGAGTGGGCAGTGAGGGATGTGACGAAATAGGCGGGACGGCGCATGCGGACGCTGCCACTGAGGCCTCGGGTGGAGCACATTTTGGGGCCGCGCGAACCCTGTGAGGGGTGTGCCGAAATGGGAGGGGGTACGCATGCGGACCCTGCCGCTGGGGCCCTCGGTGGAGCTCCCCGTGGGTCCCATAAGCGAAGCGCGCGAGGGGTGCGCTGACGCGGAGGCCAGCGGGAGGGCACAGGAAGGAGGGAGGAGGGAGGGGGT
>CAUYUJ010017389.1:110000-167500 GCA_963575745.1 Prorocentrum cordatum | reverse complement strand
GGAGGATCCAGAGGGACAGTGGCCGCGGTCCATCAGAGCACCAGGACATGGAGACACGCAGCTCGGTCGAGGAGACAGCCGTTTGGGCGTGGCTGACAAGGAGGCGAGTGCCGAGGCGGGGCCATGCCATCATATCGGGGTCATGGGTTCATTTGGGGATCATCGGGCCATCCATGAAGCCGTGGGATCGCCTGGAGGCCCTCTGTGGGTCATGGGATCTCCTTTGGGCCGATTTTTGGTCATGGGTTTGTCTTGTGCCATCTTGCGGTCATTGGGGCGCTCTGAGTTCAGATTGGGTTCGTGTTGGCGACATTTATTGGTCGTCGTGGAATTCGTATTGGCGTATATATACATTATATGTGCGGGGTCATGTTATACCTGAGTCACGTTGGGGTTGTTCGGGAGTAATTTGGAGTTTGTCTTGGTGCCATGTTCGGATCATCTTGTGACCATTGCGTGGTCGGGGAAATATGGTTGTTATCTTGAGGTCATGGGGTCTTTGACAACCATCTTGGGGTGATGGGTCATTTTGTGACCAGTGGTCTTGATTGTCTTGGCGTTATCTTGGAGTTTTGGGGTTGTCTGGCTCATATTGCTGTCATAGTCATATGTGCTGTCCAGGGTCATGGAGTCACCTTTGGGCCCTGTTGGGGACACGTCGTGGGTGGGTTTACTGTGCGGTCGTGTTGGGACCATTTGGGGGTCGTCATGAGGTTATTTTGGGGTCATCTGCGGCGTTGTCTCCTATTGGTTTCATGCTGAGGCCGTTCAGGAGTCATCCAGAGTTTGTCTTGGGGTTCTTTGGCGATCATCATCTTGAGGCCATGGGGTACTCTATGGTCCAGAGTGGGATCGTCGTGGTTTCGTTTTGGGGTAATCTTGGGATCATCATTTGGCCGTCTTTGGGTATTTCTGGGGTCACATCGGGGTCGCATTGGGACAACCCTGGGATAATCTTGGGCTCATGTTGGGGGCGTTGGATCGCGTTGGTGTCACTGGGTGTACATCATGTTGGTAGACAAGGTGTGCCAGAGAAGGGAGGCGCACTTCTTCGTGCAGCCCGTCTTGAAAGTGCAGTTGTCGTCTGTCCAAGGTGAGGTGGTGCTGGAGCCCGGCAGGCGTGGGCACCGTTTGGAGGGGGTCTCAGCGGGAACACCACGCGGCCTGGGCATGCGCAGGGCCGTTTTGCTGGCGGGCGCTCTTCCTTCCGTGGCCGCCGGGCGCTGGTGGAAGATGCGCGCGTCAAAATGTGTGGTGCTCTACGACAGACGACGCCAAGGCCCGCAGCCGTACGGTAGGTTTGCGTCGTGTCGACCAGCGGCGACCCCAGCGCGGGCGTTCAAGGTTGAACGACCCAGAATCGATCGATGTTGAACGATCGGACGTTGCGGCAGCGGCCGATCGTTCAAGGTTGAACGATCCCTGCGATGTCAAAAACGGACGCTGGGGTCGGCACGACACGAACCTGCCGTATCCACATATATTGCGTGGGGGCCTGGTTCAACCAGGCAGCTGGTTGTGGGTGCTTCTCGCAACAAGACCCTCCAGCTAGGCGTCCCCCCAGCAGCCGGTCCGATTGTTCGAGTAGAACGCAATTATTGACGCGTCGCGTATCCTTTCCGGCTACCAGGAGGCATGGCGGTCCTTTGCCGACAAACTCGACAACCAGAAAGGACAGTGCCCCCAGCGCCAGCCGTTGGATACGCTAACCCACTTCCTATCTCGAATGAAGGACGACCTCTCAGTGGGAACAATAGAGGTCTTTGCCGGCGAGCGCAATGTTGGGAGGACCAGCAGCGAGGAGGATGATGGATCCCCCGCGGCGGTCTGGCGCAGCAAGCCCCCAGCAGCGTCATCTGGTCCCCCCCCGACTACGCCCCCCTCAAGCAACCCGCTGCAGCGGCACAGTCGGACGGAGAAATAGGGGAAGTGCCATCCCCACACAGATGCGGAAGCGGCAGCGGCGAATACGAAGTCGACTGGGACGAGTCCATCAAAGGATCGGATACAGAAGGACAGGCTCCGGGAATCCCACCAGACAGGACCGTCTCCATGATCGCCAGTCCCACACAGCAGGCAGTTGAGGCCGACATCCCAGACCCAAGCGACAGCGAGGCTTCCCACAGTCCGCCAGTCCTGTGGACCCAGCCCCCGCAAAGGGTCGAATCAGCAGCCTGGACGCCTTTGGCTAGTGCCTACTCCCGTTCACTCCAGGAAAATATCGGAGACGGCAGAGATCTAAGGGGAGCGGGGAGCAAGTCAGAGCGCCGACCACCTTCTATTCCTGAGGACTCCACACTTGATCGCGATGCCCGCCCGCCACTTAGCTCGCCTTGGCAAAATAGCAGCTCAGACCAGGGGCTCGACCACCAGGCAGCATCCCTCCCACTCGCGCGCCCAGATGATCCCTTGGGCGGACTCCCCATGTACTTGAAGCCAATCTACGAGGCTGATTCTAAAGTGGACGAACCAGCCCCAGATAAGATCATCAGACTTCAGAAGACGCTGGGAGGCGCATTCAATGGGATATGGACTGCCTGGGTCCGCAAGGCAGGCAGCAGGCACGGGGGCCCGTGGGTCAACATCCAATCCGACCCCAAGAAGAACACGGTACAGCTATGCGAAGACTTTCTTCTGGTATGGGAAGAAGCAGGCTACGATGCCTACAAGATGGACGTCGAGCACCGGCTCCATGTAGAGTGGCCAACAGTCATGGAGAAACATCGCCTTCTGTTACAGCGCGACACCAGGACGCGAGCCCCCAAGGGCCGCAGTAGTGACGGCCGCCCGTACCGATGGGCCGTCAGCAGCAACGTCGCGCCAGTACCCCCCTCAGTGCCCGACGGGGGCAGAGACGCCACGCAAACAACCCCCCCAGGCGAGCCCAGTGGAGATGTCCGGCGGTACCCATGGAGCAAGCCCAGAGAGGCCACAGGTGCCCCACTGGCGTGCACCGATTTCAGGGTTGCCCCGCAGACTGGCGCATTCAGTTCAGCCGCCCCATGGAACCCATGGCAGTCTTGGGAAGGGTGGGGCCGCCGGCAAAGCACATGGGCCGGCTCAGATTGGAGGGCCAGGGAGAAAAGGACTGCCCCTAGAGGAGACGCACACTACGCCGACAAGCGACAGCGCGGTCGGGACTTCGACCGCAAGTGACGCCGTCTGGTCTAGCCAAGGCGCGATGTCTCTTCTCCAGGCCCTGGAAGGCAGGCCCCGTCATCGAGGGCCACGCGGCCAAGGCTCTTGCGCCCATTCCCTGTCCTGCCCTCCCCTGCTCCCCATTCGGCACTTCTCAGTGCACGTCTACGGCTCGAGCCCCTTTTCCCACTCGCGAAGCTCCAGGCCGCGGCTCTGCCCACCTTCCCCCCGTTCATGTCGATACTCCGTGTTGCCGCTCAGCCTGTCTCGGAGCGCAACGCGTGCTTTCTTGAGGACAACGACCTCGGTCGGCCGGGTGCAGCTTCCACCGCGCTATACAAAGTGGCCTCCATCGCGCTGACCCTGTGGGCCATATGGGCCCCCGACGTGCCGTGCGGGGCCCAATGGGTCGGCAGCCCCATGGTCCTCGAGCGCCCCTTTGCTGCCCACAGGCACGCAATCGGTGACGACAAGATGTCGCAGACGAAAGACCCCCACGGGCCGCATCGACCAGGAGCTGTCCCGTGACGAAGGGGGCTCGTTTCACCGCAGTGACAGGCATCAGCCTTAATGCCTGCGTCACCTCCTGGGAGTGAGGTGCACAGCTCGCACTGCGTATAGACCCCGCAGGGCTTCGGGGGCCCCTGGCCCGTGTGGCATGGCTGCAATAATCTTGCCCACGGCTCACTTTGGCCTTGTTCACGAGGACATGAGCCCGATTCGCCCGCTAGGGCGCGCACTTTGGACGGCTGGGGTGGCAGGCCTAAGGCCCCCCCCCCAGGCGCTCCGCACCTTCGACGGCCGGCAGCCCCGCGCTGATGGCTTTCCCCCCCGCCAGGCGGCGCCGCGCGCCGACGACATGCCGACTGCGCGTGTTGGGTCCTCGACAGGCGGTGCCAGCGTCTGGCCCCTCCCCCCCATGTGTTCAAACGTTCTGCGGCTATCGGCTGCGCCTCCCCCCCATTCCCTCCTGACTCCCTCGACGACTGTGGCGACTGGCCGACGACGTGTGACGTTCACAAGACGCATTGGCAGGGGCCACCATGGTCTTCGTAATTCCCTTGGCTGCCCACAGGCAAGCATCGGGTGAGGAGAAGACGTCGCGGGCCGATGGCCCCCCCGGGCCGCGTCGGCCGTGGGCAGTGCCTTCGCGAAGGGGGCTCGTTTCACCGCAGTGACAGGCCCCGGCCTTAATGCACGTGCCACCTCCCGGGAGTGAGGTGCGCATTCTCACTGCGCTTAGACCCCCACGGTACTTCGTGGGCTCTTAGCCCGTGCGGTCTGGCTGCAATAACCTTGCCCGCGGCTCGCTCTGGCCTTGTTCACAGGGACGCGTGCCCGTGTCGCCCGCTGGGGCGCTCACTTTGGATGGCTGGGGCGGCAGGCCGAAGGCCCCCCCGCGCGCTCCACGCCCCCGACGTGCGACGGCCTTGCCCATGTGACGTTTCCCCCCCACGCGACGGCGCCACACGCCGCGACATACCGACTCCACGTGTTGGGTCCTCGACCTGCGGCGTTACCACCCGGTTCCTCCTCTCCATGTATTCAAATGCTCTGCGGCTATCGGTTGCGCCTCCTCTCCTCCCCTCCTGACGTCCTCGACGACTGCTGAGGTGTGCCGACGACGTGCAGCGTGGCCCTGGCCTAATACCTTTGGGTTACCTCCTGGGGGCGAGGTGCTTCCCTCTCAGCACTGCGTGCCGGTGCAGTGCTCGCCTGGGATGGCGGGGGCTTTCGGCCATAGGCCCACCGCTTACGTTCCACTTGACGCCTTCTGGAGGCTGGTGCAATTGCCCAGTGGCTATTCCCCCGCTTGACAAGCGCCGACTGGATCCTCGGCCACCGCCTGCGGGTGGTTCTGGCATGGCACACTCCTGCGCAAGTGGTTTATCGTTTGGCAGGCCCGGCCTTTCCACGACGTGGCCGCTCCGCTATGCGACGCCGTCGCCCTGGAGTACGACTTCCTGTTCATGTGGTGCATCCTGTGGCAGGTCCGTGTCTCCTCCTGGCCGACGTGTCCCCCCCGGCGTTGCCGACCTTTGCTTCTTCCTCTGGGAGAGGTTCACGCTCGCTGTCGCCATCGACGTCCTGCCCTTCTGCGATGGGCAGGTGGTGCGCTCCTACCTGCAGGTCCCCCCTGGCGAGACACTGGGCACTGGTGGTTGTGACGTGGTTTGCGCGACGTGCATCCCTGTCGTTAAGGATGGTGGCTGCCCCTCGGGATCCACGACCTGTCCACCTTTGATTGGGCCAGTGTCGGCTCGCCGGCGAGCACCTGGTGCTCCGTGAGTGAGGCATCCTGCTTTTCCTCCCCCTCTTTGGTCCTTCGTCGCCCTGCTCTGCGCCCGGCTCCCTGGTGCTGGCGCAACGTCGCCACGCGCGGCTGACTTTCGGCGGGTGCTCTGCATCTCTTTGCTTGTTGCCCGTCTGCCCGTTTTCTGCAATTTGTTCTGCATGTTGCACGAATTATCTGGCTCTGTGCCCCACTCAGCCCGATCGACGCGCCCTCTGGACTCTTCCTTGCGGGCCGCAGATCAAAAAAGTATCCTTTCCGGCCCGCCTTCCTGGGCAAGCGTGGCGTTCAGACTTCTTTCATCGTCGCCGTGGGGTCGCTCTTCCATTGCATCTGCATCCAGTTCGGCACCTACATGGACGTGTTCCCAGTGCCGCTTCGTGATGCTGCCCGCGCCATTTTGGCCGCGGTGAGCTCCGTCCCGCTCCGTGCCTGGGGTTGCTCGCCTCTGTGTGTTTCCCTTAGCTGGTGGCGCGGCCTGCCCCTGTTTGCGCGGCGTTCGACCCGCTTCGCGCGCCCGCGTACAACAAATATCGTTTCCGGCCCATTCAGCAAAGACACCCCGGCGATCTGCATTGTTCCGGGAGGCGCAGGAACACGCAGTGGAACAAAGGAGCGGGGGCAGCCGTCAATTTGGAGATCGGGATCTGCCCGGGCAGGCCCAGGAGTCAACCATCAATGTCTAGGCTTCCTAGATGGGGTCCGAATAGATGTGGTCGGAGGATCGCGCCGCATCGCCGATGCATCGGCGATGCAGTTCGATGCGTTGACAGATTTTCTCCACGCCGACGTCGCTGGTGCATTACCGACGTCGCCGATGCATCGCCGATGCATCGGCGATGTATCGCCGATGTATCGACGATGCGGCGCGATCGTCCGACCCCATCTACTCCGACCCCGTCTAGGAGGCCTCTAACATGCCTCTACAGATATTTCGATGCGGGAATTTCACCCTGTAGGCGGCTTGCTTGGGCAATCTTAGGGCCTTGTCGGGGCCGTTTCGGATGCTTTTGGGGCCCTTTTGGGGCCCTTCTGGGGGGCCCTCTTGCGGCCAGATCGGAGGACGTCGATCAAATAATGGGGGGCTCCTTAATTAGCGCTGCTGCCTTGGAGCCCCGAAAGTCGCGTGTTGGGGCCCTCTTGGGGCGCTTTCGTGGCGCTCTTGTGCGCTCTTGGGGCCGTCTTGGGACCGTCATGGGCCCCTCCTGGGCAATCTTGGAGTCGTTTTGAGGCCCGAAGTGGCCATCAGAAGCGAAAGTGCGAGAACGCAAGCGACACTGAGTGTCCGTAGCCGTAGGTTTTGGACGGATTTGTGCCTGTCGACGGCCTCCTTGGGGTGCTCCGTGGTCACTAATGGGCCGTCTTGGGGATGTGGGGGCCCCTTGGAGGCCTTGTGGTGGCCCTGTTGAGCCATATTGGGGTATACTGTGTGTTTACCATAGCGTATATGGCGGCGCGCGTTTTATTTTTGGAGCGGCAGCCTCGCTTCCCCTTTCCCCGCGGGTGGGCCAAGGTTGATCGTCGGGTTTCAATGCATTTTTCCCCACTCCCCCTCCTGTTCCTCCTGTTCCTCCTCCTCCTCCTCCTCCTTTTCTTCCTCCTCCTCCTCCTCCTCCTCCTCCTCCTCCTCTTCCCCAAACCTCGGACCTGGCACTGCACTCGCCCTTTTTTCGCTCCATGTGCCGCTGCTGGTGCTGCCTGGAGGGAGGCAAAGGGGAGTGCGCCCGCCGAAGCATTTATGGTTTGGCGAGGCGTTCACGCAAAGAACGCACGCGCTGCGTGTCGTTTTCGTCGCAGTCGATTGCCAGCGGTAATTCCGCGGGGGCCCTTCTCGCTACGCTGGGTTAGATCCGAAATTCTCATGCGGAATCTGGTCGCCTTCATTGACGAGCCAAAGGCAAGAACCAAGTAATTAGAGGGGACTTCGGCTCTATGGCTAAAGTTACCTTGCAATGCGCGCTCAGCCATATTGGAGACCATGTTGGGCTCTCTGAGGCCTTCTTGGAGCCATGTTCGCCTACCCGCCCCCCTTTGATGCCTCCGGGGGCGCCTCGGAGGCCTCCGGGCGGCTCTTGTGGCGGGGCCATCCTGGTGGGACAGGCTCGCGATGTCAGTTCGTTTCCCCCCTCGTTGGGGCCCTCCTGGGCCTCTCTTGGGCCGTCTCGGGGGTCCTTAGGGCCGTTTGGTGGCCTTCTTGGGCCGTCGGGGGGCCGTCCTGGGACGATCTCTGGGCCCCCCCTGGGCTGTCTTGGACGCTGTCTCGGCGAAAAGGCGAGAGTATGCTAAAAAAGAGCGTTCACCGAGATGAATGGTGCGCCTTTTGCTTCTTGACGCCCTCTCCTGCGGTCCCCTCGGACCACTCTTGGGCCGTCTTGGGGGCCCCGTGGGCGGTCTCGAAGCCATCTTGGACAGTCGTGGGGCTACCCTGGGCCGTCTCGACGCTCTTTTGGAATATCTTGGCGCTCCCCTCCTCCTCCTCCTCCTCCTCCTCCTCCTCCTCCTCCTCCTCCTCCTCCTCCTCCTCCTCCTCCTCCTCCTCCTCCTCCTCCTCCTCCTCCTCTTGGGCCGTCTTGGGGCTCTGTGCAGGAGCTCCCGAGGCTCCAGGGGCAGCTCGTTCCTCCTCCCCCCCTCCCGCCTCCCCCCCGCCCCTTCTTCCAATCGGATTTCGGACCGTAGGGGAACAACAAATGACATAAACATAAAAACTCGGAGGTCCGCGCGGATTTCTCGGATCGGCGCTGGACCCGCCGGGCGGCGCCTCCGGCGCCGCCCCTGGCGCGCTCCGCGCGCCAGGGAGGGGGGTCCAGCGCCGATCCGAGAAATCCGCGCGGACCTCCGAATTTTTATGTTTATGTTATTTTTTGTTCCCCTAATGGGGGAGGGGAAAATTGTCAGGCGATCGCAAGCATGGATCAAGGGGGCGTGGATTAGCGACGGGCCCGTCCCCACGGGGATCCGCGGGTTTCCGCCGCCGAGCGAGCCGGCTCGGGCCGCATTTTGGGGGGGGCACCTCCCCCGATCCATGGATTTGGCGACCGCGCGCAAAATCCATGGATCGCTAATCCATGTTTGCGCGCCTCCGACATTGGGAAGGGGACCGCCAATCATCTCACGCGCCAATGCATCCCCGGCAAGCGGGTGTTGGCGGATTCTGGCTTTGAGCGAAGATAGGTTCTCCTAGCCCCGCCCTCATGGAGCCCCGAGCATCGCTTCGTAGAGCCCTCTGGAGGCGCTATTGGGACGCTCTTAGGCGCTCCTGTGGCCGTCTTGGAGCCCTCCTGGGCCTCCTTTGAGGCTTTGTTGGACATCTTGGAGCCGTCTCGAGGCCTCGGGATCCAGTCAGGAGTGGAGCGATGAGCAGGCACAACGCATTGCTTTCTGCAGGTTTTGAAGTATTGTCGTTTCTTGGGGACCTCCTTGGGAGGCTGAGTGGGTTTTCGGCGCCGTCTTGAGAGGGTCTCGGGGCCTCTCCGAAGCATCTTGGATGCCATCTTGAACCATATTGTTATGTACTGGGCTTTCTTGGATGCCATCTTGAACCATATTGTTATGCACTAGGCTTTCTTGGATGCCATCTTATGTTCCCTGATGTCATCTTAGGACGATCTTGGGGCATCTTGGGCGCTCCCATCCCTCGCGAGGCGCCCTGTCCAGACCCAGGGCGAGCGGGTCTGGCGAGGGGTGTATCCCTCCCCGAAGGGGAAGCATGGTGTGGAAGCGCAGTAGCCCTACGAGCTTGGAAAAGCACCGATATATGCACGATACGGAGTGGACCCATGAGCAGAGGCAGGGACAGAAGGAGAGGGAGTAGAAGGAGGAGGAGGTTGAGGAGGAGGAAGAGGAGGCGGAGGAGGAGACTTACGAGGAGACGGAGGAGGATACGGAGGAGGAAGAGGAGGAGATGGAGGAGGAGACAGAGGAGGAGGAGGAGGAGGAGGAGGAGGAGGAGGAGGAGGAGGAGGAGGAGGAGGATGATAAGGAGGAGGAGGACCAGTGTAAACCCAAGGGTCATCAATGATGTTGGAGTAAACCCTCCCTCCAAACTCCCTCTCTATAGGCCCGTACAACGGTTCACGTCCATTGAGGAACTGCCTCGTTGGAAGACACCCGTTTGAAGACCCTGAAGCATGCAAAACATTGTTCTCGGGGTTCCAACGCCACGGATCACCGAATTGTTCCGATTTGTCGATCCTGAATCGTGCCAGGCAGAAAACCATCCTTAGGATTTCAATACAGAGAATCAACGTAACTGTTGCGCCCGCATCATCCTTAATCCTTCCAAGCACCATTCCTGGTACGTTGAAGATGGGAGCCCGTGAAACTTTTGAACATTTTGTAAACGAATGTGCGCGGCGCTAAGGCGAGAGCTACATTGTGAAAAGGAGCCACCCTCAACCCGTGAAGCTCTGGCAATTTTTTACAAGGAATGTGCGCCGCGCCAAGGCGAGAGCCCCATTTTGAAGACCACCCGCCCTCAATCCGTGAAGCCCTTGCAAATGTTTAAAACGAATGCGCGCCGCGCTAAGGTGAGAGTCGCATTTTGAAAGCCACCCGCCTTGCACCTGTGAATTTGTGGCAAATTCTTACGCTTCAGAGTCATAACTGGCGAGGAAGTCTCAGGCGAAACGCACGGCCCGCCCAAGAAACTGGCCTCGGGGTGCGACAGGGAGAAGTTACCCATAAGGACAAGGAGTGGAGGAGGAGGAGGAGGAGGAGGAGGATGGAGGAGGAGGAGGAGGTGGAGGAGGCGGAGGAGGCGGAAGAGGAGGAGGAGGAGGAGAAGGAGGAGGAGGAGACGGAGGAGGAGACGGAGGAGGGGACGGAGGGGGATACGGAAGAGGATACGACGGAGGAGGAGACGGAGGAGGCGACGGAGGAGAAGGAGGATGATACGGAGGATGAGGCGGAGGAGGAGGAGGCGGAGGAGGAGGAGGTGGAGGAGAGGGAGGGGATGGAGGAGGAGGATGAGGAGGCGGAGCAGGGGGAAGAGGAGGTAGAGGAGGAGGATGAGGATGATGAGCACTAATAAGAATAGGACGATACGTACTAATACTGATAATAATAATAATGATAAGACGAGGGCTATCGATCCTAGTGTTATGAAGAGTAACAGCATTCATACATTTACGACTTAACGAATTTAGTTAATACTGCGAATACGGCGAATAGTAGTAACCAAGCGAAGGATACGAATACTACTAACACTACGAAGAAGACGAATGGGATGACTGTGCACCCTGTTAAGACTGAGACAGACCAGAAACTTCACAGGAATACTAATGGCACGAAACGTATAAGGACACACTTTAATACGGATGGTATTAATACTACGAATACTAGTACTACGAACACGAGTAATACTATCGTCAACACGGATACTTGTACTAGTAATGAACGAACGTGCTAGTCATAATACCAATCATAGCAATCAGAAGTCGAATACTAATTCTAACGCTGCTACTAAGAATAATAATATTACCAGGGGGATGAGGAGGAGGAGGAGGAGGAGGAGGAGGAGTAGAAGGCGGAGGAGGAGGAAGCGGAGGAGGAGGCGGAGGAGGAGACAGAGGAGGAGGCGGACAAGGATGAGGATGCGGATGAGGCGACGGATGATGAGACGGCCGAAGAAGATGCTGTTGCTGCTGCTGATCATGATGACGCTGATTATGATGCTGCTGATGCTGCTGATTATGATGCTGCTGCTGATGATGATGCTGATGCTGATGATGATGAGGAAGATGCTGATGATGATGATGCTGATGATGATGATACTGATGATGCTGCTGATGATGAGGATGATATGATGATGATGATGACGATGATGATGCTGATGAGGAGGAGGAGGATGATGAGGAGGAGGATGATGATGACGATGATGATGCTGATGATGATGATGACGATACGGATGATGATGATGATGATGATGATGATGATGATGATGAGGATGCTGATGCTGATGATGATGCTGCTGCTGCGTCTGCTGATGATGATGATGATGATGATGATGCTGATGACGATGATGATGATGATGCTGCTGATGCTGATGATGATGATGATGCTGATGATGATGAGGATGATGCTGATGCAGATGCTGATGATGATGATGATGATGATGATGACGATGATGATGATGATGATGATGATTGATGATGATGATGATGATGATGATGATGATGATGATGATGATGATGATGATGATGATGATGATGATGATGATGATGATGATGATGATGATGATGATGATGATGATGATGATGATGATGATGATGATGATGATGATGATGATGATGATGATGATGATGATGATGATGATGATGATGATGATGATGATGATGATGATGATGATGATGATGCTGTTGCTGCTGATGATGATGATGATGATGGGAGGAGGAGGAAGGGAGGAGAGGAGGAGGGAGGAGGAGGAGGAGGAGGAGGTTGAGGAGGGAACAGGAGGAGGAGGAGGCGGAAAAAGGCGAAGGGGGAGGAGGTGGATGATGAGGAGGCGGAGGAGGAGGATGAGGATGATGATGGGCAGGAGGAGAACGAGGAGGAGGAGGAGGAGGTGGAGGAGGAGGAGGAGGAGGAGAAGAAGGATAATGAGGCGGGGGAAGCGGAGGAGGCGGAGGAGGAGGAGGATGAGGAGGAAGAGGAGGAGGAGGAGGATGAGGCGGATGAGGCAGAGTAAGAGGAGGAGGAGGAGGAGGAGGAGGAGGAGGAGGAGGAGGAGGAGGAGGAGGAGGAGGACGAGGAGGAGGAGGAGGAGAATGAGCACGCAGCAGGAAACATAGCAACAACAACAGGGGATGATAAGCAACCGTGCCAGGAGATGCAGCAGCTCTTTGCGAAGGCCCCACTGGCCTTCCATTGCACCGCCTCTCCTCGCGCGTTCGCCCTTCTCCCCCTCCTCGTGGCCTTCCCCTTCCCCCGCCGTCTCCCCAGACCCATCGCGACGCAAAGCAATCAGGGGATTTGTTGTTCGTGTTGGTTCGGCGCGGAGATCTCCAGATGTGCACCGCGTTCCCTAGCAGTTCCCGATGCGGGCGTCTGGGCGAGAATGTTTTACAGCCTGTGGCGAGAGAGCGCTCCTCGGTGGCTTCCCCTTTGGATTGCCCAAGTGCTGTGGGTGGTGCATCGGGGTGACTTTTTGGGCTCTGGCAGGGGCAGGGGCTGGTGCTGTCCATCGCTTCGCTCGAGAGACGTCCCACGATCTCTGCGAGATCGGGCAGGAGTCGGCTCCAGCCTGGGGTGCCAAAGTGCCACGTCTGCTGCGTCGCGGCGACCACGGGGGCTCCCAGAGCAGCGGAGTTGGTGGCCCCCCACGAGCGCATCACACGAGACGCCCCCGCCGCCCGAAGCCGATCGCCCCGCTCCAGGGATCCCCACAGTCCGACGAAAACGACCGCCTCGCTCGAGATATCCCCACGAGCTTGGCCGCGAACGGGCACGCGTCCCAGTCCCTTGCGGCTCGTTCTTGGGGAAGTGTCCTCCTCCCTGGCGGCTCCTGCTAGATCGCGGTGATCATGCAGCTTTCAAAAGAGGAATCGGAGGTGTAAAACGAGCGCCTCGCTCGATAAATCCCCGCAATCTGGCCGCGACCATGCAAGTGCCTCCCTCCCTGGCGGCTCCTTCTGGGGGATGACCGAGCGCTATACTTGTTACATCGCGGTGTTTGTGGGGATCCGAGAGGAGAAGAGTCGACCAGAAGGGTGACCACTCAAGCGTAGGCGCCGCTTCTCTTGAGCGGGCTTTTTTTCCGCCATGTTAGCATTCACATTCTGGCGTGCTGCGACGGGGTCGGGGAATCGCGTGGTCAGCAGGCACCGGGTGCCTCGTCGCAGATGGGACAGGGCGTTGCGTAGACTACGCTCGAAGAGGAAGGCTGCTCGCCAGAACGACCTTGGCGAGGACTTCGGACGTGTCGCATCATGATTGTTTTTTTCCGGGTAAGTCGGAGCAGCGCAGCTATTGCCGTCTTGGGGCGCAAGACCGCAAGGCAAGACGTTCCCCTCTCCTTCTCATCCTCTTCTTCCTTCCTTCTTCCACTCCTTCTCCATCCCCCTCTTCTTTTCCTCCTCCTCCTCCTTCTCCTTCTCCACCCTCTTTTCCCCCTTCCCTCCTCCAATCCCCGTGAAGGCCTTCCAGCCGTTGCCGTCTCAGCTCTTCTGCCTGTGCTAGGCCCACTCGGTCGTCGTTTCCTCCCCCCCCCGTCCCGCTCCTCTCCCCTGCACCCCCTCGCCGCCCTCCCCCCCCGTGTCCTCCTCCCTGCCGCGGTGCCCGCCCCCGAGATGGACGCCGAGGGCAGCGGGAAGGTGCCCGTGGACGCCCTGCAGAGCGCGGTGCGCCGGGAGCGCAGCCACTCGTCACGAGCCCGTCGTGCGGACCTTTTCTCTCCCTCTCCTCCTCCTCGCTCCTCCTTGCTCTTTCTTGCTCCTCTTGCTCCCGTTCCTCTCTCCTCCAGCCCTCCTCCCTCCCTTTCTCGGTCCCTCCCTGTCCGTGGCACGGTCCTGTGTTCCGATTGAGCAAGAGTGCTGCGACAGTCGGTTGCGACACGAGCGTGCGCCCGCATGTTACCGAGGGCCCCCCGAATCATACAACAGAAGGGCGATTTTTATCGGTCCCATCTTATTACGTACCAGCCAGCCGCTGTGCGGTTGATCGGGAGTTTCTGTACACAGAAGAGGGGCGTGCGCCTGCGCTCGACGACGATGGTGAGAATGAGCGGGCGGCGGTGGTGCGACGGTGAGGATCAGGAGTGTGAAGCTGACGAGCTGGAGGTTCCTGGAGGTCATCCGTCCTCCTCATCATCGTCGCACTCATAATCACCATCATCATCATCATCACCATCAAAACCATCAAAACCATCATCACCATCATCATCGTCACACTCATCAGCACCACCACCATCATCATCATCGTCAGCATCATGTCGCCATCAAATCATTTTCAACCCGTCACCAAATCATCATTATTGTCGTCATCACCATCATCATCACCATTTTTATCATCAACACCACCACCATCATCATCAGCATCCTCATCATCACTGTTGCCATCATCATCATCATCACCATCATTATCACCATCGTCATCATCCTCAGTATCAGGATCACCACCATTATGAGCATCATCATCATGCTCTTACTCATCATCATCATCATCACCATCATCATCTTCATCATCATCATCATACTCAGCATCATCACCATCATCATCTTCATCATCATCATCATCATCATCATCATCATCATCATCATCATCATCATCATCGTTATCATTCTCATCATCATCATCAGCATCGTCATCGTCATCGTCATCGTCATCGTCATCGTCATCGTCATCGTCATAGTCACCGTCACCGTCACCGTCAACGTCACCGTTACCACCACCATCATCACCACCACCATTATCATCATCATCATCATCATCATCATCATCATCATCATCATCATCATCATCATCATCATCATCATCATCATCATCATCCCCATCATCATCATCAGCATCATCAGCATCATCAGCATTATCATCATCATCATCATCACCATCATCATGATCATTACCATCGTCGTTACCACCATCACCATCGTCGCCTCTCTTCCTGCTTTCCTCGCTTTATCCCTTCTTCCATGCGCCGATGCTGCTTCTGCTGCTCTCCCGGCTGCTCCTCCCATGCCTCCTCCTGCTCCTGCTCCTCCTCGTCTCCCCCATCCTCCCGGGGCCAGGGTCGCAGCGTTGGTCTGGCCACCTCCTGGCTCGGCCGAGGCCGGTGGCAGAGAGGCCTCGAGCGCCGACTTGCTCTTCCAGTGGCTCGTAGACAGCAGTTCCACGGCCAAGTTGGTCAGGTTGGTGATCGCGCGGCCTCCAGTGGCGCTCGGCGCGGCCTTCTCGGACCTGGCACCGGCTCAGACGTTCTTTCTGGAGGAGGAGGAGGAGGAGGAGGAAGAGGAGGAGGAGGAGGAGGAGGAGGGGGAGGGGGAGGGGGAGGGGGAGGGGGAGGAGGAGGGAGGAGGAGGAGGAGGAGGAGGAGGAGGAGGAGGAGGAGGAGGAGGAGGAGGAGGAGGAGGCGGAGGAGGAGGAGGAGGAGGAGGAGAAGGAGGAGGAGGAGTTGGAGCGAAGAGTTCGCGGCGCGCCGTCGCGAAGGTGAGCCGGGCCCCAGCGGCCAGCTGCTCTACGGCGCCACCGTGGATCTCGGCGCGCCCCCCGCCTGCCCTGCGCACCTGGCGCGCGCCCGCGGGCTCCCCCGTCGGCGTGGAGGAAGCAATACGTGACGAACGGACAACACGCACCCATACCCATAGGGGGGTCGTTGGGAGGAGGACTGGCTGTGGGTATGGGTGCGGGTTGTCGGGCCCTGGGGAACGCTCCCGTTCGAGCGGGGACCCCCATCCGACAACACGCACGCATAGCCCTCTCCGATCCCCCTATGGGTATGGGTGTGTGTGTGTGTGTGTGTGTTGTTAGTTCGTCAATACAGTGGGGGCCCGTGCCGGGAAACACCCTGCTTGCCTCCAGGGTGCCCCTGTGGCAAGCACAGGGGGGCTGCGGGTCGAAGACGCCCACGGCAAATCACCGCCGCCCGCTGCCTTTTGGAGTCGCCCATGTGGCCGAAGGTTGGGCTACAGTGGAGGCCCATGCCAAGAAACACCTGGCTTGCCTCCAGGGCGCCCTGGGTTTCTTGGGTTTCGATGGTTCTGCGATGGGAAGCGTGACGTTTCCACACCAACAACCGGTGGACGTCCTGGGGTCTCTTGGTTGGGTTTCTCGTAGAAGGTTTCTTGTGGTCGAGCCTCTACTGTATGACCTCGACCAGTTGTCGCGGTATCTCGTCGCCGATCTTTTTCCTGGTTCATGCCGGGCGTCCCCGATTCGCGACGATGATTCACGAATTGACGATGACCGAGATGGACGATGGCCTGGATGATGACCAAGATCGACACCCGAGGCGGCACCAGCCGCTTTTGGGGAGGGGGCACCTTCCCGGGTCCATGGATTTGGCGACCGCACGCCAAGTCCATGGATCGTTCGTCCACGTTTGCGCGCCCCCGAGAAACGTAAGACTCGAGTAATTACGCCGGAACTCGGGTTTGACGACGCTTTCTGGCGAGAGCGGCCTGGATTTTGACGGTCCAGCTCTCGTGGGATGTTTGCAGCGTGAGCTCGCGGGCCAACCCGAGTCCCCCAAACCCGAGTCCTCCGAACCCGATCCAGGGGCCCTGGAGGTTTCTTGGAGTCTAAGGGGGGCTTTCGGGGGGCTTCCTGGGGGCCCCTTCTTTGGAGCCAACGGTGCATCTTTGGGCCGCGAATCTGGCCCCCGCTTGCTCAGTACTTCACAGGAGGCGCATGAAGGGTGTGTCGGTCGCATCGTAAACCTGTCAGACTTGGATCAAGATGTGGAGATGATAACGAGGAGGGTGACGATGGGGACCATGATGATAATTGTGATGGCGATGATTACTATGATTATGACGAGGACGACGACGGTGATGATGATGCTGCTGATGATGATGCTCATGCTGATGATGGTGATGATGATAATGATGATGCAGATGATGATGATGATGCTGATGATGCTGATGATGATGATGCTGATGATGATGATGACTACGACGATGGAATGATGCTGACGATGATGATGACGATGATGATCGTGATGATGATGGTGATGATGATCATGACGATGATGATACATATTAGGACGGTTATGGTAGTATTGATGTCGATGCATATGGATACACGTCTGAGGATCATGATGAGGGTGGTGATACTGATGGTGACAATGACGAGGACGCTGATGATGGTGATTATAATGATGAAGAAGATGATGATGCTGATGCTGCTGCTGCTGATGATGATGATGATGATGATGATGATGATGATGATGCTGATGAATCTTGCAAGACACTGATGCTGAAGCTGATGACGGTGATGGTGAAGATGACCATGCTGCTATTGTTGCTGCTGATAGGTATGGTGACGTGGCCGATGACGGTGGTTCTGACCCGGATTACCATGGCGATGGCGATGATGGCGATAAGGATGACGAGGACAACGACGACGACGCTGCTGCTGCAGATGAATGATGATGATGATGATGATGATGATGATAATGATGATGATGATGATGATGATGATGATGATGATGGTGGTGATGATGATGATGCTGATGACGATGATGCTGATGCTGCTGCTGATTATGATGATGATGCTGATGATGATGATGATGATGATGATGATGGTGATGATGATGATGCTGATTATGGTGACGATGACGACGACGATGATGATGACGATGATGATGCTGATGATGGTGATGATGCTGATGATGCTGATGATGAGGATGCTGAATGTGATGATACTGATGCTGGAGATGGCGGTAGCGATGGCGATGGCGATGGGGATGGTAGTTGCGATGACGACGATAATGCTGCTGTTGATGATGACGACGATGAGGATGATGGTGCTGATGATGATGATGCTGATGATGATGGCGACGATGATGATATTGATGTTGATGATGCTGCCGATGATGCTGCTGCCGCTGATGACGATGATGAGGATGGTGATGATGACGACGACGTTGATGATGAGGCTGATGATGCTGATGATGACGATGATGATGCTGATGGCGATGTTGCTGCTGTTGCTGTTGCTGCTGCTGCTGATGATGCTGATGATGATGCTGATGATGGTGATGCTGATGATGGTGATGCTGAGACTGCTGCTACTGCTGGCTTCTTGCTGCTGCTGCTGATGGTGATGATGATTGTGGTGGTGGTGGTGATAATAGTGATGGTGATGGTGATGGTGATTTTGATGGTGATGGTGATGGTGGTGGTGTTTATACTGATGACGACGGTCGGGGTCGGGCATTATCTACTTGAAGGCACCGAGCAGCGTCGGCGCTCCATCGCCACCATTCTTAGGCTCATAGGGTAGAGCCTCCCACCACCGCGCACGCTGCGAAAACTGGACGTGTGAGCCAATGACAGGCGTTCTCCATTCTAGCCAAGGCGTCTCCCAGCCCATGCCCGAAGCAATCACGGTAGGCAGTGGCGAGAATTAGAGGGGACTCAGGCAGGTTACGCGCGTCCAGGCAGCAAGTTGTCCGAACAGTGCACCCAGTCCACCCCGCACCCCAACATTCGGCGGCGAGCGAGGGGTGGAGTGAGAAGGGGCGGGCCTTCTGAGAAGGTTTGAAGTCCCCCGGGCCTTCTGAGCAGTCTCCTGGGCCTTCCCCGAGGACACAACTGATCTCTCAGAAGGCGCGAGGACTCCTGAGAGGTCCCGCCGCCTTCTGAGAAGACCCCCTCCCTCTCACTCCCCCCCCCTCGCTCGCCGCCGAAGACTTAGGACGCTCGGTGGGAGGCTGAGGAGTGCGGCACGCCGCGCGCCCGAGCATGCAGCAGTCGGGTGATTGTCTTGGGGGACCTTCCCGGGGCCCACCCCACGGATCTGTTCAGCCCCACTTCGACTCAGGCTCGACTCGAGCTCGAGCTCGACTCAAGCTCAACTCGAGCTCGGGCGCGACTCAGGTTTTGCTCAGCCTCGACTCGAGATCGACCCGAATCGACAGGCGTCCGGCGCAGCTTCGGCGCAGGCTGGCGCCAGGAAGACCCCCAGCATGAGTGGCTCCAGGGACGAGCGAGCAAGGGCGCCCTCGAGGGCGCGAAGTTACTCGCGCTTCGCGCTTCGCGGTTCGGCTCCGATTCTTCATCCTCCTCCTCCTCCTCCTCCTTTTCCCCCCTGGGAGGCGGCGCGAGAGCGCGAAGTTAGTCGCGCTTCGCGCTTCGCGCAGCGCGAAGCGCGAAGCTGGGAGCCCTTGCTCCAAGGAAGGCCCCCAGAAGGAGTGGCTCCGGGAGCGAACCCTGGAGCGAGTGGCTCCTGGGAGGCCACCAGCATGAGCAGCCAGGCGTTTGCGCCACCCCAGCATACTAATGTTAAGTCGGGCACGTCCCTCTACACAAGGAATATTCAAAAATAGTCAGAAAATAGTCAGGGGACGATTTTTGGGCTATTTTTGAGCATTTTGGAAGTATTTTTTAAAGTGTTTTTAATTTTTCGCCCCAAATCCCCCTGTAGGGGGACAGGCCCGACTTAATACTAATACCCTGTGTGCGCCGCTCCCCTTCGGGGGCGATGCGCGCACCGAGGCATCTTCTGGTGCACGGGTCGTGGCGGGCGCTTCTTGGCCGCGCCGCTCGGGAAACGATGGGCCTCCTCCTCCTCCTCCTCCTCCTCCTCCTCCTCCTCCTCCTCCTCCTCCCTTCTCCCCTTCCTCGTCTTCCTCGTCGTCGTCCTCCTCCTCCTCCCTTCTCCCCTTCCTCGTCCTCCTCCGTCTCCGTCCTCCTCCTCCTCCTCCTCCTCCTCCTCCTCCTCCCTCCTCGTCCTCCTCCTCATCCTCCTCCTTCCTCCTCGTCCTCCTCCTCCTCCTCCTTCTCCTCCTCCTTCTCGTGTTGTGATTGTGGCGGCCGGCCCGCCAGACTAATTGACGCCTTGCTCAGTTCTCGCCCCTCGCGGCGGGCGCGGCCGTTTCTCCTCCGCCTCTCCTCCTCCCCGTCCTCGGTGTCCTCCTTTGCTGTCGGGCGTCGCTGGATGGTGAAAACCAGTGTTGTGATGGTGGCGGTGCTGGTGATGATGAAGACAATGATGCGGATAGTGGAGGAAGAGGAGGAAGAGGAGGAGTACGAGGGGTGATAAGGATGTGGAGGATCTGCAGGGGGAGGAGGAGGAGGAGGACGAGGGTCATAAGGATGAGTAGGATCTGCCTCTTCTCGCAGGCCGCCATGCAGCGGGGTCTGTGCGCCCAGATCCGCGACGCGCTCAGCCAGCTCAGGCGCCCGCGCTTGCAGGAGGGAAGACGGATGGGTAGAGCGGGGGAGGGGAAGAGGGAAGGACAAAGGGGGACGGGCGCCTCCGTCTTCTCTTCTCTCCCTTGCCTCTTGCCTCTCCCTATTTGCGTGCTCTCCCGATCTCTAATCCCTCTCTTCCCCTCTCTTCTCTTCTCTTCTGGTCCCCCTCTTACTCCCTATCTTTATCTCCATCTTCATTTTTCTCTCGATCGTATCGTTTCGAGTATCTTCGGGTACAGGTGTAGCCACAGACTTGGCGAACGCCGAGCCCAACGTGTGACTGATTTGTGTCAAGCCCCCCTTCCAGTATCCGCGCGCGCAACATGGGTTCGCAAGGTCCTCGCCGTGAGCGTACCAATCCTCAGCTGCCTACGCCACGTGGCAAGGGCCGCCAATAGATACCCTTACCGGACAATGACCTCTCCCGAATGGAAGCCTGTGTCGCCGCACTCCAGACCAGTGGTGGCGTCCACCGAGCAGTCGCTGCATCCAACCAACCTGGTCATAATAAACGCCGCACTGAGCCAACATAAGCTTATCAGTTACCAACACCAGGGGCGATCTCGTGAATATGTAATGACATTGTGCGGGAAAACAAGATCAGCTATACCATGCTGCGCTAACTGGTCCTTGATGCACAAACGGGCCCCACCCGTGACCCACCAGGGTCCACGGCTTCTGCCGACGCCCACCAGGGCAACGGCATCGTTTCATTCATTTGCCAGGATGCACAAACTGGGATATCTCCATCGTTGTTGCTCCCAACAAGGCGGAGGACGGCGCATCGCACACCAGCAGCATCTTCTTTCACATGCTAGAAGAGGACAGCCGGATCCTGCGACAAATCCGCCGACAAGATCAGCCCCTCGCGCTAACCGTCGTGAGACCAACCAGCACCGATCACCACGGGAAATGAATATGAATCTATGTCTTCCGCAGGACGGCTACGGCCACCGAGCCCCCACGCCAGGGCATATAGGGAACCATTTGCCAACTAGGCCGCGCAGAGGTCAACCTGCAGAACGTCGTCCAAGTGAGGGCCCAGGAGCGCCGTGACACGGCGACAATCCGACCATGCACGCAACCAGTTCGATGATGATCTTTCCGACGTTTTCATTGTCATTTCTGCTTGGATAGAGATTTTGGAACGTCACGGTATGGCAGCGGGCAAGCGCAGGATCACCGCCACGTGGCAGTCCAGTGACCGACGTCCCAACCGTCTTGGCCTCCTCAGGCCAAGGGGGAAACCAGTTCGATGCCAGCTACCGCGGCACCGCAGGCCCTGCGCCCCCCAGTGCGCCGCGGCGTGGTACCCAGACGGCCAATGGATCGCGCTCCAAGTGGCCCACCAGACCCCCCAGCAAGTTTTCCGCTTTCGGAGGCATTCGCGCCGACGAGCGAATAGGCATCCATGTGAAATCCGACGCGAACGAAGCCGAGCAAGTCGCTCTCGAGCTCAGGGGATCTGATTCGGCGCTCGGGAATGCCATGTGTCGTGTTTCAGGCACCGAGCTCCAGAATGCGACGAAGACGTGAGCCGCCAAAGTTTTCGCATCCATCCAAGTGTACTGTGAAGTCCAGCGCGCGGGATGGGACAAAGCCACTGATGGGGGGCTCTGCCATCACCAAAGCGGCAGCGCCCCCACCAACTACCATTATTCACGTTCAAGCATCCACCATCCCATAGACCATCTTTCCAGTGGAGACCGCGTCCAAGACGGACCCGCCGAAAACGCCAACGGGGAAGATCGCCTCGCCAGAGGCGCCCGCGCGGGGGTCCCCGACGGGCGGCCTGCTCGGCGCCAGCGCCGCGCCGACTCTCCAAGACAGGGCGGCCGCCGCGCCGCGCCTGCGAGCGCCGCTGACGCCGCGGTCGAACCAGAAGAGGCGCGCCGCCCCTGGGGGCGCCGCCCCCCGAGAAGGAACAGCGTGGTACCGGCGCAGAGAGGATTGCCCGGCGCTTGCCCATCGCAGCTGGGCAGGCTGTTGTCCTTCGATTCTTGGTGCGCATCAGTCGCACGTGCAGGCATCAGGAAACCCATGCAGGATTTGAGGTGGGGATGTGCAGATCATGAAATTCCCCACTCCTCAATTTAACGCTGTTTTCCTTGTGAACCTTTGAGACATGCTATTCCCTGAAACAATACCTAATTGCACTTCCGCCCGCGAAATCACTGTAGATGAGAACCTGTGCAAGTAAGGGTGTGCAAATTTCGCAATGACTTTGCTGTGGGGTAGTTTTTGGCATTTTTAAATGGAGAGCCACACCTATGGAGACAAACATAACGCAGACCACAGAGCGGAGCAGCCCCCCTGACCAGCGAACACGGGAGCCTAGAGGCGGACGGCAGAGATATTTGGAGACGGCGACAGACAGAGAGAGAGAGAGAGAGAGAGAGAAAGGGAGAGAGAAAGAGAGAGAGAGAGAGAGAGGTGAATACACGCATGCAAACAGACGGACAGGTAGGCAGCCACAGCTCGTCAGACAGAAGCAGACAGAAAACCCAACAGGCGAGGCGGACAGGCACATGAAGACGAACAGACAGCCGTGCTGATAGGCAGGCATACAGACATATGGACGGAGACGGACAGAGGGTTGGAGACAGAGAGACTTGCACGCGGTTGGCCTGTTCTAGGAGAAGCGCGTGTTCCCCTCAAAAAGTGTTTCTTTGGAGTATTCTTCCAGAAAGATCGGGATCACCCTAGCTGATAACCCCTCGCCCGCCTAAATTAGTCACGTGATGAATTCACATGTTCTTCATCAAGCAGGCGCCACACCGCTGAACAATACCCTTCTGAATCGTCAGTTGCTGCTCCTGCGGCGTATCGCATGGAAGACAGTTGGCAACCCAGTCAGGAGACCTGTCCTGCACCGTTTGTTTCACGCGAGCTAGCAGCTCAGGGTTTCAAGCGGACATGGGGGCGCTCCAGGAAGACTTGTGGCCGATTCAGTTTTTTTTTCCCACGCTGTCCTGGCCCAAACGGTGAGGAGGCCCTCCAAGAGTTAAGTAGGGCATGTCCTTGTACAGGAGGAATTTTAAAACATACTCGAACATAGCCAGGTTGTTCTTTAGGTATAACAATATTCAAAACAAACTATTTAAGCTATTTTTTGTATATGTTTCCTGTTTCCTCCAACATCCGCCTGTAGGAGGACATGCCCGACCTAATGCAAGGGCTCTGGCAATCACACACAATCACAATCACAGCTGCCATCGCTCCGAGAGGCGGCGCCGTCACGGCGGGTAACTAGGCGTGCGACGAGACAAAACCTCATTTCGGCCGCAGCCTGGCGCGCAGCCGTGGAGCGGTATTGCGACGCCCTGTGAGGCCACGGCATGTGTGTTCATGTGTTTTGCGCTCATATTGTTTTGTTGTGTTGTTGTTGTTGCTGCTGCTGTTGCTGTTACTGTCGCTGTTGTTACTGCTGTTTTTGATGTTATCGTTGCTGCTGCTGCTGCTGCTGCTGTTTTTTTTGTTGTTCTCTCTTTCTCTCTCTCTTTCCCTCTCTCTGTCTCTCCCACCGCTTCCCCGTTCCCCCCTCGCCCTTGCCTGCTCCCTACTTTGCCTTACCCGTCTCCCGCCCTCCCTCCCAAGCCCCCACCGATCGACTGGCTCGGCGGAGGGGCCAACCCTCGTGGGGGTCCGATTGCCCACCCCGCCCAGGACCGAGCGGTTTCGCCATGGGGAACCCATCGCCGATGTATCGACGATGTGTTGCCGATTCCAGGTCGATGCGTCTCCTCTTGGGCCCGCCCCTCCCCCCCATGATCTCGCACTGGGAGCGGTCGACAGGGAGATGGCGAAGGCAATGGAAACCACGTGTGTTTGGTGGTCTGCCATTGGGCCGATTGGCCTCGTACGCGTTGCTTGTAGTTCCTGGTGCGGAGAAGCGGAGCAGCAATGTCGGGGCATGAATGCTGCTAGCGCCTCCGCCATTCTCGCTGCTGTATCCTGGCGTTGCTGTTCATCTACTTGGTAAAGCCTCACTTGTTGCTACTCATGGGCGCAATCCGCGCGGCGAGGGAACCTGGTCCCAACGGTGCCGTTGCCCTTGCGCGTGAGTCCGATTTCAGGACAGCCGCGGCCTCTCTTTGCTCTCTGTCTTCTGCCCTCCCTTAGCTCTGCTGCTGCTCGTACCTGCGCCTCCCCCTCCGCCTCCTCGACATTATCTTGGGTCTGATTCTAGTATATACATACATACATACATACATACATACATACATACATACATACATACATACATACATACATACATACATACATGCATGTATGCATGCATGCATGCATGCATACATACATACGTACGTACGTACGTACATACATACATACATACATACATACATACATACACACACACATACATACATACATACGACGTCGGGGGTCTGGGAGTTCGGGGTATAGCGTGGGCGAAATAAGTAAGCGTCCCCGATGCTGCAGCACATGTTCCCGTTCCGGATTCCATCGCCATCGGGTCTGCATGTCCCGCATTCTCCGCCATTTCCACCTCGCACCATCACCAGCCTCATCTTCATCCTCAATCCGATTCCCCCATTCCCATCTCCGCAACCGCCCTCATCGCCGTACCCGCCCTCGTTCCCATTCCAACCCACGCGGTGCCACCTGAGCGATTGGACACGATGAGAATTTTGTTCCCCCTCTCTCTCTCTGGATGCCGCCTTTGTCCGTAAGGGCTTCGCCCTCTGCCGCCAGCCACAGTCTCTATTCTATCACTGTGTAACGTGCCAGGGCTGCCTGGGCGCCGACTTGAAGCGAAATTGGGTCCTCATGTGAGGACGGCTGGTATCCGCGACATCCTTTGCGAGGGGTCGTGGCCTCGGTGGCGTGCACGTCATGTACTTCGCGAGTGGCCGTCGCCTCGGGGGCGCGACCCTGGTGTAACCGGCAACAGATTTTGGCCTCGGGCGCGCGACGCTGGCGATTCGGGCCTCGGGAGCGCGAGTCTGTGCAACCTGCGAAGGGGATTATTGCCTCGGGACCGCGAGAGACTCCTGTGCCTTGACGTGGCCCAGGGCCCCCCCCCGAAATGCAGGGCACGCGGTTCGGGGACGGCAAGGGCTCTTTTTCGGACCCCTCGTTTTTCGCGCGGACAGGGACAGTTTACAGTGACTGCGTGGACCCTACACAGTGTGTGTGTGTGTGTGTGTTCTAGCAATATTTCTCGTGCAATCTATGTGGAGCAACGCATGTGGTGCAGGCTAGGTGCTGCAAACATGTGACGCAATAGAGTTGGTGCGATCTATGTCGTGCAATCTATTTTGACTGTCTTGATGCTGTCCTCTCCGCTGCTCGTGCAAGCATCCCACCCTCCCACCCGCAACTTGGTCGCAAGACCTCTTAAGACCGTGACGGTAGAAACCAAATGACACTCGGCAACGACACCGACGCCGACGATGACAGCGACGACGACGCCGACGACGACTACGACGACACCGACGACGACTCCGACGAGTTCGACGACAACGACAACGACGACGACGACACCGACGACAACGACGCCCTGGGATATTACAAATTCATAGTTCGGATGGACGATTGGGCAGAATCATATGTAAATTGCAAGGCGAAAAGATGAATCGTTGAATCCGGGGGGGGGCAGGGTGGTAGAACATCTTTTTCTTCAAGAAAGGAGAATTCATGTGGAGCAATCTATGTCATGCGATCTCTGCTGTGCAGACTGTGTTGTGCAATCTATGTGGTGCAATGAATTTCTGTTCGCAGTGAGTTGTCCACTCCACTGCTCGCGCAAACATCCCACCCGCCCGCCCGCAACTTGGTTTGCAAACCTCATGCGGCGGCGAATGCGATGAGTGCTTGGCGCTGGCTGGTGCATCTCTGCGGCCGCGCCAGCCCGCGCATGCGCCCGCGCAGCGGCCAGGTAGTTTGGCGCGACCGACGCGGCCGCGGTGGTGCTGACCGCTCAGCACATCCCAGCGGGCACATGAGTGCGAGTCGGCGACTTGGGCGGGCACGGTATCATGGCAACGTCGACAACTGTAGACACGATGATGATGACAGTAGCGATGTTGGTGACGATGCTGACAGCGATGGCGGCGCGGTCAGTGACGGCGGCGATGCCGATCACGCCCGCGACGATGACGTCGTCGTCGCTTTGGTGGTGAAGGTTTTGGAAGGAATTCGAAATGCGCGCGCGACAGACGCGCGAGAGTGGCTCGCATGGTATGATTTGATACGGATCGTGCCACCCCAGCACGCGCGCAAGGGCTTTCGAACGATTTCGACAGGCGCGCGCGCGAAGCCCGCTTGGTAGCATTTCCCAAAAATGTTGAAATACTTGGGGTATTCTGCAGAATTCGCAAGGACGCGCGCGCGCTGTTGCTGAAAATCATTGCGACGTTTTTTTTGGGGGGGGGTAAAAATACAGCGATGCGCGCAAGGGCGTTCGAACGATTTCGACATGCGCGCGCGCGAAGCCCGTGTGGTAGCATTTTCGGCGAATCTGGAACAACCTACGTATGGTTTTCTTAAGATTTCGCAAGGGCGCGCGCGTAGATTTTTTTAGACAATCCGCGTTTCGAAACTTCTTGTTTTCATGCGTTTTTTTGACACTTGATTTTGTAATCTTTTCGAAACCGAAGGTTTTGTGAAGGATTTCGGCATGCGCGCGCGACAGCGCGCGCGCGTGCAGTTCGTTCGTTCCCTTTTTTTTCTCTCCCTTTTTCTGTTTTGTTTTGTTTTGTGGCATTTTTTGGCAAGGGGTTCTTGGAAACCTATGGTTTTCTATAAGCGAGTGTGCGCGCGTAGTTTTTGCAGAGGATGGCGGGGGAGCGATGCCGGCCCTCCTGGGATAGTGTACTTTCATGTTTAGTGAAATTGTTTGTGTGTTAGCTGAGTTGAGACATTCTATGCCCTTGCAAACATTCCATCCACCTACCTGCAACTTGACTGACCAATCCCATGCGGCCGCGATTGCGATAAATGCTTGGCGCTGGCTGTTGCATGTCCGCGGCCGTGCTAGCCCGCGCATGCGCGCGCGCGGCGCCAGCTAGTTTGGCGCGACCGACGCGGCCGCGGTGGCGCTGACCGCTGGTCACTTCCAGCGGGCACTTCACTGCGAGTCGGCGATTTGGGTGGGCGCGGTGCCATGGCGACGCTGACAGCGGTGGGCGCGATTATTGTGAGAGTAGAAGTGATGGTGACGATGGTGGCGGTGACAGCGGCAAGGCCAATGGCGACGCCAATGTTAATCAGGCCCGCCGAAAACGATGACGATGCCCTCGCGTCGGGGAAGAAGGTTTTTCAAAGAGGTTCGGCATGCGCGCGCTGCCGACGCGCGCGAGCTGTCCGCGTGGCGTTTTTTGACGCGCTTCGTGCCCCCCGCTCAGCGCGCGCGCAGGGGCGTTCGAATCGATTCGACATGCGGCGCGATAGGCCCGTTTGACATTTTTTAGTCAAGAGGCATAGTGGTTTCTTGAGGATCCGCGAGGCCGCGAGCGTTTTTTTACCCCGGGGCTGAACATTGCCGTTGCAAAACAAGGTGTTTTTTCATGCATTCGGAGCACTCTGTTTTGAAATCCGCACGAAACCGCTGGTTTTTTAAGGGTTCCGGCATGCGCGCGCGACGACGCTCGCGCGTGCACTCCGTCGCATTTTCTGTATGCACGGAGTTTTTGCGAGGGCGCTCGCGCGAGGGCATTCGAGCGATTTCGCCATGCGCGCGCGAAATGCCTGAGTGGTCGTATTTTTATGAACATGTTGAACAAACCATGGTTTTCTGAAGAGTTCGCATGAGCGCGAGCGCAGGTTTTGTGTGCGGCAACCATTGGTGCGACACCATGCTTTCTATATGTGTTCGTGGCTCTCGGTTTTTTGGAATCCTTACGACACCTTCGATTTTGAAGGGTTCCGGCAGGCGCGCGCGACGACGCGCGCGTGTGGTTTTCGTCCCATTGTTTGCAAAGGGTTTTTGGTAACTGATAGTGTTTGATCGACGAGTGCGCGCGTGCATTTTTTCCAGGGGATGAGGGAGAGGAGGGTAAACTCTGGCTTGCCTGGGATGGTATGAGTTCATGTTTAAGATGGACGATAGGGCAGAGACGCATGTAAATTGCAATGCGAAGAGGTATACCGATAAGCCCGGGGGCGAGGTAGATCTCCATTCTTTTCCAGAAAGGAGGACATTTGCGGTGCAATCTATGTGGTGGTATGCAGGTTGTGCAGTATATGCCGTGCGATCTATGTGGTGCAATATATGCTCTGCAGTTCGTGTGGTGCAGTGAATGTGGTGCAACCTGTGTTGAGCGCTATGTGTGGTGCAATCTGTGTGGGGCACTCCATGCGGTGCAGTCTATTCGGTGCAATCCGCGTGGTCCGATCTGAGCTGTGAAACGTGTGCTTTGCAAGATATGTGGGGCGATCTCTGTTGTGCAAACTATGGCGCAACCTATGTGGTGCCGTGCACTCTATGCGCTGTAATCTATGCGGTGCGATAGTCTCTGCTCGCAGTGAGTTGTCATCTGAATTGCTCGCGCAACCATCCCACCCGCCCGCCCGCCCGCATCCTGGTCGGCAAAACCCATGCGCCGGTGATTGCGGTGAGTGCTTGGCGTTGGCTGGGCCATGTCTGCGGCCGCGCTAGCGCGCCCAGGCTCGTGCGCGTACTGGCCATCCATTTGGGCGCGACCGACGCGGCCGCGGTGGCGCTGTCCGGTGGGGACTACCCATTAGGCGCCTCCGTGCGAGTCGGCGACTTGGGCGGGCGCGGTAATATGTCAACGTCGGCGACGTTAGACGCGATGATGGTAGTGGCGATGCTGGTGGCGGCGATGACGACGACGACGGCAAGGCCTGTGACGGCGCTGATGCTGACCGCGCCGGCGACGATTACGGCGTCCTCGCCTCTGCGATAAAAGCTTCGGAAACGAATTCGGCATGCGCGCGCGGCCGACGCGCGGGGGCGGCCCGCGCGGCGTTCGTTGACGCTGTTGTGCCCCCCCCAGCACGCGCGCAAGGGCGTTCGCATGATTGCGACATGCTCGCTGGAAATGCACGTTGTTTGCCCGGATTTTATTGGCAGGTCGAAGCGCCTGCGGTTTTCTCTTGAAAACCGATAAGGAGGATGTGCAGGGGAGCGAGCGCGCGCATTTTTGAACGTCGTTGCAGAACCATGTTTTTAGATTCGTTTTTTCGGGGCATTCGATTTGGGTATCCCTGCGAAACCCAAAGTGTTTGAAGGGTTCCCGCATGCGCGCGCGACGACGCGCGTGTGCGCGTCGCCAATTTGTTTGCAAAGGGGTGCTAGTGACAACGCGCGCGCAATGGCGTTCGAATGATTTCGACGTTCGCGCGCGAGAGGCGCGCTTGATATAATCATATGATAACGTTGAAGACGCACGTATACACGCACACACACATATATATGTATATGTATATATATATGTATAGACAAACATAATGTATGTCATGATATATGTATGTATGTGCATTTACAAGGAAGCGGCAAATGCGCGAGCGCAGGTATTTCGAAAGGTATTGTTGCGAAGCTTCTTTGTTGTGGCAACAAAATGTGTTCGGGGCACTCGATGTGGAAATCTTTGCGACATCTGAGGCTTTGAAGGGTTCCGGCATGCGCGCAACGACGCGCGCGCATGGTCTTCGTCCCGTTTGTTGCATGGGATTCCTGAAAGCATATGGTTTTTCCCAGAAAGGATGGGGGGAATGCCGGTCTGCCTGGGGTGGTATACGTTGAGACTTCGGATTGGCGTTGGGGCAGAAACGCACGTTATTCGAATAGGGGAATGGGGGCCGTTCAATCCGTTGGGGGGGGCAGATTTTATTAATTTCCCAGGAAGGGATATTTGACAGCCAGTTTTCACTAGTGAGTTGCCAATCCCCATGCCCGCGCAATCATTCCGCCCACCCGCAACTGGGTTTGCAACGTCCATGAGGCGGCGAGTGTAATTGTGTTTGACGCTGGCTGACGCTTCGCTGCTGCCACGCGAGCGCGCGCAGGCTCGCGCGCAGCGCGGTCGGCCAGTCTGGCGCGGCAGACGCGGCCGCGGTGGCGCTGGCCGTTTGGGTCTTTCCAGCGCGTCTCACAGGCCGCGCTGCCGCGCGGGCGCTTCAGCGCGAGTCGGTGGCTCGGGCGCGGTGTTGTGGCGACGTCGACGGCGACAGGCGCGATGATGATATCAACGGTGCTACTGACGACGATGACGATGACGACGGCAAGGTGAATTGCGGCGCCGATGCTGATCGCGCCGATTATGATGATGATGTCCGCGCTTCGGTGGTGAAGGTTTTGGGATGGGTTCGGCGCGCGCGCGCGGCCGACGCGCGAGATTGGCCCGCGTGGTTTGATATGACAGGGGTCGCGCCCCCCCCGCCCCCGGCGCGCGCGCGAGAGCATTCGAATGATTTCTACGCGCGCGCGGAAGGCCCTCCTGGTCGCATGTGATGAACGCGTTGAAATATCCATGTTTTTTTCTGGAATTCGCAAGAACGCGCGCGAAAACGTTTCTGTGTTAATGGTCAGCGGATATTGCGAAACCACGTGTTCTGTTTTCGGGGCATTCGGTTTTGAAGTTTTTCCGACACCATAGGTGCCCTAAGCGTTTTGGAGTGCGCTCGCGACGACGCGCGCGCGTGCACTGCGTGCTTTTTCGTTGGACGGGATTCGGAAGTTGAGATGAATTGCGGCAGGCGTGCGTGCCTGCATTTTTTTATGCGAGGGGCGGGGGGGGGGTCGATGCCCACTTGGTTGAGGTGGTGCAGGGTTTTGTGTAGAATGGACGCTGGGGCAATATCGTATGTAAACCATCGTTGGCAGATCCCCCGGGCGGGCGTCTGACTTCGGGGGAGGGGGTGGGGGTGGGGGTGTTCCCAAGTTTGTCATAGAAAAAGAAAGTGAATGCAGTGTAATTAGTGTCTGTTCGCAATGGCATGTCAACTCCCATGTTCTTGCAAACGTCTCGCCCGCCCGCCCGCAGCTTGGTTTGCAAACCCATGCGGTGGCGACTGCGACGCATGCTTGGTGTTGGCTGGTGCATCTCTGCGGCCGCGCCAACCCTTGCGCGCGCGCAGCGGCCAGCTTGTTTGGCGCCACCGACGCGGCCGCGGTGGCGCTGACCGCTGGGCGCCTTCCAGCGGGCACTTCACTTTGAATCGGCCACGTGGGCGGGCGCGGTATCGTGGCCACGCCGACTACGGTAGACGCGATGATGCTAGTGGCGATGCTGGTGACGGTGTTCGCACCGACGAAGGCGCGGTCACTGCGGGCGCCGATGCTGTTCACGCCGGCGACGATGACGGCGTCCTCGCGTCGGCGTTGAAGGTTTGAAAACGAATTCGGCATGCGCGCGCTGCCGACTCGCGATAATGGCCCGCGTGGTTTGATTTGACGCGGATCGTGCCCCCCCCGGCACGCGCGCGAGGGCGTGCGAATGCTGTCGGCGTGCGGCGTCTGGAGCCCGTTTGGCAACACTCCATGATAATGTTGGAAGGCCTATGATTTCCAAATGAATCCGCAAGGGCCCGCGCGCAAGTCTCTTTTGAAACCAGATGTTGCGAAACCATTTAAGAAATAATATTCGGTTTGGAAATCGCTACGAAACCGAAGGTTTTTGAAAGGATTCCGGCATTCGCGCGACGACGCGCGCGTGTGCACTTCGTCCAATGTTTTTGCAATAGGGTCTCGCGACGGCGCTTGCGCAACGGCGTTCGAACGAGTTCGGCATGCGCGCGCGCGAAGCCCGTTTCGTAGTATTTCTGAACATGTTGAAGATTGCTCCCATAGGAAAACAAAAAAACACCCAAGAACGCGCTCGTACTATATCTATATTTATATACAGAAATACACATATACATACATATATATACACACTTATACACACATATGTATATACACAGCTATGCACACATACATATACATATACATATACATATACATATACATATACATATACATATACATATACATATACATATACATATACATATACGTATACATATACATATACATATACACATACACATACACATACACATACATATACGTATACATATACATATACATATACATATACATATACATATACATATACATGTACATATACATATACATATACATATACATATACATATACATATACATATACATTTACATATACATATACATATACATATACATATACATATACATATACATATACACATATATATACACATATATATATACAACTGAAACAGAAATCCGTGTTGCGAAACCCTGAGTTTTTATATGTTCTCTTCTACATTCGATGTTGAAGCCCTTCCGACACCAAGGGTTTTGGAAGGATTCCGGCATGCTCGCGCGGCAACGCGCGCGTGTGCGCTTCGTCCAATTTTCTGCAAGGGATTCTTGTCAACTTGTGGTTTTTGGCAAACGAGGGTGCGCGCATAGCGTTTTTTGCTGAGTCTGGCGGCGGGGGGGTCGATACCGGGTCGGTTGGGGTGGTACGAGTTCATATATCGGATGGGCGATGGGGCAGAATTGGGTGTAAATTGCAATGCGAGAAAGTGGGCCGATAATCCCGGGGGGGGGTAGAGTTTATTTTCTTCTGAGAGAGGAGAATCTATGCACACCAGCCCAGAAAAAGGGCGGCGACGAGGCGGCGACGCCAACCCAATTGTTTAGAACAGAAGTGCTAGTCCTTAGTGCAAACATTGTTTAGGGACTTTCCGAGATTGGAATATGGTATTGTAGCGAGTTGCAGTGAAGCCTCCGCCGCGCAGCCTGATGGCCCCACAAGGGGGCCGCCAGCGAATTTGCGCCTGCGTATGTTTTTCCCTATCTAGGCTCTGCCTAGAAGGGTTCTTACTTTCTTTGCTTCAAGGGGCCGGGCAGTGGAAATCGCCTCGGGCGGTTCCCCCAGTCCCCTGGGAGCGGTTCCCCCAGTCCCCTGGGAGCTTTAGCTTTAGCTTTAGCTTTAGCTTAGCTTTAGCTTAGCTTTAGCTTAATTTTAGCTTAGCTTTGACTTAGCTTTAGCTTAGCGTTAGCTTAGCTTTAGCTTAGCTTCAGCTTAGTTTTAGCTTAGCTTTAGCTGAGCTTTAGCTTAACTTTAGCTTAGCTTTAGCTTAGCTTTGACTTAGCTTTAGCTTAACTTTAGCTTAGTTTTACCTTAGCTTTATCTTCGCTTTAGCTTAGCTTTGGCTTAACTTTAGCTTAGCTTTAGCTTAACTTTATTTTAGCTTTAGCTTAGCTTTAGCTTAGCTTGAGCTTAGCCTTACTGTTACTACTAATTCTGCTTTCCTAGGGGCTCCAACTCCTAGGTAGGGTCGCACTGGGATACTTGTTTTTGTGTGTGTTGTTTATTGTTAGTATTCGTACTGTTAGTTTTTTTGTGCACGGGGCTGTTCCGACTTGACGTCCGATATGTATTCCTCTAGCCAGGCAGCTCTCAGCCTTTTCAAAAGTGGCACTTTCGATGCAGCCTTTGCCGCATGCGGTGGTCTCCAGAGCTGCCACGCTCAGAACCTTCCGTGGCCTCCGCCCATCGGGACCACGCTCTCGCCGCCGCGGCGGCGGCCGCACGCCTTGCATCGGCATGCGGACACCCCAGAAGGACTCGGGCGTGCCACTTTTTCCCCGTTGCGTGGCGTCAAGCTCTCTGGTGTGCGCAGGCCTCGGTGGCGTCTGCCCGCCTTCCGCGTCCGCTCCCGCACGGGGCGCTGGTCGCGTTGCCGAGCTGGCGTGCGTCTCGCCCCCGATGTGATGCCTCTTTTGCTGCGTTTTCACGGCGAGCCTTCAGCGGGGGTCGTTTGACACCACCCACCAAACCACCCCAACCCAACCCGAAGGCCTCAATTTGCCCTCCATTTCCAGTGTGTGGGGGGGTCGGGGAACATCGAGAAAACACATATGGAACCCGTACCCCCCCAACCCGAAATTCGGGTCTTCGGGTTGGGTTGAGGTGGTCTGGTAGGTGTCAGTTTGACAGCCTCTGCGAGCAGGGTGGTCTTCAGGGCAATGGGAAGGGTTGGGCGGGGCAGGGCGGCAGACGTGGCGCGAGTGCGCCTCGCTGGACCTCCCCCCACTCCCTTCTGCCCCTCGGCCCCCTCCCGATGCTCCCCTTCCCTTCGGATGCCACGCCTGGGAGGTTAGATTCTGATCTTGCCCTCTGGTCCGAAGTCCGGCTTGATCCCGCTCGATCCCGCCTGATCCCGCTTAATCCGGCTTACTCCCGCTTAAGCCGGCTTAGTCCCCTTTAATCCGAGGCCCTTTCTGGCGCAACAGCCCCGCAATGGGGCTTCATCCTCCTCAATCTTTCCGACGACGACCTCCCAGCAGCTGCTTCCTGATTCCCCCCTTCCTGATCCTCCCCGCCCGCAGGAGGGTGGTCATGCAGACGGAGCGGTACCTGACGTCGGACCAGCTCAACTCTCTCGTCCTGCTCGCAGACAAGAGCGCCGACGGGCACGTGGACTACGAGGATCGGGCGGAGCCCCGCGGACCCCCTTTTCACGTCGCCAGACAAAGCTGCGGGAGCTGATTCCTCGGCCGTCTTCCGTTCCCAAGCCTCCGTTGCCAGGTTCTCCGTAAGAGTAGAGCACCGTGGTCGCGTCCCCCTTCCCGCCTCCCTCCTTCCTCTCTCTCTCTCTCTGTCTCTCTCCTCTCTCCCTCTCTCTTTCTCTCTCCCTCTCCCTCTCCCTCTCCTCTCCCTCCCTCTCCTCTCCCTCTCCCTTTCTCTTTCTCTCTCTGTCCTCTTGTCTCGTATCTCTCTCGTGCCTGCCTCCGAGCTCGCCAGCCTTTGGGCTTCGATCTGCGAAGCTGTTGCCACTCCGGAGGATGCTGGGGGAACCGGCACAGTGACGTCCTGCGCGGATTCAGACTAAGATCTCGCTACAGGCCTCGGAACAAATTAGCGAACACATGCCACATTCATCCGTCAACGCCTCCCCCTCCCCCCAATGTTCAAAGTTGGTGGTGGGTCTGATGAGATGCACTTCGAACGCAGTCTCTCCCGCGCGTGCCAGCATTGAGTTTTGGGCGGAGGGGGAGTGTTCAGTAATTGTTTCCCTCTACCGTATCCCTGGGTGGCTGCGATCTGCGAAGCGGTCGCCACTCTCGAGGGTTGCTGCTGGCGGGGGGCATCACAGTGGCGTCTTACGCGGCGTCAGATTCGACCTCGCCATCCCTGGGGGCTGCGATCTGCGAACATGTCGCCACTCTCGAGGGCTGCTGGGGGGGGGGGCAGCACAGTGACGCCATACGCGGACTCAGGATAGACACCGCCATCCCTGGCGGGCTGTAATCAGCGAAACTGCCGCCACTTTCGAGGGCTGCATAGTGACGTCCCATGCAGGTCAAGATTAGACATTAACATCCCTGGGGGGCTGCGATCTGCGAAATTGTCGTCACTTTCGAGGGCTGCTTGGGGGTCCAGCGGAGTGACGTTCTACGCAGATTCAGGTCAGACCTCGCTATTCCTGGGGGCTGCGATCTTTGAAACGGTCGCCGCTAACGAGGGCGGCTGGGGGATCCAGTGCAGGTACGTTCCACGCATATTCAGATTCGACCTCGCCATCCCTGGGGGGCTGCGATCTGCTGAGCTGTCACCATTTTCGAGGGCTGCTGGGGGGTCCAGCATAGTGACGTCCTGCGCAGACTCAGATTTGACCTCGCGGCGCGCCTGCGCTCCTCCTTCTCATCCCGCATTGGAGGATACGGGGAATATTCAGGAGGGACAAAAACACACAGACACACTTAATCGTCGATTCCCCAGAAAATATAGAAAACAATATGGGAAGAAGACAGAAACCCAGAACATATGGGAACCTATGGGGCATATTTTTATTTGTGTGTATTTATTTGTGTGTCCTGGGGCCCCTTCAAAGATGCCCAACAGCTGGCAGAGCCGCTTGGCCTCGCGCAGTTCTTTCACCGACTATGCAGCTGGCTGGTGGCGTGCCTCGGAACATAATCGCTCTCCTTCCCCTGCCTTTCTCTTGTCGCACCTTCCTTCCTTCCTGTTGCCACGTCCTCTTTCGCTGCTGCCCCGCGAATGTTTCAAGATCCTCGTCCGCCTTCCTCCTCTTGCTCTTCGCTCCTCGTTGCTTTCGGGCCAGGGGAATCACAACTCATCACCATCAAGCCTCTGTCGGTCGATCGGTGTCTGGCGAGCCGCGCGTCTCGCGAGCTTGCTGTTCTCCGTCGTCGAGAGTACATGTGTGCTCCATTGACACACGAGTGTCGCGCACATTGCCTTTCTCTCCGAGCCATCTGGGGGCTACCGGCCGATTGGCTTCTAGAGCAGATGTTATCGCCTTAGGGGGAGGGCGAGAGGATCTCTAGCGACGGTGTGGGGGGGGCGGGGGCACAGTCGTTCGCGTCTGGTAGCGTCGTCTCTCAGCGGCGCCAGAGATGTTGCATGGATGGGGAGAGCCTTCGCAGTGAACTAGAAGTTCGCACATGCCATGTAGCCGCTACAGCATTGTGAGACTTGCGCAAGTTCTCTGAATGCAGGCGTCTAGTCCCGAGGGCAGTGAGTGAGGCAGCTTGACTTTCCCGGACAATTATCCAACGGCTGTCGCCTCTGCCGCCGAACTCAGAAGAGTTATGGGCTGTCGGTCTTCGGACTCAATCCTCCCGTACTCATTTCGATCGCACTTCCGCGGCGCGTTGTGGGGGGGGAAGTGTCAGGGGGGAGCCTGCTGGGACGGCGGCGGGGCTTTTCAGAAGCTTTCTCGCCTTTTGAGACGTCGCCCGTGTCGTCGGGAGAACACCAACCACGGCCAGCTGGGGACCGTTTCCGGTAGGGGCTGAACGTCAGGCCGCTCGCCCGCCCCTCCCGTAGACAGTTCCACTTGCGCTGCCCTGGGGATGCGCTGCTGGCTGAGCTCTTGTGGGGTGGGGGTGCCGGGGCGTGGTGGGAACGTGGTGGGAGCGTGGCGGGGTGTGTGGGTAGGTTTCGGGCTAAAACTTGTCGTGTGGGGGGGTCCCAAAAACTGAGCTCCCGTGGGGTGGAGGTGCCGGGACGTGGTGGGAGCGTGGTGGGAGCGTGGTGGGGTGTGTGGGTAGGTTTCGGGCCAAGATGTCGTGTGGGGGGGTCCCAAGACCTGAGCTCTAGTGGGATGGGGCTGCTGGGGCGTGGTGGGAGCGTGGTGGGCGCGTGGTGGGAGCGTGGTGGGAGCGTGGTGGGGTGTGTGGGTACGGTTCGGGCCAGAAATTGTCGTGTGGAGGGGTCTCAAGAACTGAGCTCTCGTGGGGTGGGGGTGCCGGGACGTGGTGGCAGCTTGATTTTCTTGGGCAATTACTATGTGTGTGCGTCCGTATTTCGGAGCGTTAGATTTTTCGCGCTCGCTTCGATCGCGACGGGCGCGCTGTGCTCTGTCAGCGGTGTGATCTCTGAATGTTCCATTGCAGCAGCATTCGCGCGCATAAATGTATGTATGTATGCATACATGTGTATATACTATATATATGTATATGTATGCACATGCATGTATGCATGTATGTATGCATGTATGTATGCATACATGTATGTATGCATGTATGTATGCATGTATGCATGCATGTGTATGTATGCATGTATGTATGTATGCATGTATGCACGCATGTATGTATGTATGCATGTATGTATGCATGCATATATGCATGCATGCATGCATGCATGCATGCATGTGTATGTATGCATGTATGTATGTATGTATGCATGTATGCATGCATGCATGCATGCATGCATGCATGTATGTATGTATGTATGTATGTATGTATGTATGTATGTATGTATATATGCATGCATGTCGGTCTGTCTGTCTGTCTGTCTGTATGTATGTATGCATGTATGCACGTACGTACGTACGTATGTATGCATGCATGTATGTATGTATGTATGTATGCCTGTATGCCTGTCTGTCTGTCTGTCTGTTTGTCTGTCTGTCTGTCTGTTTGTCTCTCTGTCTGTCTGTATGTATGTATGTCTGTATGTACGTATCATCAAATCTTGTATATATATAGTTATTTATTCATTTATTTATATATATGTACAGGCCGTGCATATCTTCGACGCGCTCGCAGGAGTTGTGTCTCCCCGTGCGTGCTCGGGTAGCCCCGTTGCTCGGCGCCCGGCCGCCGTCGCCCTCTGCGTGCATGGCACGGCGCTGCCGGCAGCGCCCGCGGGCGCGCAGGCGTCGGACGCCGAGGGCCCGCGCCCAGAGGTCCTGGGAAGGCTTCGAAGGCCTTGGTGACAGGATCAAGGGATCTACTCTCAGAAGCCGGGCAAGGGCTGCTAACTCCGTGGCTGCTAAAATCGGCCTCCGGGAAGTTGTCTTCGTCCTGCCGGGAAGGAGCCCGTTGGCTGTTTCGCGTGCCGCGCCTCATTCCGGGAAGTTGTTTTTTCCTTCCGGGAGGGCCGTTTTAGCAGCCACGGTTTTGGCAGCCCTCGCCCAGCTTTCGATACTCATTTCTAGGTTTGGGAAGGCTTCGAAGGCATTGTTGACATGATCCAGGGGTCTGCTCATGTCTAGGCTTAAGTCGGGCCTGTCCCTCTGCAGGGGGAATGTTCAAAGATAGTCAAGAACTAGTCTGGGGACTGTTTTTTGATTTTTTTGGGGCATCTGTTCATTTCTAGGCTTAATTCTGGGGACTAAGTTTTGGGTATAGGGTTTAGCATGGTCAAAAAATACACCAAAAGATAGTCAAACAATGATCCAGGAATAGTCCCAAGAATAGTCTTCTCAAAGAGGCAACGTAGTCGAAATGGAAGGCATTGGTGAAATGACCCAGGGGTCTGCTCGTTTCTAGGCTTAAGTCGGGCCTGTCCCTCTGCAGGGGGAATATGCAGAGATAGTCAAACAAGAATAGTCAGGGGACTGTTTTTTGAGTATTTTTGAGCATTTGTTGAGTATCTTTGAGCATTTTTTATTTTTCGTCGAGAATCCCCCTGTAGGGGGACACGCCCGACTCATTTCTAGGCCTCTTTGTGGCGCCACCCAGCGGGCTGAAGTGCACAGGGCGTCAGATGGGGGACTATAGGCTCTCTGGACGTGCTTCGGCAAGGGCGTTTCACCGTCTGCCGGTCCCAGGCGATTTCACGTCTCCCTCCGCTTTGGAGCACGACCCGCGCTATTACGCCAACGTCGCGCCCGTTCCCAGGTATTCTTTAGAGATGTGGTCTAACAGGGCCAGGCAATGCCAGTCTGCCGTTCTGTCCAGTTCTCTCAGGTTAGCATGGGGGTCAGCCTCCTCAGGAGATCGGCCGACCTTGAGAATGGCAGCGCGTCCGATGTCTACAGCGCAAGCTTGTTTTTGCGCCTGCGTAGGTTGGGCGATGCCGAGGGAGGAGGAGGAGGAGGAGGAGGAGGAGGAGGAGGAGGAGGAGGTTTCGCCAAGTGCGTTGCGGGCCTGGGAGTTTCAGCCGGCTTCGCCGCTGCCGGCCCTCGTCTCTGGGGAACAAATTCAGGGAAGGGGTTTTGTCCGTCAACTTCAGTCTGCCGTTCCCATGGGCTCGAGGGAGGTTCCAGGATCAGCGTGGACCCCCCCCCCCCGGGAGTTCAACACCAGCGCGTGGGGCGCCTTCGAGAAGAGTTGCCTGCGTTCATCTGCTTGTGGAATCATGTGGACAGGTCCCCGTGCGCACGGGGCAGGATGCGTGCTCGAGGACATCTCGTTCCCTTTGTGTGGCGGGCGTGACAGTGCATTTCGCCTCCTTCGGTGCTGTCCTGTCGCCTGTGGGACCAGACCAGAGGATTTTTAATCGTCGCTCACTGATCGTGCGATCCCGTCAAACTCGTGTGTTCCACTGGGCTCTTTCCTCGTCCTGGAGATGTGTTTCTTTCCCATATCCGTGAAAGTGGAGTGGCTCTTCTGTGGGTTGATGATCGGTGATTTGAAGCTATGGCCATTTCGGGGCATGTGTTTCTCGACGGTTGTCAGCTAAAAGGCAAATCCCTGAGTTCTGTCGTGCTGGCCGGGGGATGTCCGTGTCTAGCGACAATCAGGATTTTGTTTACACCTTGTAGGGCTCTGTTCCTAGTTGGCCCCCGTCAGGCCTTCCAGGCAAGTGAGTTTTGTGTGCTTGGGGCCTCCAACCAGTTCCCCTGGTCCCAGTCTGTGGGGTACTCTGACTGTGAGAGCCTAGTCCAGAGTTTCAAGACTTACATTTCCCGGCAACCGTGTTTTTGAAAGTAGTGCGCAGGTGTCTGTTGAATCTGAGCAGTTTCTGGTATCCCCGTGTTCAAAAGTCAAAATCCATGCCTCTGGCGGAGGCCTTGAAGGCATCGAGGCTTGCTAGCTGGGCAATGATGAATGTGACCTGGCGGCTACGAGGGGAGCTCATCTACACCCGAAGCCGTCACATGCAGAGCTTGATAGGATCAAGGGTCTGATGACCATCGCGCGATCGCTCCCAGCTTGGCCTTGTTTAAAACCAAACGAGGTTCCGTTTCGGGGGGGGGGAGGCAAATGAAGCCTCCCAGTCCCAATCACGATTGGTCTTGTTGCCGCAGATGTTGGAGGTGCTACGTGTGCTTGGTTACGAGCAGGAGGGATCATAATCTTTTTTGCAGGGGACGTCGAGGTTCCTCATCATAATGGATCCCAGCCGCTGCCCGACACGGCCATCAGATCGTCATTTTTTTCAAGCGCCGATGGCTTCCCATTTTACTTCTCAAGTGCTTCTCATATACAAGTGGGGGTGAGAATAACCTTGGCAAACATTGCCAAAGCCGTCCTCAGCCCAAAGCAGCACTGCTGCCCTGGATATTGATGTGCAGCAGGAAACACCCCAAACTTTCGAGTGTCCAGGTCGAGCCATTTTCCCTGCAGGAGCAGGCATGCAGGCATCACCCTGGTCAAACATCCTCCTCTTCACCCTCTTCCGCTCTTCCGTCCCTTCCTCCCTCTCCCTTCCTCCCTCCTCGTCTCCTCCCTTACCCCTTCCCTCGCCGCGGGGGGGCGGTCGCGCGGAACCATTCATGACCATGCTCATGCCGCCGATGCCTTCGCTAATGCCGACCTAGCCGCGTCGTTTGGTTTCTTCCGCTCTTCGACATACCTTTTCTTCGCGCGTGTCGGCCCGCAGGAGTTCGCCGAGCGCTTCGGCGGCGGCGGTGTTGCGGCGCCGTGGAGGAGGAGGAAGAGGAGGAGGAGGAGGAGGAGGAGGAGGAGCCCGAGGAGGAGAGGAGGACGAGGAGGAGGAGCAGGAGGAGGATAAGGAGGAGGAGGAGGAGGATGAGGAGGAGGAGGAGGAGGAGGACGAGGAAAAGGAGGAGGAGGAGGAGGAGGGAGGAGGAGGATGATGATGAGGAGGACGAGTATACAGTTCGTATCGTCTCAATGTTCCCAGCCCCCGCCGTCTCAATGCCGGCTGACATTGCTGGGCGGCTCTGCCGGCCTCCTCCCGTTCCTTGTCGCCGTCGCCGTCGTCGTCGTCGTTACCTTGTCCGCTCTCCTCGTCCATCCTCTTTCAGTGTGAGTTTTAGTCTGCCGCGCCACCAGACATGCCGGTACGTCTGAACATCTCGCTTGAGACATATCTGCAATTTCAGCCTGTGCATTTTGAGCATTGCAGCAGTTATGCGGATCGGGGCCCTCCACAACAGGTGTGCAGCGCCGCGCACATTCGTTTGAAGCACATGGGCGGAGGATGGTTTGTTTTCAAGCTGCTCTCATTGGCGCCGCGGACAGCCGTCCCAACACTACCCAGCAGTTGCACGGAAGGAGGATGGTCCGTTTTAGCTTTGGCAATGTCTTCAACCCGCGTGCATTCGATTGACAACCCTTCACCGTTCTGTTCCAAAACCTCCTGTGTTGGGTTCGCCTCCGCCTTCTTCTCCTCTCTCTTGCGACCTCCTGCCTCCTCATGCGCTGCTCCCCGGGAGGCTGCGAAGTGCACAACTGCCGCCCCTTTCGTGGGCTCCTGGGAGGTCGAGCGGATGTGGGGGCCCCGCGGATCCACTGGGGGCCTCGTGGTTCCCTGGGTTCCTGCAAGTTGCGCAGCTGCCGCCCTTTTCGTGGGCTCCTAGGATGTCCAGCGTAGTCGGGGTCGACGCGGATCCGTTTTGGACCTTGCTGCTTCCTGGGAGGCTGCGAACTGCTCAAGTGTCACAATTTTCGCGGGCTCTTCGGAGGTCCAGCAGAGTCGGGGGCCACGCGGATCCATTGGGGGCCTCGCTGCTCCCTGGGTGGTTGCGAAGTGCGCGACTGCCGCCACTTTTCGTGGGCTCCTGGGAGGAGCCCGTTTCTTTATTGCTTTGGGCATGACGGGCGTCATGGCCCCCGCTCCCCCCCCCATCTGACGTAACGCTCCCCCCCCCCCAGTGCGCTCCGGGCACTGCCGCCGTGCGCACTGGGATCTGGGCCGCGTAGGTGTCCGCGTAGGAATCCGCATAGGAGTCTGGTCCGATGTCGTCGTCGTCGTCGTCGTCGTCGTCGTCGTCGTCGTCTTCGTCGTCGTCGTCGTCGTCGTCGTCATCGTCGCTCGTGTCTCGTCGCTCGTCGCTCGTCGCTCATCGTCGTCGTGCGCGCGGACGCGGCTGGAGCCTGTTTTTTATTGAGGGCCGATGACGGCAATCATCTGGGGGGGGGTGCAGGGGGTCGATGACGTCACGTTTCGCGCCAGCGGTGTCTGGGAATGCCTAGGAATGATGGAGGACGAGAAGCACCAGCATGTAGGTGGCGATCTGCACCACAACGCCTGGGTACACCACATTGCCTGCGTGCACCACAGCGCCTGTGTACACCACGTCGACTGTGTACACCACAGCAGCCGCATGCAACACAGCGTCAGTTTGTACCACCGTGCTTGCGGGCACAGCAGCTCTTGTGTACACCACAGCGCCTGCGTACACCACATCAGCCGTGTGCAACACAGCACAGTGTACACCACAATGCCTGCGTGTATTGCAGTGCCTGTGTACACCACGGCGCCTGTGTGCACCACAGCATCCATGTGCAACATAGCACCACTGTTGTATATAGAATGTTCGAAGGAATCCTTATGATGGAGCGCTTGTGTATTCCACAGAAAACAATAGAAAGGGAATCCTTACGGACAAAGGAGCGCCGCTGGAATCTACGAGTCCTCCCGAGTCTTCGTCCAGGAGGCTCTTGCTAAATTGGCCGTCCGATAACCAAAGGGACCGATTCAATAGACCATTCTGTGGTGCACGCTGAGATGCGCACGTGCGCTGTAGCGCCAACCCGCACGACAGGGGATAATGAGGAGGAGGAGAAGGAGGAGGAGGAGGAGGAGGAGGAGGAGGAGGAGGAGGAGGAGGTGAAGGTGGAGAAGGAGGGAGGACGGAAGAACGTCGCATTCGATTATCAGCACTTTTCTGGCGTGGCGTTTAGTTGTCCGCAGCAGATCCTCACGTACATGATCCTTCTACTTGTCCTATGCACGCAGGCACTGTGGTGTACACCAGCGCTGCGTTGCACGCGGATGCTGTGGTGTAGACTTTCGCTGTGGCGTGCACAGGTGCACAGGCGCTGCAGTGCACGCAAGCATTGTGGTGTACACAAGCGCTGTATTGCACATGGTTGCTGCGATGTACACATGTACACCGGCGCTGTAGTGTACGCGAGCACTTTGGTATACACAGGCGCTGCGCTGCACACGGCTGTTGCGGTGTACGCAGGCGCTGTGGTGTACACGCGCGCTGTGGTGCACGCGAGCGTTGTGGTGTACACAGGCGCAGTGGGGCAGATCGCCACTTGCATGCTGCTGGCGTCGTCGTCGTCGTCGTCGTCGTCGTCGTCGTCGTCGTCGTCGTCGTCGTCGCTCGTCGCTCGTCAATCGTCGCGTCGTGCGCGCGGGCGCGGCTGTGGTGCCGGAGCCACATGGCGGGGGGGGGGCGTTATGTCATACCCCCCCCCCCGCCCCCCTCCCCCCATGACGCCCGTCATCGCCGAACATAAAGAAACGCGCTCGAGGTTCAGCGCGGATCCATTGGGGACTGCGCTGCTTCCTCGGAGGCTGCGAACTGCTCGCCACTTTCGTGGGCTCCTGGGAGGTCCACTGGAGTCGGGGACCTCGCGGATCCATGGGAGATCTCGCTGCTTCCAGGGAGGTTGCGAAGTGCGCAACCGTCGCCACTTTCGTGGGCTCCTCGGAGGTCCAGCGGAGTCGGGGGCCATGCACACTCATTTTGACTCCTGGGGGGCGCGGTGCAGGTGAGGGCAGCGCAGATCAATTTGCGATCCCGCGGCTCACTGTGAGTTGTTTGGATTTGGACGGAGGGGACTTCGGGCGAACTTCGGGCGGGACGGATTGCTGCAGCACCAGCACTGTGCTTGTGCGCGGCATGCCCTCGCCACCCCCGTCTGCCTCTCCGAGGCAAGCTCGGCGCGTGCCGCCCGAACTCCACCCACCCCTGACGGTCCATGCGCATCGTGGGGACGAGTAGCTTTCCGAAGGGCATCCCGGCACTCTTGCCTTCCTTGGCCGCTTCGGCTGCCCAGCTGGCCTGCATCCGCAGGCTGCGCGATGACGCGGCCCCGCGCTGCCCGGTCGGGCCGCCGTCGCGCGCGCGGCCCAGCCGTGCCACCCGGCTGCCCCTCGGCCGCGCCCGCGCTGGCCGCCGCGGCGCCGGCCGCTCTCGCGGCGTGCCTGCCGTGGACGCTTCGAGGCGCGCCCGCCGCCAGCAGGGGCAGCCCGGGCGCGCTGGGCCGCCGTGGCCCTCCGCGGGGCGGCGGCCGCGGCGGGGGTTCGCTGGCGGCGGGGCCCGCGGGGGGGTCCCGGGAGTGGCGGTGGCTGGCGCTGGAGGGCCTGGGCCTTGGGCTGGGCGGCGGCAGCGGCCTCCGGCGCGGTCGCCCGCGGGGGGCGAGGCCCGCAGGGCCAGCAGAGGAGTCCTGCGAGTGGCGCCGGCTGGCGCTGGAGGGTGCTGCCGCCTCCAGCCGCGCCGACCACCCGGAGGCCAGGCGTCTGTACCAGGCGGCCCACGGCTGATGGGCCTGTTTTCCACCACCACCACAAGTTGGAGGAGGAGGGGGTCCTCCTCTTCCTCTTGCTCCTCCTCCTCCTCTTCCTCCTCGTCCTCCTCGTCCTCCTCCTCGTCCTCCTCGTCCTCCTCGTCCTCCACCTCCTTCCCCCCTCCATTTTATGGTGGTGGTGGTGGTGGTGGTGGTGGTGGTGGTGGTGGTGGTGGAACACAGGCCCATCAACAGCTGCCTGCTGCGCTCCTGCGACGGGGCAGCCGCCGCAGAGGCAGCCGCCTCCCTGCTCGTGAGCATTGGCGACGCGCACCTCGCAGAGTGGGATGCGGGTGCCGCCCTCGAGCAGTACAGGGCAGCGTGGGCCTTGCGCGGCGAGGGCGACGAGGCCGCCGGGTGGGAGCTCCTGGCCAAGATGGCCGACGCGCACGCCGAGCTCGGCGAGGGCGTCGACGCCGTGGAGCGCCTCGAGGCGGCGTGCGACCTGCTGGAGGCCGCGGGCGGCCTCCACAGCGCACGGGGCGCGGGCGTGCTCGCCGCGCTCGGGGAGGCCCGGCTGGCCCTCGGCCGCTACGGGGAGGGCGCGGCGGCGTACCAGGAGGCCAAGGGCATCCTGGAGGAGCAAGGTCGGGCGGCGATGGCCATGCATCATGCGCACAACAAGGATGGGCACCCTTCCCAAGGGTACCCTTGCATCCACGGCCCTTGCATCCCTACCGCGCATCCTTACTGTGCGGGTCGAAAGTACAGTGCCGTTTTTGATACATGCTCCGCGTGCGGATCAGGTATCAAACATGCAGGGATTTAGTGTTCAAAACAGCGAGGAGTTCATGCATAGTTTCAGTCATGTATGAAAAACCCTCCATTAAAAAAAAAAGCATCCCGTGTATAAAAAACTGCCCCGTACACACGTGCCAGCCCTGGCTGGGCCCAGGCTGGGCCCCGGGTCGGTGCAGGCACCGATCCCTGGGCCCAGGCTGGGCCTGGCCAGGGCCGGTGTTTCGCGGGCGGTCGGCGCCCTCCTGCCAGGCCGGCTGGAGTCTCGGGAGGCGGCCAGCCTCCTCGCGAACCTCGGCGTGGCGCTCGCCGCGGAGAACCTGTTCGGTGAGGCCGCCGAAGAGATGCGCGCCGCCAAGGCCGCCTTCCGCGCGCAGGGCGCGCTGTGCGGCCGCCAGGGGGCCGGGCTGCTCACCAATCTGGGCAGCGCCCTGGCCCAGGACTGCGACATGACCCCTGCGCTGCAGGAGTTTGCCGAGGCCAGGGCTCTCCTCGTCGACGCCGGCGCCGAGGACTCCGAGGAGAGCGCGGCGCTCCACCTGGCCACTGGCTCGGCCTGCGTGGACATGGGGCAGCCGGATCGAGCCCTGCGGGAGCTCGACGCGGCGCGCTCGCTTCTGGACCGCGGCGTCGTGAGCCCGCACGGCCTAGACTGCGCCGAGCTCTTCTCGAGGTCGGGCGACGCGAACGCGAGGCTGGGCTGACCTTCCTCCTCCTCCTTCTCCTCCTTCTCCTCCTCCTCCTCCTCCTCCTCCTCCTGACTCCTCCTTCACCTCCTCCTCCTCCTCCTGACTCCTCCTCCTCCTCCTCCTCCTCCTCCTTCGTCCTCACTCCTCCTCACTCTCTCTTCACTCCTCTTCCTCCTCAAGCCTCCTCATCCTCACTCCTCCGGTATCCTCCCCCTTCCCCTCCTCCCCCTCTCCACTCCCTCCTTCTCCCTCCCCCTTCCTCCTCCCTTCCCCAGCCACCCAGGGTCCCAAGGGCGGTGCGGGCTGCTGCGAAGGTCCCGACGAGGGCCTCTCCTTCGGGTGCGCGAGCACAGGACTCGTGTGACGCGACCCCCCTGGATTCGAGGATGGATCTGGATGTTCACTTCGCTGGCGCGATCCCACGATGCTTTCCCCCCTCCTCCGCCCCTCTCGTCCCTTTCCCTCCCCCGAGTCTGGGCCAGTGGGAGCGGGCGCTGGTGGACCTGGCCGCCGTCCGGGAGCTGCTCGCCAAAGACGGCATGCTCGAGACGCTGAGAGGGGCCCAGCTGCTGCGGAGGATGGCCGCCCTGCCTCGTCCTCCTCGCCCTCGGCCGTCCTTCCCTCTGCCCGTCTCTCGGGCCTCCTCCCCCGTCTCCTTCCCTCCCTCCGGACTCCTCCTCCTCCCTCCTCCTCCTCCTCCTCCTCCTCCTCCTCCTCCTCCTCTCCTCCTCCTCCTCCTCCTCCTCCTCCTCCTCCCTCCTCCTCCTCCTCCTCCTCCTCCTCCTCCTCCTCCTCCTCCTCCTCCTCCTCCTCCTCCTCCTCCTCCTCCTCCTCCTCCTCCTCCTCCTCCTCCTCCTCCTCCTCCTCCTCCTCCTCCTCCTCCTCCTCCTCCCTCCTCCTCCTCCTCCTCTCCTCCTCCTCCTCCTCCTCCTCCTCTCCTCCTCCTCCTCCTCCTCCTCCTCCTCCTCCTCCTCCTCCTCTCCCTCCTCCTCCTCCTCCTCTCCTCCTCCTCCTCCTCCTCCTCCTCCTCCTCCTCCTCCTCCTCCTCTCCCTCCTCCTCCTCTCCTCCTCCTCCTCCTCCTCCTCCTCCTCCTCCTCCTCCTCCTCCTCGTGCCTCTACTGCTGCTCTGGCACTTTCCAGGCCGACCAAGTGGAGTCGAGGTCGATGGAGTCGGCGGACCGCGCCTCATCGCCGATGCATCGGCGATGCGGTTCGATGTGGAGCTCGATCTCCTCCACGCCAACGTCGCTGGTGCATCGCCGACGTCGCCGATGCATCGCCGGTGCATCGGCGATGCATTGGCGATGCGGCGCGATCCTCCGACCCCGTCTGCTCGCACCCCATCTGGGAGGCCTCTACACTTCGACTCGACTCGACTGAACTCAAGGCTGCTTATCCATGTGTGAATCCTCTTCTAGGACGGGGCGACGGGGAAAAGGAAAAGGAGATTGGAGCGCCCTCTTCGGGGCCAGCCATCAGTGCCATGCAGCAGGACATCAGTGGTCTCCTCAACACACACACACCGACGATCCCAAAGGGGGAGAGGCAGCACCGGCTCAAGACAGGAACGGATCACACGGCCTCCAGAATTGGTCCTCCTCCTCCTCCTCCTCCTCCTCCTCCTCCTCCTCCTCCTCCTCCTCCTCCTCCTCCTCCTCCTCCTCTGTCGTCCTCACTCCTCCTCACTCCCTCTTCACTCCTCTTCCTCCTCCTCCTCCTCCTCCTCCTCCTCCTCCTCCTCCTCCTCCCGCTCCCTCTCCCCGCTCCCAGCAAGAAGACTCCACACGATAAAAACCGGCACGGGCGCCAGCGGTGGCCCGGGCTTCCCGCGAGGGCGAGCCCACTCGGTGCCTCAGGAGCGGATCCGACTCGACTCCCCTCCTTCGGATGCAGCTCCTGAGGGGCAAACTCCGACTTTGCCCTGGTCCGACATTCGGCTCAAATCCAGCTTGATCCCGCTTGAATCGGCTGAATCTCGCCGAGTCCGGCTTTCATCCCGCTGAAGCCGATTTCATCCCGCTTGATCTGCGGCCTGATCGGGCGCAGCAGCCCCCCGATGGGGCTTTCATCCTCCTTCGTCCTACCCACGAAGAGCTTCCAGTAGTTGCCTCCTATCTTGCGGGGCCCGAAGGTATGCACCACCACCACCTCCTTCATCCCCTCCCTCCCTGAGGAAGGAGGAGAGGAAGATGAGGGTGGAGGAAGATGGAGGAATCGACGTGGTGGTGGTGGTGGTGTATATTCTTGGGACCCGCATATCTCTCCCCCCCCTCCGTCCGAGGATGGCCGCCCTGCACCTGGAGCTCGGGGAGCCCGACGAGGCCCTGGCGCTCCTCCAGGCCGCCAGGGACTCCCTGGACGGCCGCGGGGGTGCCGCGGCCGACGGTGCCGCAGCGGTGGCGTGAGGGAGGCGAGAAAAGCGCCCAGGCGGAGCGCCCTGATAGCTCCTCGTCGTCTTCCTTCTTCTTCCTCTCCTCGCCCTCGTCGTCTCCCCTCCCCCTCCCGCCTTTTCCTCCTCCTCCTCCTCCGAACGTGGTGTCCCTTTTGAGCCACAGTGAGACCTTTGGGGGCGCAACCTGATATTGTTGCCTCCTCCTCCCGCGTCGAGCTTGCGTCGAGCTTGCGTCGAGCTTGTGGTGATCTGCGGTCTCCTCCTTTCGTTTCGCAAAAAAAAGCAAACCTGATAGCAGCTGCACTGGCCGCAGGCGTTGGAAGGCCCTGGGTTCGCTACGGTGGAGGCCCATGCCCAGAAAAACCCTGCTTGTCTCCACGGTGCCTCGGGTGTCTTGGGTTTCGATGGATTTGCCATGGGAAGCACGACGTCCCCACACCAAACATCGACGGACGTCCTGGGGTCTCAAGGTTGTGTTTCTTGCGGAAAGTTTCTACGGATCTTGCTTCTGTGCTGCGTTCCGAAGCGATGGGGGTCCTTTCTTTTGGATTAATCAAGAACAATAATCCAAAAATAGTCCCCACACTATTTTTGGATTTTTTTTGGGTTATTTTTGGGGTATTTTTTGTTTTTCGTCGAAAATCCCCCTGTAGGGGGACAGGCCCGACTTAATCCTCGTCCTTCTCGTCCTTCTCCTCGTCGCCGACCTCCGGTCTGGCCGCGCGGTGCTCGCTCCTCTGGGGCCCCTCGCGGGGCCCTCCTCTGTGCGGAGGAGGCGGGCCGTGGGGGTGGCGAGGGGGCTTTGTGGGCCCCGGAACAAAACAGTGCGCTTAGAACATAAACCCGATGTGTCAAAACAAGACGGTCCCAGCCAGAATTGCTCTAAGAACTTGTCGTGGGAACCACAACAGGTTCTTAGAACATTGTTTGGTAGGCCTACACTTAGTGGGCCCCGGAAACGGCAGGATCGTTTTTTCACCGTTTCCCCAAAAATGTCCCTTGAACATACAAACGGCAAAAAAACGGCGACTGGCAACGGCAAAACGCCGGCTCCAGGAGTGGAACCGGTCAAACAACGGCGACGGAGCCGGTGAACAAACGGCGTCGGAACCGGCGACAAAAACGGCAAAACGGAACCGGTAAAAAAACGGCCCTGTCGTTTCCAGGGCCCACTAAGCGAGGGGGGAGGTCGAGCTTTTCGGGGGAGGGGGCGGAGGATGACGAGGCCTACTGCGAGGAGAACGAGGAAGGAGGTTAGTTAATAGTGTTAAGTCGGGCCTGTCCCCCTACAGGGGGATTGTCGACGAAAAATAAACAATACCCCAAGAATAGTCAAAAATTATTCCAATTTAGTCTGGGGATTTTTTTTTTTTTTTTTTTTTTTTTTTTGCATTTTTGGGGTATTTTGGGGGTGTCTTTTGATTCTCGTCGAAAATCCCTCTGTAGGGGGACACGCCCGACATAATAATAGTGGCACGAGGGGGCGTTGGAGGAGAATGGAGCAGCAGGAGGGACAGGCGGCGGAGGAGGGTTGGGGAGCCCTGGCGCCGGGGCGATTTGGGGGAGAAGGGGCCAGAAGGCGGAAGGAGGTGGAGGGGGGGAGAGGGCGGGAGGGGGGGGGGCGGAGGGAGTAGGGAGGAGCAGTACAGTCAACCCGCTTTGTGAGGATGGACAACCTTCTACGGGTACCCTTGCATCCTTGCATCTTCGGTCCATCCTTAGCGACTCTCGCTGGCCAACCTCGATCGAACAACGTTACCATGAGCCTCCAAGGCCCTTGCATCCTTACCGCACATCCTTATTATACGGGTTGACTGTAGTTGGCACAGGAACATAAACAGGGGGGTTATCAGGATGTTTTTTTTTTTTTTTTTTTTTTTTTTTTTTTTTTTTTTTTTTTTTTTTTTTTTTGTTTTTTTTGTTTTTGTTTTTGTGCGCTTCCTCCTGCAATCTTGTGGCCGCAGCTAACAGTGAGAGGTCCGCCGCCCTGTCCTCCCGCCGACTGGCTCCGCACATCCCCGAGTCCATTTGATTTATATTGCCACACCGAAGCCACGTGCTGCGAGGCCATATTTCGCATCTTGGCCGACTGCCTTCGCGGTGGTTGCATGGTGACAGGCTTCTAGAATCCGAATAAGTGCACTGTGAAGCGTGCGCGCTGCGCATTGCAGCAGATTGTGTGCTGCATTCCACGCGAGCCAGTCTGGTTCTTCCTCTCCACCTAATGCGAGTTAAGGGTCACTTAGCCTGGGCCTTGTCTACAGAAAGCCCTCCCCTTAAACGCTGAGAGCCAAGAAATAAATAACATGCAAATCAAACATTTTCGCGAGACGGTAAGCACATCCGAATTATGTGCTTGTTGTTTCGTGTCCAGGAGGGCTGGAACCTGCCATGTTGCGTCTTTGTTGAATTTGGAACGTGTTTTTGTTTGGTTTGGGGAAGGCTGCGCCGCGTGTGCCGTTGTGAACATGAGGTTGCCGGCTGAACGGCACATGCGGGAACGAAACGTGCTCTGTGGAGAGTGGTGGGTGTCGCTTCGTTCGCGGTTGGTTGTGCAGTCTGTTCTCTTCCTCTTGACGCTCTTCGGTGTGTGGGACTTAGCTCTTCGGCTCTGGGCTTTTCTGTGCGGAAAGGCACGCGATGCGCGAGGGGCAGGGCCGCCGCGCGCGCGGCGGCCCTTGCCCCTGCCGTGTGGGAGCGCACTGCGTGCGCGATGGGCAAGGCCGCCGCGCGTGCGGCGGCCTCGGGATATGCTGCGTGGGAACACGCATTCTGCGCGAGGATCGAGGCCGCCGCGCGCCCTGGCCCACTCCGCGTGGGAACACACCGTGCGCGCGAGGCGCAGGACGCCCGCCGCGCGCGCGGCGGCCCTGGGCCACTCTGTTTCGGAAAGCACCTTGCGCGCGAGGGGCCAGGCCGCCGCGCTCGCGGCGGCGCCGGCCCCTCTGCGGCAAACAAAAAATGGACGCCAGGGCGAAGGCCTCCGCGCGCGCGGCGGCCTTGGGCCATCCTGTTGCGGAGCGCACGCTGTGCGCTGTCGGCAAGACCGCCGCGCGCGGCGGCCCTGGCCCACTGTCTGTGGACGAATACCGTATGCGCGAGAGGCAAGGCCGCCGCGCTCGCGGCTGCCTTGGGCCACTGTGCGCGAGGGGCAAGACTGCCGCGCGCGCGGCGGCCCTGGCCCGTTCTGTGTTGGAGAACACACTCTGTGCGAAGGGCAAGGCCGCCTCGCTCGCGGCTGCCTTAGGCCGTTGTGTGTGGGGGAAACACATTGTGCGCGAGGGGCACGGCCGCCGCGGCCACTCTGTGTGGGAGCAAATAGCGTGCGCGGGCGGCAGGGCCGCAGCGCGCGCGGCAGCCTTGGGCCGCCCTGCGTGGGGAAATGCATGATGCGCGAGGGGCATGGCCGCCGCGCGCGGAACGGCCTTGAGCCGTTCTGTGTGGGGAATACAGATCATGTGCGAGGAGCGAGGCCGCTGCGCGCATGACGGCTTCGGGCAACTCCGTGTGGGAAAACGCGCGATGGGCAAGGCCGTTGCGCGCGCGACGGCCTTGGGGCACTCCGTGTGGGCAGACACAGCACGCGCGGGGGGCAGGGCCGCCGCGGCCATTCTGTTGGGGAAGACGCATGGTTAACGAGGGGCAAGGCCGCCGCGCGCGCGGTGGCCTTGGGCCATTCTGCGCGGGATCGCACACTATGCGCGAGGGGCAGGGCAGCCGCGTGCGCGGTGGCCTTGAGCCATTCTGCTTGGGAAAACACGCTCGTGCCTGTGAGTGCCAGGGCCGCCGCGCGCGCGGCGGCCTTGGGCGACCCTGTGGTGGAGAACGCCGTCTGCGCGATGAACGGGGAAGCACACACACACACACACACACTGTGCGTGCGTGTGTGTCTTTGGTTACTGGTCCAGGAAATCTTCCATCAGGCCCGCGGCGGCTTCAGACTTAAGCCAGACTTCGTCCCGAGTTTGGTGTCCGTGTGAGGCTCTGGTTGGCAGCCTTGAGGGCTGGATCAGGACTGGCACCAGGTAGGGCTCATCAGCGATGCGGTCGAAGTGCGCTGGTCTATGGGGGTTTAGAGGGGGCTCCTTGAGGACATGCGGCTGGTTAATGTAGTCCTGGCAATAATCGGGGACGAGGAACACATCGCTCGTGCTCTTGTGGTTGTCGTTGTCTGATGTAACGCGTACGCACTGCAGCAACGGGAGGGAGACAGAGAGAGAGAGAGAGAGAGACAGAGATACACACACATAACGAGGAAGTTATACATCTATACAGAGAGAGAGATATATATATATATATAGAGAGAGAGAGAGAGAGAGAGAGAGAGAGAGAGAGAGAGAGAGAGAGAGAACGAGAGAGAGAGAGAGAGAGAGAGAGAGAGAGAGAGAGAGAGAGAGAGAGAGAGAGAGAACGAGAGAGAGAGAGAGAGAGAGAAAGAGAGAGAGAGAGAGAGAGAGATAGAGAGAACGAGAGAGAACGAGAGAGCGAGAGAGAGCGAGAGAGAGAGAGAGAGAGAGAGAGAGAGAGAGAGAGAGCGAGCCCGTAGCCATTTTGGCTTATGCCTGCTTGGGCGCCAGGCGGGCGGCAGCGTTGGGTCTCTGCCGCGGTGCGATGGCTCCCCGGGGGATGGCTGCGGGCGGGAGCAGGGCGGCCGATGTGGCGGCGAAGCTCCCAGAGGCTACAGCGGCTGCGCCGTCGCCGTGGCCGACGCGGCGTGCCTGGCAGGGCGCTGCCCGTGGGGCGGCGGCTGGGCGCCTGGCGGCGGCGCTGCGGCGCGTGCTCGACCTCGAGGCGCTCGTGGAGGGCTTGCAAGCCGACCTGCGCCGCGCAGTTGCGGCCGGCGGGCGAGGCCGCGGCCCTGGCTGCCTCCCGCGCCGCCCCTGCCCCTGCGAGCGGCGGGGCGGCGGCCGATGGCGTGGGGGCCGCAGGCGGTGCTCCCGAGCCGAAAGCCGTGGCGGCTGAGCTCGCGCAGCGCCTGGCGCTCGTCGCGGCCGTGCTGGGGGCGGACGTCGCAGGCGCGGACGCGAGCGCCATGGAGGTGGGCAGGCGCAATGTGGTCTCCCACCGCCCCGCGCTCCCCGCCGCGGACGTGCGGGCGATGCCTCAACGGGGGCTCAATCGAGTTCAGCGTGAAGCGAGGCGCGCGCCCAGGCGGGGGGGGTGCAGCAGGGCGGCGGTGCAGCTGCGGAGGCCCAGACCGCCGTAGAGGTGGCCTTCGCTGCGTCGGCGGCTGCCAGCGGCTCGCTCGGCGTACGCCGCGGCGCCTGCCGCCTGAGAGGAGGTGGCGGCGAGGCGCGGCCGCGCTGCGCGCGGCGCGCCGCCGCCCACTGCAGGCGCCGCGTGCCGCGACGCCTCGGCGCCGCCGCCCGGGGTGCCTGCGGCGCCGCGCGGGCAGGCGTGCCCCCCCCGGCGCTGTCGCCGCCGCCGGTGGTGAGCGGGGCGCGCTGGTGGGCGTGGGGGGCCGAGACGCTCGGCAGGAGCAGCACTATCCTGGAGTCCGATGCCGTCCCTGCTGGTCCGCATGGCGGAGCTGTGCAGGACGTAGGGGAGGGTGGGCGCCTTGCCCCTGGAGCTGCTGGGCGGGAGTCTGGCGGCGTGGGCGTGGAGAGCGGCATCGGCGGCGAGGAAGACCTGCCCTTCTTCGATCCTGAGGGCGGCGTCTCGGGAGGCGCCTGCGACGACTTCGAGGATGTGCTGGAGTTCGAGGGGGAAGGTCTTGGCGGTCGTCATGCTGCTGCGGATGCGCTGGAGGCTGAGGCGGAAGACCACGACGATCTTCACGGTGCCCCTTGTGGGGGGCATGTTGGGGCTCGCGCTCGCCGCGGCGACGAGGGCCGAGCTCGAGATGGTCATCGTGCAGTCGGCGCGGCCTGCGCTGCCGACTCGGTCGATTTTGGTAGCAGGGTTTGCGCGGTCAAGGAGCTGCAGACCGACGCCGTGCCCGACGCGGGGTGCCTGGTGCAGTCCGCCGCCTTGCCGGGGGACGACGCGCCTGCTGGGGTGCAGCCCGTCGTCTCGCCTGCCCGCCGTCTCATGGTCCTCCGTGGGCACGGCGAGGTGGCCACGCGCGTAGACGTGAGCAGGAGGCTGGCTGCCGCCAGGTGCATCCAGTGGCGCTGGCTGGACTGGCGCGCCTCTGGGGCCTGCCTGAGGTTCGCGCTGGCCTGCATTGCTCAGCTCAAGGCGGAGTTGCAGCAGTTTCGCGCTGAGCGAAGTCCTGGTCTGTTGGCGAAACTCAAGAAGGCCAACCCCGCAGTTAGTGTGAGTGGGGGTGCGCTTAGGTGCCTGGCCATTTTGGAGCGGCGCTCTGAGGCGCCGTCGGCCCTGCTGGGTGCGCCTTGAGTTTCTCGGCCGTTTCGGGGCCGTCCTGTGGGCACTCGGGCAACCCTTCTGGGGTTCCCTGGGTGCGTTTGGGCTCTCTGATCCGGGCCCCTGGGTGGGTCGGGCCGTCCCCGCGGGGGTGGGGTGTGTGGCTTCTGCGACCCGTGCGGGTCTCAGATGGTGCTCGCTCCTGTCGGTGCTCTGTCTTGGGTCCTCGTCGCCAATTTGGGCTCGCGCGGCACTGTCGGTTACTCGTCCAAAGGATGAGTACCTGGCGACTTGGCTTGCGAGCAAGTCGTCTGGACGCGCGGGCTCGTGGCGAGAGGCTGCCGTGCCCCCGCGTGCATCCTGTGGCGCGGGCTGGCGGCGTGAGGCTGCCGCGCCTCCGCGGACTGAACGCTGCGCCCCAGCCGCGGGGCCTCGTCCTTCCCGTGGTGCCGGGGGTGGTGCGAGAGAGAGAGAGAGAGAGAGAGAGAGAGAGAGAGAAGGAGAGAGAAAGAGAGAGAGAGAGAGAGAGAAATGGAGAGAGAGAGAGAGAGAGAATGTGTGTGTGTGTGTGAGAGAGAGAGAGAGAGAGAGAGAGAGAGAGAGAGAGAGAGCAGAGAGAGAGAGAGAGAGAGAAAGCAGCGCCCTGCCCTGGCGCATTCGTTTGCGCTTGGGCGAGACCTTCGGGAGAGAGGCCGCAAACGCCCGCGATGGCGAGAGGCGCGCGGTTCAGTTGGCCCAGGCGGGCGACGCCGGCACGGATGCGAGCGAACGAGCGAACCATGCGAGCGTGCCTGTCGGTTGCTCGGCCCTGTGCAGGGCATGCGTGTATTATGCGACTTCCAGCCAGACAGCAAGAACGAAGCGTGAGCAGAATCTGGAATTGGGAACTCGGAAGCATGCCACAGAAGGGAGGGAGGCGGGGGAAGGAGGTTGGAATCGTTTAGGCCGGCTCCGTCGGCCAGGTAAGCTTAAGTCTGGCCTATCCCCCGACAGGGGGATTTTCGACGAAGAATAAAAAATACTCAAAAATGGGCTCCTGGAGTGGCAAGCTGGGTTGCGGGGTCCAGGCAATGCAGGATACGTTTGGCTTTCCCTCCTGGACATTCCTCGAAGTCCATGTCGCTCGAATCTGCCTGGCGTTCTGGGCTGAGTTGCCGTCGACGGGGGGGCCTGATGATGGTGGTGATGATGGCGGAGTAGGCGGTCTTCATCTCTTGGATCCCCTGCTGGTGGCCCTTGGGATTGGATTCGCTGGTACTCCATGTTCAGCCTGTCGGCCATCGCGAATCGCGTTGATCTGGTTTTGGATGTCCGGGCTGATCTGGGCTACTTCGGAGAGCTTCTTCTTGACGAAGTGATCCAGGGTGGAGCTGGCCAGGTCGATGGCTGTAACTGGCTGGTTTGGCGGAGGATTTGGTCACCTGACGCACTGACATCGGACGGGCCAGGAATCGAGATTAATGAGTTCCAGAGCGTTCTCGAACGCTCTCAGAGCGTTGCGGAACGCTCTGGAACGGCTGCGGCGCCCGATGCATCCTCCAAACCCACCGATTTTCATAGATTTCCAGTTTGTATCGATCCGATTTTGTCTTGATTCTACTTTCGTCTCGTCGACAGTTTGAGCTGCTGCAGCCTGGACGGCAGCCTCGAGCTGGCTTTCGACCTGTTGGATCTCCGGAAAGATGTCGGCGCACTCCATTGCCACCACCTCTTACTTCTAGATGTTGTTCTCGATGTCGTCGAGGCACCAGGCGGCGTCCTTCTGCTTTCCAGCCAGGTGTCGCTGGGCGGCAAGCTGGTCTGAAGGACTCTGGGCCTGCTGATCTGGCGGCTTTGTAGCAAGGGCTTGGGCCTTCGCGACCTTGAGCTCCCCCAAATCTGCCTGATAGTGGGTGCCTCCAACACCCTCGAGCTTGCGCCAGAAGTTGACGGCCTGCGAACACACGTGTGCTGGGTCAGCTGCGAGCTGTGCAGGTGACTCATCTGGCTCAGGAGTCTGTAGCTGCTGAGCTGGAGCTTGATCTCGAAACTGGACGTGACGGGTCCACGTGTTCCTGGAGGTCGAACCGGCTGGCCGCAGATTTCAATGCTTGGCTTTGTGTCTGCTTCCCGGTGAAACTCCCACCACATTTTTCAGCATGCCTGTGCTGGAAGTCT
>CAUYUJ010017389.1:77500-100000 GCA_963575745.1 Prorocentrum cordatum | reverse complement strand
ACTTGGCCGCACTGCCGGATCCGACTGACAGTGGGCAGGGAGCCTCAATTGCCCGTCTGGGATACCCACGCTGCAACTCTTCTGTGGGCTCTCTTCTCCCCCTCCTCCTCCTTGTGCTCATCTTGCCCCGTGATGGCTCTGCTGCGACTCCTCCACCTGGTCCGCCGTGGCAGCTGCCGCCTGGGGCTTCGTGAGCTGCCCGTCCCCCTCTCGTTCACCTCGTCCTCGTCCTGGTCCTCTTCACCCTCCTCCCCTGCTTCCTCCTTCCTCCCCGCCTTTGCCATCGACCTCGCGCAATCCAGCGAAGTGCCAGCGCTTCCTCCTCCTCCTCCTCCTCCTCCTCCTCCTCTTCTTCCTCTCTCCTGCGCGAATCACGCCGCGCGCCTTGCCTAGTGCCTCGGCCCGAGCGCCCAGGCTGTCGCGACCTCGCTCCCCCCTGTCCACTGCCTGCGCCGATCTGCGATGGCACCCGCCGCGGGAGTCGGAGATCCGCGGGCCTGTGCACTCCACCAGGGACGAGCGGGCAAGCTGCTTCTCGAGCTGCTTCGGTTCGTTTGGCACACAGGCCTTGACTCTCGAGGGTGTGCTTTGGGAACCTCTGCCCAGGTGGCAACGCTCTAAGGCACAACTGGCCACGGCGTATGATGGTGACGAAGAGGAGGATAAGGAAAGATAATGTGGAGGAAGATGTCGCGGAGGAGGAATAGGCCGAGGAGGAGGGGGAGGAGGAAGAGCGAAGAGCGAGGAACGAGCAGTGACGGATGATGGAGCAAGGGGGAGGAGGAGGAGGAGGAGGAGGAGGAGGTGGAGAGAGGAGGAGGGGAGGGGATTGAGGGAGTTAGGGGGGATGGGGATATCAATAAGATGCGAGAGTTCAAGGAGTCTGTTTGGGGAGGAGGAGTAGGGGGAGGTAGGAGGAGGGAGGAGGAGGAGGAGGAGGCCGGAGGAGGAGGCGGAGGAGGTAGGGGAGGCGGAGGAGGGGGAGGAGCAGAAAAGGGACACCCGTCCCGAGCCTGTGGGGGCAGGCGGTCTTGGGCAACGACCAGACCGCGGCGGATGCTGGCGTCGCCTTGCGATTGGCCTTTTATTTCTTTTTCTGCTTTTTTTTTTTCCTGTTTTTTTTCTTTTTATATTTTATTGTTTTTTTTTTGTCTTTTATTTTTTTTTTCTTGTGTTTTTATCTCTCTGCGCGTCCGGAGGGGGCGGGGCTGTACAGTCGGGGCCCTGAAGAAGGAACCCTTTTCGTTGGGGAGGGGCTCCGTGTTCCTTGATTGCCTCACAGTTTGCCTTGGGCTTTCCTTTGGTTTCCGATGGGAAGTCGAAGTTCCACTTGTGGATGAAAGGGGCCTCGTTCCTTATTCAGGGTTCCTCAGGTCAACGCCCCGGCTGTAGGGCGACGAGATTTTTGATGCGTATGCACTGCCCAGGGCCAGGCCCACCTTGGGGCTTGGGAGTGGTGTGCACGCCTGCCGCCCTGGCCACGCCGGCAGGGCAGGCGTGCCGCTCCCGGGCCCAGGAGGGGCCCGGCCAGGGACAGTCTGAGCAGGGCCGTGGACCAGGGGCGGCAAAGAGGGGGGTGATGACTAGGGGGGGGTGGATATCATGGCGGGGGCCATGATATTTTCCCAGATTTCATGGCGCCTCTTCTCATTTCATTACGTCCCTGGCCCCCCCGCTGGGCCGCGCACATGCCGCCGGTCATGATTTGCACCCCCCCCCTCTTTGACGCCCCCCTCTTTGCCGCTCCCGAGAGGGTCAGAGAGCGCTTTCCTCTGCAGGACCACCACAAGAGAAGCGTCAAGGTGGCCAAATGCCTCGCCGGTCAAGCCGACGAAGATGCACAAGCTCCAGCCGTTCGTTGATGTGCAAAGTTTTGGTTTGACGCCGGGTGTAGCGTATCAAGTGCAGCTTGACCGAACAGGTTGGTTGCGCCCTTTGACGTCCGTTTGGGGTGCTCTGCAGACCTGACCCCCCAGGCCTATTCAAGGGACAGTGGATTATTGTCGGCGCCATCCCAACATGCTTAGACTATATTATATATAATATGTGTGCGTCGCCCCCTCAGGGGCGACGCGCGCACCGAGAAGTCTTCTAGTATATGCTCTGTGGCGGGCACTCTCTGGCCACACGGCTCTGGGAACGATGCGCCACAAGATGGGCATACTCTATGTTCGGGCCGGACGCGCGCCTCCAGGGAGAACATTTGGTATTCTTGTGTCCTTGTGCGGCCCAGCAGATCTCGTCGCCCCAAGGGAGCGGCCGCCCCCCCTTCCCCCCCCTCTCTCTCTGCCGCGGTCGGAGGAAGAGGAGGAAGAGGAGGAGGAGGAGGAGGAGGAGGAGAAGGAGGAAGAGGAGGACGAGGAGGAGGAGGAGGAGGGGAGGAGGAGGAGGAGGAGGAGGAGGCGGCGGAGGAGCAGGAGGAGGGGAAGAAGGAGGAGGAGGAGGAGCAGGAGGAGGCGGGCCGGAGAAGGGGCATGAGGAGGAGGTGGAGGAGGAGGAGGAGGAGGATGAGGGAGGAGGAGGAGGAGGGGAGCTAGGAGGAGGTAGCCGGCGGGGTCGGGGGACGAGGAGGTGAGGAGGAGGAGGGGAGAACGCTCTCTCTCTCTGCCGCGGTCGGTGGCCGCGCTTCGAGGCCGGAGGCTCGACGCTGGCCGTAGAGAGAGGAGAACGAGAGAGCCTCTCCTCTCTCCTCTCTCCTCCTCCTCCTCCTCCTCCTCCTCCTCCTCTTGCTCTTCCTCCTCCTCCTCCTCTTTATCTCGTCTCCTCCTCCTTCTCCTGTTCCTGCCGCCCTCTCCGCCCCCCCCTGCCGCTCCTCCCGCTCCGCCCCGATCTCCCCGTGCTCCGGCTGCTGCCCTGGTCGGCCCTCCCTGTTGGCCCGAGCAGCGGCCTCGCTCGGCCGCGGCCGGGCGATCGTCTTCTCACTCGCTGCCCTGCCAATTGGCGCGGGCCCTCGCACCCCGTCCCCTCCTCCTTGTGATGTTCCAACCTACTTTTAGCCTGGATCACCAGAAATATTCTCGAGCGCCAGGAAAAAAAGCACCGAAGCTCGATGGTTTTCACGTGTCGGGCCCTGGGAGGCACTCGTTCGACACTCTTTTGCCACTCTTTCGGCACTCTTTCGACCCTTTTCTGGGTGCTCGAACATATTTCTGGGATGTGGTTCTTCTTAGGTACGACGGGAGCAACATAACCTCCCCCCCCCTGTGGAGTAGCTGCTGGCTGCTTTTGGTGCCTGTTCCGAGCGCGTGGAGCCCCGCCGCCAGAGGGCGCGCCGTCGCAAACGGCCGCGCGAAGCAGAGGTCGGAAGCCGGGTCCCCCCCGTCCCCCCCCCCACTCTTCCGCCCAGCGTCGAAACGCCGAGCAGGACAACGCTCACCAGGGGAGGGGAGGGGGGGAGGGGGGCTGCGGGATTCGCCAGCCGCGCGCGCACGCATCCCACCCCCTCGCCAGCCCCGCGGGGGCCGTTGGTGCCCCGGCGAGCGCTGGCGGGCGTCCCGCTCCACGCCCCTGGCCGGTGGGGGGGGCGTCTCGCTCTGCTCGCTGCGCGACTGGGCGCTGCGCGCGCGTGCGCGGGCTGGCGTCTCTCGCGCGGGTGACTCGCCAGGGCGCCCTCGTCGCCACTGCTCCAGCCCGGCCGAGCGCCAACGAGGACTGCCGCGGCTGCGGGGCCTCGTCTCGTGAGCGCCTGGCGGCCCGCGGGTGCCGCAGCGCCTTTGGCCTGCGAGAGCGCCGCGTCGCTAGGAACTGCAAACCGCCGATGTTTCTAATCTGCGATGTCGTCATGCTGAGTTGTAAGGCGTTCCTCCCTGATGATCTCAGCGAATGGGAACCTCATCTTCGCTGGCGACCAGCAAGCGAGGCGTGCTCTGGCGAGGCGTTTCGACCCGTTCGTGGCGCGCTTGGATCTTCGAGGCGCGAGTGGCCCGTCGGCGTATTGCCGCGCGTCTCGCCAATGGCCCTCGCGAAGGAGTTCAGCTGTTTGAGTCTGTTGTGGAGTCGTCTCCGAGGGGGGGAATTTATGCATGACCACCGCCTGGAGGATCAATTTTCGGGGACCTCGGCGGGCGGTGGATATGGACATATTCGGGCCCCCGGGGGCTAAAAAATGTATCCATATCCACCGCCCGCTGGGGCACCAGGACGTCGGTTCCCAGGCGGTGGATATGGATAGATACCCGCCTCGCATCGTTGGTCGTCATTTATGTTCTTTGCAATCCTATAGCAGATTGTGTCCAATCTTCCCGCGCCGCCGCCGAAGAAGATCTTCCCCATCACGCTGCGTAGATGCAGTGGTTTTCGGGAACCCATGCCATCACGGAGATCCCGTAGCCTGTGGCGGGAAGTAGGTATGTGCGCACCGCCCTGATTCCCTCTTCTCCCGCCCCTTCGTTCGTCTCGCCCTCCCTCTCTTGCGCACCTCCCTCTCTCTCCTTTCCCCTCTCTCTCTCTCCCTCTCTTTCCTGCGCCTCCTTGCTCCCTCTGTTTCCTCCCCCTCTCTCCCTCACTCCGTCCCTCCCTCCATTCCCTCTCTTTCTCGCTTCCGCCCCCGCCTCTACCTCCGGGTCCCTTCTCCCCCCCCCCTCTGCACGCTGGGCCCCACTAGTCTTAAGTCGGGTCTGTCCCTCTACAGGAGGAATATGCAAAAATAGTTGAACAATGGTCTGGGGACCATCTTAAGAGTACTTTGAAGTTTTTTTTTTTTTTTTGTTTGTTTTTGTTTTTTTTGTTTGTTTTTGTTTTGGGGGTGTTTTTGTTGAAGTCTTTGTCCAAACTCCCCCCGTAGGGGACATGCCCGGCCTGACCCGGCTGGTCGCGTGGCGGGGGCATGCGACGTTTGGGGCAGGCGCGAGGCCATCGTGCAGCTGCAGGCCCCTCCCCCGCGCCTGCCGCCTGCCGGTCTGGCGCCGCAGAGCTGCTGCCGGGAGAGCGGGCCTCAAGCAGTGGCGAATGCGTCTTGGCTCGCCTGTAGTCCTACCAAACACTTTTCTAAGAACCTTTTGTGGTTCCCACGCGACGTTCTTAGAACATTTCTGGCGGAATCTGTCTTGTTTTATCGCATCGGGCTTATGCTCTAAAAACATTGTTCTTGTTCTGAGAACATGTTGTCGGGGCCGGCAAAGAGGGGGGTGATGACTAGGGGGGGTGGCTATCATGGCGGGGGCCATGATGTTTCCCCAGATTTCATGGCGCCTCTTCTTGTCTCATTACGTCCCTGGCCCCCCCGCTTGGCCGCGCACATGCCGCCGATCATGATTTGCACCCCCCCCTCTTGAACACCCCCCTCTTGGCCGCTTCCGATTTTTGTGGTTCCCACGAAATGTTTTTAGAACATTTCTGGCGGAGTCTTTCTTGTTTTATCACATTGGGCTTATCTTCTAAGAACACTGTTTCTGTTCCTAGAACATATTTGGGTTCTGAGAACAATTCGTTGTAGGACTATAGGAATGCCGGGACGGTCGGTTCCTGCTCAAGGATGGGTGAAGGAGGGCTGTGGTGGGGGAGGGTGGAGGGCACGAGTCGGAGGAGGACATGGTACCCATGCCGCTGCCCTCCCCTGGTCTTCCCCTTTTTGGGGCCTCCTGGGCCTCCCGTCGTCGCCACCGCTGGATTAGCTTTGAAATCCGGGTCTGAGCGCACCCCAGGAGTAGGAGAGGTCCGGGGAGTAGCGGTTTCGGTGGTACCTTTTGGTTTCCCCAGTGTGGGGGAGGGTGGAGGGTAAGAGGAGAGGGTGGGTGGGCTAGGTGGATGTGGGGGCCAATGGCGATAGGAGGGTATGGCGTACGGGTGTACGCGGGAGGCGCCACGGGGGAAGGCATGGGGGAGACGAGAGGAGGTGGAGCGGGGAAGGAATGGACGGGCAAGGGACAGCGAGGGGGTGCAGGGAAGGGGAAGAGGAAGGGGAAAAGGAAGGGAACGGGATGGGGCTGGTACGGGAAGGGAAATGGGAATGGTAATTTATTCTTGACGCATCGCGCATCCCCACCAGCCCATCCAAAATGGACGCTCAGGCGAGTTGAGACGATCATGGAAGCGTAGGCGCAAAATGGGAGGCAGTCGTTATCGTTCGAGGGAGGGGGAGGACTACCAGATGGTGTCCGGAGCAGATGGGGTCGGAGGATCGCGCCGCATCGCCAATGCACCGCCGATGCATCGGCGATGAGTCGGCGACGCTGGCGATGCGTCGGCGCAGTTGGCGTGGAGAGAATCGGGCTCCCCATCGAGCCGCATCGCCGATTTGTCGACGATGCGGCGCGATCCGCCGACCCCATGTGCTCCGGCCCCATCTGGGAGGCCCGGGATGTATTGCTCCACTCTATGTGCCACTCCACCATGCCCGTGTACAGTGTGCAGTGGGAACCCATGCCAAGAAACACCCTGCTTGCCTACAGGGTGCCCTGGGTTTCTTGGGTCTCGGTGGTTCTGCTGCAGGAAGCGCGGCGCCCCGCCTCCAGATATCCATGGACGTCCTGGGGTCTCAGGGTTGGGTTTCCTGTGGAAGGTCTCTCGTGGTCGAGCTCCTCGCAGGAATGCTTCTTGTGGAAGGTGCCTTGCGGAAGGCCTTTCTCGTGGAAGGCTCCTCTGGAAGCCCTCCCAGGGTCAGGTCTCTCGTGGAAGGGCTTCTTGTGGAGGGCTTCTTGTGGATTGTTTCTTGGTGCATTTTTCCTTCGGCGAGGACCATCGAGGAGCATCCTTGATCATTTGGCGAAAAAGCCACGCACGAAGCCGACAAAAAGCACCGGGAATGGACGTCCGAGCGATGGCCAGTTGTTCCACTCCAGAATCCCCCCGTGCACGTCCCCCCGGCTGGAGGTCTGGGCACGCGCCAGCGGAGCGGCCGTGGTGCCTCTGCTTCGGCCCGCTCGCGCCGCGCCCCGAGGCCTGCGGGAGCGCCGCGGCCTTCGCGGCGAGGCTCGCCGAGCTGCTCGCCCAGGCCCCGGCCCCGGCGGGCTCCCGCCCTCTCTCAGGAGGAAAAGAAACACACAGACACAATTCATCCTGGATTCCCCAGAAAATATAGGGAAATATGGGAAGGGGGCGGGAAGACAGAAACCCCGAAAATACAGGAAAAATATGGGGAATCTTCTTATTTCTGTGTATCTATTTGTGTGTCCTTGGGCCCCTTCACTCTCCGAGGAGCCTCGGGATCGGCGAGGAGGGGAGTGATGGTTGGGAGGGGGGTGAGCACGGCAGGCTCGCGTCGCGTCGGCGGGCGGCGACCCCGCCGCCAGCGTTCGGAGTGGAGCGCCGCCGTCGGCCGGTGCTGAGCGACGTCACGTCTCGGAAGCGGCCGATCGTTCCAGGGTTGGACTCAGGAGGGAAAAAAAACACACAAACACAAGGAATCGTCGACTCCGAGGAAGATGTGGGGGAACATGGGAAGTGGGGGGGGGGGAAGACAGAAACCCAGAAGATATGGGAGAATAGGGGGGGATGCTTTTAGCTGTGTGTCCTTCTCTGTGTGTCCTGGGGCCCCGTCAGTTGAACGTGCCCCCGCGGTGTCGGGAGCCAACGCCGGGGGTCGGCGCGACGCGAACCTGCCGCGCGTTTCCTGACTCCCCCCCCCCTGGGCTGCCCGCGCGCCTCGGGCTGCTCCTCCTCCTCCTCCTCCTCCTCCTCCTCCTCCTCCTCCTCCTCCTCCTCCTCCTCCTCCTTCCTCCTCCTCCTCCTCCTCCTCCTCTCCTCCTCCTCCTCCTCCTCCTCCTCCTCCTCCTCCTCCTCCTCCTCCTCCTCCTCCCCCCCTTCGTGGTCGCCCCCCTCTCTCGCAGGCCTGAAGTTTGACACCAAGACCCTACATCGGCGGTGTGCCTCCACCGAGGGAAGAAGATCCCGATCTCGGTGACGGTGGTTTTATTCTGGCTTCCAAGGGGATCGAAGTATTGCCACCAACACCGATTTCTGGGATCATCTTCCCCCTGTGGAGGCAACCCCCCTGTGTTGGTGTTGGTGCCAAGTTCTGGGCCTCCAACTCTTGGACGTCCCCGGGAAGCGTGGGCCCCCGTGCGCGTGGTGACCACACCGTGCGGCGAGACGGTGGGGCTTCGGTGCGGTTGCAGACGTCCCCCTCCAGGGAGCCCACATGGGGTGTCCGCCACCTACCATGCTGCTCCCTCTCCTCCTTCCCTGCTCGTCCCCGTTCCCGTCCTCCAGCGATGGAGGACGACGATGAGGAGGACGAGGAAGACCAGTTTAAAACCCAAGACGCATCAACGATGTTGCAACAAACCCTCCCTCGAAGCTCACTCTTCATAGATCACTTATTTTCAGTGGGGGAAGCGGCCCATGGAAAGACAACCGTCTGAGAATCCTTGGACCTCAACGCCGCGAATCACCGTGACTGTTGCGTCCTGGCAATTCAAACCGTGTCAGAACACAGCGTCTGGGACTTCAACACCACGAACCAGCGTGACAGTTGCGTGCTGACATTCCTAATTCGCGCCAGAACACTCTTTTTGACGCTTCGCGTATCCCCACCAAGCCAGACAAGATGCCCAGGCGAGTTGCCCTGACGAGGGAAGTGACGCAATATGCAGTGGAACAACGAGTGAAGGGAGACGATATATCCCTTCGCGGTTCCTTCCACGGGGAAGGAACACAAGGTGGTGGATGATCAGGGAGGATCGAGATGCTTATTCTGATGATGGCGATGGCGGTGACGACGGAATGATGACGATGATGACGATGATGAAGGTGATGATGATGCTGATTATGCTGATGATGTTGATGATGATGCTGATGCTGATACGGATGCTGATGATGATGGGTGATGATGATGGTGATGTTGGTGATGATGCTGATGATGATGCTGATGATGATGATGATGATGATGCTGATGATGATGATGATGATGACGATGATGGTGGTGGTCGTGAAGATGCTGCTGATGATGAGGGTCATGATGAAGGTGATGATGGTGGTGGTGATGATGATGTTGATGCTGCTGATGATGCTGATGCTGCTGATGCTGATGCTGTTGCTGATGCTGTGCTGATGCTGCTGCTGCTGATGATGATACTGATGATGATGACGATGATGATGATCATCACGATGGCGATAATGCTGATGATGCTGATGACGACGATAACGATGACGATGACGATGACGATACTGAGGGTGATGGTGGTGGTGGTGGTGGTGATGATGATGCTGATGCTGATGATGGTGGTGGTGATGATGATGATGGTGGTGATGATGATGCTGATGATCATGCTGATGCTGCTGCTGATGATGATGATCATGATGACGATGATGATGAGGAGGAGGAGGAAGAGGAGGAGATGGAAGAGGAGGAGGAGGAGGAGGAGGAGGAGGAGGAGGAGGAGGAGGGAGGAGGAGGAGGATGAGAAGGAGGAGGAGGGGGAAGAAGAACGACGACGACGAGGAGATGGAGGAGGAGGAGGAGGAGGAGGAGGAGGAGGAGGAGGGGAGAAGGAGGAGGAGGAGGAGGAGGAGGAGGAGGAGGAGGAGGGGGAGGGGGAGGGGAGGGGAAGGAGGAGCAACAGCAGCAGCAGTAACAGCAGCAGCAGCAGCAGTGAATATTATGGCGATCAGACGGAGCAGAGGAGCACGAGCAGGGGGAGCGGGGCGGCAAGGTTGAAGCTCAGAGCTTTCCCGAAGTTCATCGGCAACTCTGGAGGGAGTGGATGGGGTGGAGGGCGGGGTGGACGGGGGGGTTCACCGAGCGCGTTCCGCTACTCGCAAAGTGTCTACTCGCAAACGTCCGAAACATATTTGTTTGCCTCGATGTAATGTATCGTGATCCCCCAAGGGGGATCCAGGCCATTTGCGAGTAGTTGGTTTGCGATCAGTGGAACGCGTTGTCCAGGGGTGGAGGGGGGGGTGGCGCGGGGGGTGGGGGCGGGGGGGGGGGGGTGGAGGGGCTGGAGGAGGGAGGGGGGGGAGGGAGGGGAGGGGGTGGGGAGGGGGAGGGGGGTGGGGTTGGGGGGGGAGGGGGGGCAGACCCCGGGGGAGAGGGGGCCTCTTGGCCCTCTTCGTGGGTGGTCGGCACCGCCCCCCTCCCCCACCTGGCGGCGCCTTCGGGGAGGGGGGCCCAGCGCCCACCCTCAAGGACCCCTCGCGCACCCCTGGCGGGTTCTGTTCATACCCTTTCGGTTGGTGAGCGATCTTGATTCATCCCTTGGCCGATCAGCGCGGGCCCTCGCCCCCCCCCCCCATGAGTAGATCCTGGCTGCTCTGGGCGCCTGTTTCGAGCAGGAGGAGCTTCCCCCGAAGGACGCACTGCTGCAAGCAGCCGCACCAAGTAAGCAGAGGCCCGGAGCCACACACACCCCCCTTCCCCCCCCCCTTCCCCCCCTTCTCCCCCCCCTTCCGCCCAATGTCGAAACGCCGAATAAAAAAACGCTGACTTAGTTCTAGCGGAGGGAGATGAGGAGGGCTACAGTCAACCCGCATAATCATAATAAGGATGGGCGTCCTTTTCAAGGGTACCCTTGCTTCCTTGCCTCCTCGGCCCATCCTTTGCCACCTTCGTTCGCCGCGCTCCGCTCGAAGAGCTTCGAAGTGGGCGTCAAGGGCCCTTGCATCCTTATCGCGCATCCTCATGATGCGGGCCGACTGTGGGGTTAAGTCGGGCGTGTCCCTCTACAGGAGGAATGCTCAAACATAGTCAGTCTGGGGACGACTTTCTCAGTATTTCTGACCATGTTTGAATGTTTGTTGAATCTTGTTTCCCTCCAGAATCTGCCAGCAGGGGGACACGCCCGACCTAACTGCGGGGGCCGACTGTGGGGTCAAGTCGGGCGTGTCCCTCTGCAGGAGGAATGTCCAACGATAGTCAGTCTGGGGGCGACCTTCTCGGCATTTCTGACCACTTTTGGTGGATATTTGTTGAACATTTTGTTCCCCCTCCAAAATCTGCCGGCAGGGGGACATGCCCGACCTAGCTGTAGGGGTCGAGGTCGCCCCCCCCGGTGGCCGAAGCGCCGCTGCCGCTCCCCCTCCTCCCGCGCGCCCAGGGGGCGTGGCGGGCGCAGTGCGAGTGGGCGGCCGCCAACGTCCCAGGCCGCCCCGCGCCTCCCCCCCCTCCCCTGCAGGAGGGGGGACCTCTGGCGCTCCGCCCTCTCCTCGACGCAGAACCAGGGCGCGTTTCGACTCCGATGGCTTCCGATTCGATTCGACTTCGATTCGATTTCGATGGCTTCCGATTCCGATTCGATTCGACCTTGGCTTCCGATTTTGGGTTCCGATTTCTTATTGGAGGCATACTAGCCTGCCGATTTCCGCCGATTCGACTTTTCCCGACTCGGCTGCCGATTTCTGCCGATCCGACTCATGTCGATTCCGATCCAACTTGTCGATTCGATGTTGGGCTCCCCTGCAGAACGGCGCCATGACCCGGCGATCGCAAGCACGGATCAGGGGGGCGTGGATCAGCGACGGGTCCCGTTCCCATGGGGAATCGCGGAGTCCCGCCGCCGAGCGAGGCGGCACCGGCCACATGTTGGGGAGGTGCCGAATCCATGGATGGCTAATCCATGCTTGCGCGCCCCCGAACAACGCCATAAGTCTCTGCTACGCTCGGCGACGTATGCTGTCATCGCGTGCTTAGTGTATGAACGGTTGGAGGCCTTCAGGTGGACGCACGCACTGCGTTTGTCCAGTATGGTCGAGGCTGCGAGCGAGGTTGAATGCTGTCCGAATCGTCCTCTCAGCTTTCCCACTTTCTTCTTCCAAAATTTGCGCTAGAAAAAATCTTTTGGCGCTCCGCGCGGACTTCTCGGATCTGCGCTGGGCCCCCCCAGCGGCGCCTCTGGCGCCGCCTTTGGCGCGCTCCGCGCGCCAGGGAGGGGGCCCAGCGCGGATCCAAGAACTCCGCGCGGAGCGCCAGAAATTTTTGCGTGGGCAGTTTTTTCTGCTTCTACCTCCCCCTCCCTCCATGAGCCACGGGCATCCCCGTGCGGCCCAGACAGCCCCCAGCTTGCCTCGGAGACCGGGCGAACCCGCGCTCGGCGGTCCGGTGCTCTCCGGTGCAGTTTTTTTGCGCCGCCTGCCTCTCGAGGCGCGCGCCGCGCTCGAGGTCGCCGCGGAGTCGCAGGGGCGGGGCAGGCAAGACCGAGCCTTCTGATGCTCCAACCTGCTTTCGCCTTGAGCACCAGAAGGAAGGTCGAGCGCCCAAAAAGGTAACGAAAAACTCAAGGGTTTTCACGTGTGTCGGGCCCTGGGAGACGCTCGCGCGACACCGTTTCGGCACCGTTTCGACACTCTTTTTGAGACTTGTCCGGGTGCGCGACAGTATTTCTGGGAGGTGGTCCTGAAGTAGGATGGGAGCAACATAAAACCGAGCCCTGCGGACCAGGGCGCGCAGGAGCGTGAGGCAAAGAGAAAGGGCGACACGTCTGGGCAGCCGCGAGCGGGGGCCTCTCCAGGGCGCGCCCTCGAGGTCGCCGCGGAGTCGCAGGGGCGGGGCAGGCGCGACCGAGCCTCGCGGACCAGGGTCCTCCTCCTCCTCCTCCTCCTCCTTCTCCAACAAGGGGGCGCAGGCGTGCGAGGCAGAGAGCGAGAGGGCGACACGTCTGGGCAGCCGCGGGTGCGGGCAGCGCGCGGGAGCGCAGGCGTCGAGGCAGGTCGAGAGGGGCCGCCGAGGCGAGCGGGCGGGAGGGGGGAGCAGGAGGGGGCCAGAGTTAGGTCGGGCGTGTCCCCCTACAGAGGGATCTTAGACGAAGAATGCAAGATACTCAAAAAATACTCCCAAGTAGTCAAAGAATAGTCGGGGGACTATTTTTCGAGTATTGTTTGACCTTTATGGAACGTTTTTGGGGTATTTTTTATTTTTCGTAGAAAGTCCCTCTGTAGGGGGCCAGAGTTGAGTCGGGCGTGTTCCTCTACAGGGGGAGCACTCAAGCATAGTCAAACAAATGGCCAGGGGACGATCTGTTGACTCTTTTTGAGCACTTTAGGGGGGTATATTTCGTGAGTGTTTTTTATCTTTAGGCCTAACTCCCCCCTGTAGGGGGACACGCCCGACGTAAGAGGCCAGAGGGCCGCGCGCGCACGAGCGTACACGAGCACGCGCGGGCAGGCACGCGCGGGCCCCGGGGACCCTGGATCTGCCCTCCGGGCTCCCCCTCTTTCCCCACTCCCTGCCCCTGCGCGTGCCCCCTCGAGGCCCCTCTGCAGACAGGGGCGCCCTCGAGGGCGGGAAGCCCTGGATCTGCCCTCCGGGCTCCCCCTCTTTCCCCACTCCCTGCCCCTGCGTGTGCCCCCCTCGAGGCCCCTCTGCAGACAGGGGCGCCCTCGAGGGCGGGAAGCCCTGGATCTGCCCTCCGGGCTCCCGATCTTTCCCCACCCCCTGCGTGTGCCCCCCTCGAGGCCCCTCTGTGGACAAGGGCGCCCTCGAGGGCGCGAAGTTGTGCGCGCTTCGCGCTTCGCGCTTTGCGGCTCGGCTCCGATTCCTCCTCGTCCTCCTCTTCTCCCCTGGGAGGCGGCGCGAGAGCGCGAAGTTATTCGCATTTCGTGCTTCGCGCAGCGCGAAGCGCGAAGTTGGGAGCCCTTCATCTTCCATCCGAGCTCCCCCTCTTTCCCCACCTTGCCCCTGCGTGTGCCCCCTCGAGGCCCCTCTGTAGACTTGAGTCGGGCATGTCCCTCTACAGGAGGAAGGTTCAAAACTAATCCAAAAATAGTGCGGGGAGGTTTTTTTGAGTATTTTGTCTTGTGCAAAAAGAAAACGTCCAAACTCCGCCTGCAGGAGGACATGCCCGACCTAACTGTAGATATTTTGGTACAGGCAGGATGACGAATCGGCAAGGGGCATGCGTGGAGACGGGCGCGCGCAGCGGGAGCTCGATCGACCAATGGGATCCGTCCGCGGCCGGCTCTGGGCTGCTAGCCCGCCCCGTCTCGCTGTGCTCCCGGGCCTCTTTGGTCCTTTTCGTGGTGATGGTCATTGACTGGATCGCCTACAGCGCGACATACATCAGCGTCCCCACGATGATCCTGATGGAGAAGTGCGAGGACCTTGGCCTCGCCCCGGGGGATGAGTGCAATTCATCGAAGGAGGCCCAGGCGCAGCAAGCGGCCTTCATGGCCATGTTTTCCCTCTGCACTGGTGCCCCCTCCGTCGCCGTGTGCTCGCTGCTGTCGCACCTCTCTGATGTCATCGGCAGGAAGCCCATGTTTCTGTTGGGAAATCTCCAGGGGGTCCTCATGTACGGTGTGCTACTGATTCGAGGAGCAAGGGGCGCTACGACACTCATTATGATTACCGTCATCAACCTGCTTGGAGGCATCTACGTCACCGATGGAGCTATCTTCGCCTCCGTCGCCGACCTGACCGCGAACAGCAGTGGGCACGACCGTGTTCGCCTCATGAGCATCATCGAGGGGGCGCAGTGGTTCGGCCAGATCCTCGGCCCACTTATTGGGGGCCATGTGTCAACGCTCGTGTCCCCTCAGACGTCTTTTGTCGTTCCGACTACTCTTTACGGCGTCGGCTTGCTGCTCAGCTTGGTGGCATACCCCGAAACGCTGTCCCACGAACGTCGCGCGACGTTTGATTTGCAAAAGTCGCATCCGTTTGGAGTTGTCTCCATTGCCAGTGGGTACCGACGGTCGCTGACTCTTGCATCAGGCTTACTGTTCGCACAGTGGGGCCTCGGCACAGGTGTGGCAACGTGGCCAATGTTCACGAAGCAAAGCTTTGACTGGAAAAACGACCAGATCGGCAACATGGAGGCGCTGTACTTCACAGCGAATGCAATCGGACTGTTTTTGCTGCTGCCCGGGATTACCAATCGCGCCACACCGAAGGTTGTGATCGCAGCCTCAGCCGCGTGCTCCATTCTGATGTGGGGATGTCATGTCTTCGTCACCGCAGGCTGGATGATGTTTCCCCTCGTGTGCCTCGGCACGTTCTCCGCAATGCTGTTCCCGCTCATTCGCGCCGGCATCGCTACCGACTTCGGCCCGCAGATGTATGGAGCCGCGCTCGGCGTCGCGGCACTGGTGCAGCAGACCGCGAAGGTCGGAGTGCTCCCCGCGGTTGGCCTTGCGTGGCATGCAATCCTAGGGGAACGAACAATGACAGAAACATGGAAACTCGGAGGTCCTCGCGGATTTCTCGGATCGGCGCTGGATCCCCCCTCCCTGGCGCGCGGAGCGCGCCAGGGGCGGCGCCGGAGGCGCCGCCAGGGGGGTCCAGCGCGGATCCGAGAAATCCGCGCGGACCTCCGAGTTTTGATGTTTCTGGCATTGTTCGTTCCCCTCAATCCAGGACAGCGGACTGCCAGACTACACGGCGTACGTCATCGTCACCGCGGAGTACGCCGTGGCGTTCCTCATTTTCCTCTGCGTGCCCATCCCCGCCTCCGAGGGCGCGGGCTTCCTCCGGAGGGTCTCCTCCGGTGCGGCAGTGGATTCGGTGCCGGTGGCTTCTTCGGAAGTGGACTTGGTCGGTGTTGAGTCTTTCCCGTCGTCGCGCAGGGGGTCCCAGGCGGCTGCGGCAGAATCAGACAGGCCGCACTCCTTCCCGCAGACGAGGTCGTAGCGCTTCCAGAAGAAAGCGTGCGAGTCATCAGTCCAATGCATCATTCAGAGCCCCGAATCATCAGGGGTAACTCGGGTCAGGGCTAACTCGGGTTCTTTTTTCGGGAATCCGAACCCGACTTACCCCGGACCCGAGTTACCCCGGATAATTCGGGCGTCCAGAGCCCCACATCATCAGGGGTAACTCGGGTCAGGGCTAACTCGGGTTCCTTTTTCGGGAATCCAAACCCGAGTTACCCCGGACCCGAGTTACCCTGGATAGTTCGGGCGCCCAAATCATGCTGTCGACAGGAGAAGAGTGTACCTGGCGCGACACAACACAAGAGGCGACGTTCGTCCGGAGCGAGGCTGCGCAAGGCGCGGCAGTGCAGCGCAGCAGATTCATTTCAAAGCATGGCAGTGCAGTGCAGAAGAAGAAGAAGACAGCTCAAAACTCGGCCTATTTTTATAGAAAAAACAGTGAATGCAATGCAACGCGTTGTAAAGTAATGCTAACAATTGCAAGCCATCCAACGCAATGCACACAACAAAGGCATTGACTTGCATGCACAGCAATTCAAGGCAATGCAGCGTAACGTAGAGCAACGCATAACAACCCAAAGCAATGCACATGAACGCAAATCAATGCAAACAGCTGAACATCAAAGTGCCCCCGAGCAACCTTTCAGGACCCTCGAGCACCCCCCGCGCATTCCCCAAGCAATCTTCGCGCAATTCTCGAGCACCCCCAAGGACCTAGCGGCGAGGTCCGCAATCGACAGCGATCCTTCTTGCACAGAGGAGGGACATCGGAAAGCGGTCGATCGCTGCCAGACCGCGTACCTGCACATGTTGGGTCAACCAGTGCGCGCAAGTTACTATGATTCTTGACGGCTCGGGTCAGCCCCCGCTGCATGTCTACGTTTTGGATTCCAGTCCTTCTAGCACACCACCCTTCGTTTCCACTTGCAGCTCGCACCACCCTTCTTTTGCGACGTCTCTTACACTGAGCCTTCGACATTGCTCGATCGCAATACGCACTTCCATCTGCTGCCCGCGCTTGAGCACCCTCTGCGCCGCCGACAACACATCACCAGCCCGTCCAGAATCGTAGGTGGATAGACCTCCTACCCTGACACGTCGATTCAGGAATTGGCCGTTTTCGGTTCGCGAGAGGGCGTCGCGGCCGTCATTTTTGCGGGTCCAGGTCCGTCGGTTTCGGTCCCAGGCCGTTTTCACGAAGGGGAGGTTTACTAAAGGGAGGTTTGCCCACCGCCGACAGAAGTGGTAACCAGGCGAGTTTTTTTGACCAGGGAAGTGTAGGAGAAGCATTGAAGCAAAGAGGGGGGCCCGCCGTCAAGCCGAAACTTGAGATATCTTGTGAGCAGACCCAGGGATCTACCACGAATGCCTTCGTTGGGCTTTCGGTATGGGAGCCTCCTGGCATCTCACTTGGGCCATCTTGGGGCCATTTTGTCTTGGGGCCCTCTTGGGGCCCTCTTGGGGCCTTCTTGGAGATTACGGGTCAAGAAAAGGGGCGGCGCAAATTAGCGTCTCCCCGTTGGAGCCCTCACATCGCCTCCTGGGGCCCTCTTGGGGCGCTCTTGGGCGCTGTTGTGACCGTCTTGGAGCCTTCTTGGGCCCCTCTTGGGGTTTCCTTGGGCCATCTTCGAGCGTTCCCGAGGCCTCAGAACCGCATCGGAAACGAGCAAGCGATACGGCAACTCACCTCGATTGTTTTTTGTTGGCGCTGGGGAAAGTCACGCTCTCGGGGGCGTCTTCGGGACGCTCCGAGGCCATGAATCCGTCTTGGGGCGGTCTTAGGGTGTTTTGGAGGCATGCTGGAGGCCATCCGGAACCATCCTGAGCTACCTTGTGCCGTCTTGGAGGTCATCTTGGGCTACCTTGGAGGCCATCTTGGAGCCATCCTGGAGGCCATCTTGGAGGCCATCTTGGAGGCCATCCTGGAGGCCATCCTGGAGGCCGTCTCGGGGGCCATCTCGGAGGCCATCTTGGGGGCCACCTCGGGCTATCGGGAGCCATCTCGGGTCATTTGAGGCGCCCCGACCCCTCGCGACACCGCCCCCTCCAGACCCAGAGGGGGGTCGGGGGAGAGGTCCAGCTACTTACCTCCTCCGAGGGACGACCGTCTCGCTCACTCCCATCCCGCCCTCCCTCCACAGAAGAGGCACCTTAGTCACGGTATGAGCAGGGGCCGTCATCGACAAATATGGAGAACCACTGCAGACGCCAGGCATGTGCGCGAGGTGCGCCGCGCGTGCCAGTGCCGGGGCACCCCAGTCATCTGCAGCAACGTTATCGCGGGGTTCCCGCCCGCGCATGGTCCAAGATTTTGCGACCACGTGCGCTTTGCATTCACTTTCGGCAGGCAACGTCCAGAGCGGTCGCAACGTGAACTTCATACAGTTTTTTTGCGGGGATGGTGTGGGGGGGGTCGGCACTGGCCCGGGTTACATAGGGGCGGGTACAGTGGGGAGGGGGTGCATACTCATCAGGAGCAGTGATGAACCCCTCCCCGAGCGGGAAGCGGGAATGGGGTTTCCCGGTCTGATTAAACACACATCCTTGGTGCTAGACGTGTCCCTCGGCTGCGCGCCACCCGCTGCTAGACAAGGCCCCATCCCCACGCTGATCTTAATTCGCATCCTTGGTACAAGACGTGCCCCTTTGCTGTGCACCGCCCGCTGCTATGCGAGGGCTCTCCTCAAGTGATTCTAACAACGTCCTTGATACTAGACGTGCCCCTCTGCCGTGCAGCACCCGCTGCCGGACGAGGTCCCTCCCCGAGCGTCCTCGAGGTGTTCGGAGGCTCCCAGAGGCGTCGAGATGTTTGGAGGGTCCGACGGTGCAACCCGATGTTTTTTTGGGGGGTTCAGGGGGAAAACCCACCTAAATGATTAACGCAAACGCCCTGAGAGTGTTTTCGGGGGGAATCGGGGGAGGGAACACTGGACCGCCTGTAGGAGGCGCGAGTTCGCCAGCGCCGTGTGCGGACAAGGGTGTAAGTGTTTCAGGTCTTTTGTTCTCCAAGGAGAAGGGATTTTTCTAGACGAGCGGTTCATCTACGTAATCGGATGTTTCTCAAGGGTGCGATGTGCTTTGAACGTAGTTCTGGCGAACCACCTCATCCACCAGACTTGCCTATTTTGCTGGTTCGCCCTGCAATTTGGCGTGCTCTCCGTAGTTCAGAACCGACACTTGCGTCTCCTCTGGCACGTCCCGAAATTCAGAAAGCTCCTCGCGAGGCCAGATGCTTCTTATCATGCCTTGCATATGTGTGGCAATAGCGCTAGATGGATGAAAGCAACATCGGGGATGTCCTTCGGAATTTTCCAGAGACCTTCAACCATTCGTGCGGGTCTCGCCCTCCGGCGCTATGCCACTGCAGGCAGCATTCTCGCAGTGTGTTCTTTGGTGCAGACGCGTCTCGCATCGAATGGGCCAGGCGGGCAGCAGCGTATCCCAAGGCATTGGCCACGAGGTTGGCCACCACTGTTCCGTGCCCCAACTTTCCGGGCAGATCTTGGAAACGACGGGGTCTTTTTGGGCTCGCGGTCGGGTTGTGTTCGCTCGTGAGTTCGACGTGCTGGAAGAGGAGGAGGAGGAGGAGGAGGAGGAGGAGGAGGGGGAGGAGGAGGAGGAGGTCGACGTGGTGGTTTACACGATCCCCTTCTGGTTCTCCGGCCCTCCCACCCTGCACCACTTGGATACTCTTGCGTACACGCTGGTCGTTGAGAGTAGGTACTTTTGGATTCCCAGATCCCAATCTGCTTCAAGCGCCTTCCTACTTCAAGAATCGACACGCTTTTGCTGCGTTTTGTTGTTCTCTGGGGGGACGAGGGGGGTTCGAGGGGGAACACCCCACGAACGCTCAGTGAAGGGGGTAGGTTTGTTTGTTTATATCTATATACACATACATACACACATACATGCATATACACATATGTATATATACAATGGGTTTCTGAAACTTGCGTTTTTGAAATCATGGCAAGGGGAATTCTCCTTAACAGGAGTATGGTATTTCTTTCTAGTCATGGCGTCGTATTTCTTCCAATTTCGTATTGTTCGGATTTTTTTGAGGCGGTGCCCCCCCTAGAAAAGAACAGCCAGAACCTCCCAAGGCCCCCTTCCCTAGTTCCACCCCACCCCCCCAAAACCCCTCCCAAAACTTTCTCCTGAGGGGGGTCTGGGTTTTTATGTCTTCAACGGGGGTCCCCAGAAACGTCCACACCCTTCTCGCAGGAAGCGTCCCCACTGAATGACGAGTGACCCGGTGGGTCTGCCACTCAGCCGCGACCCCTCTTTCTTGGCATCGCTCGGACGTGTGCACTTTTTCTCTCGGCGGGGATTATTAAGGAGCATCCTGGATTATCCTGCAAAAAAACACACGCACGAAACCGACAAAAACACAGGGAGGGGACGTCCGAGCGATGGCCAGTTTTGTAAGTGGTCCAACCGTAACCCATTTAGCAGAAACGCAGAAAAAAGAGTAGGATGATACGGTTCAAGGACGTGTCCAGCGATCGCCCTGATGTGACACCGATTTGCCCTGCTATCCTCGTGCAAGTTGTGCGCAAGTTCAAGTTGTGGTTGTAGAATTTGCGGGGCGTCATGGGCGAGAGTACCATTTTGAAGAGGAGCCGGCCTGCAACTGTGTAACTGTTGAGCAATTCGGAATTCCAGGTCGTAGAAACGGAGGGGGTTTCAAGCGAGAGCCGCGTTAAACCAACGACCAGCCTGCAATTTTGCAGTTGTTGGAAGCTCTTGGAACGACTGTGCGCGGTGCCATTGCGAGAGCCGCATTTTCAAAACCACCGGCCCTCCATCCTTGTAGCTCTTCGCTGCAAATTGTGAAAACAATGTGCGCGGCGCCAACGCGAGCGCCACGTTCGAGAAAACAACTGCCGTCCATCCTTGTATCTGCTGGAAGTTTTTCGAAAGGAGTGTACGCGACTCTAGCGCGGAGAGCCGCATTTCGGAAACCACTGGCCGTTCATCCGTGTCCTTGCTGCAAGCTTGCAAAACGTAGGCGCGCGGCGCCAAGGCGAAAGAGCCGCATGGTGGAGAGCACCGGTCCGCCCTCCGTGTTGGGGAAGGCTCGATCGAAAGGCCTGGCCTGGCCTGCGGGCCCGTTGGGTGGTGCGAGCTGGGGGGAATCATCTACGAGGAGGAATGCAGGAGGAAGATGGGGAGGGCGTGGTGGATGTGGAGAGGAAAGGGCCGAGTCCGGAGAGGAACGAGCACGACGAGGATGCAGGAGTAGGACGCGTATGGGGGGAGAGTGAAGCAGGAGGGCAGTGTGGAGAAAGAGCGTGATGACGATGAAGATGTTCATGCTGATGTTGATGTTGATGATGATGATCGTCATCATGATGATCAGGATGATCGTGATGATGGTGATGATCTACGACGAGATGATGGTGCTGCTGCTTCTGATGATGAGGATCACGACGATTATGATGATGCTGCTGATGATGATGCTGACGTTGATGATGATGATGATGATGATGATGATGATGATGATGATGATGATTATGATGAGATTGATGATGATAGCGATGAGGATTATGAGGATAATGAGGAGGGTGATGCTGATGCGATGACGATAGGACGATGATGATGCTGATGCTGCTGATGATGCTGATTATGCTGCTGATGATGATGATGATGATGATGATGCCGATGATGATGATGATGATGATGATGATGATGATGATGATGATGATGCTGATGGTAATGGTCATGCTGATGTTGCTGATGATGCGTATGGTAATGATGATATTGCTGCTGATGATGCTGATGACGGTGGTGGTGGTGGTGATGGTGATGATGATGACGATTCTGATTATGATGGTGATGATGCTGTTGTTGACAATGATGATGATGGCGACGATGATGATGCTGATGATGATGCTGGTGATGCCAGTGATGGTGATGATTGTGATGAAGGTGATGATGATGACGATGATGATGATGATGACGATGATGATGATGATGATGAGGATGATGATGATGATGATGATGATGGTAATGGTGATGATGGTGATGATGATGCTGATGTTCATGCTGATGATGATGATGCTGCTGTTGATGATGATGGTGGTGGTGGTGATGATGCTGCTGTTGATGATGATGCTGATGCTGAGGATGATCACGCTGATGATCATGCTGATGCTGCTGCTGCTGATGACGATGATGACAACGACGATGATGATGATGATGATGATGATGATGATGATGATGATGATGATGATGATGATGATGCTGATGATGATGCTGATGATGATGATGAGGATGCTGATGATGATGATTATGATGATGCTGCTGATGATGATGCTGATGATGATGATGATTGCGGGGGTGGTTTTGGTGGTGATGATGATGATGATGATAAGGAGGAGGATGAGGAGGAGGAAACGCAGATGATGATGCTGAGGACGAGCAGGATGAGGATGATGATGATGATGATGATGATGATGATGATGATGATGATGATGATGATGATGATGATGATGATGATGATGATGATGATGATGATGATGATGATGATGATGATGATGATGATGATGATGATGATGATGATGTTGGGGAGGAGGAGGAGGAGGAGGAGGAGGAGGAGGAGGAGGAGAAAGAGGAGGAGGAGGAGAAGGAGGGGGAACGGGAGGATCCTCGGTCAGCCACTGGACCGTGGGCTGGCCGCGGGCCGACCTCCCTGGGCGCTCTGCGCGGAGGCCCCGCGATCCGCATGGTGCTGCAGCGCCAGGTCATCGAGGCCGCGCGGCTGCCGCCGCGGTGGTGCCCTCTCCCCTGTGGGCCATCTTGTCTTTCGCTGCGGCTGCTCCTTCAGGCTGTCCTCGGCCCATCTCTCGCTCGTGGGCCTCTCTCTCTCTGTTCTCTGTCTCTCTCTCTCTCTCTGTCTCTCTCCGTCTCCCACCTGCCTCTCACTGTTTCTCTCTCTCTCTCTCTCTTTCCTTCTTTCTCTGTGCTTCTCTCTGTCTC
>CAUYUJ010017389.1:50000-72500 GCA_963575745.1 Prorocentrum cordatum | reverse complement strand
ACACCCCCCTCTTGGCCGCTCCCGAGATTTACGAAAGGAGGGGGATGGGCTTCAGCTCGCCGAGGGGCAGCGAACGCGATCTGTGTTGCTGGGGCGACGGAGGAGGAGGAGGAGGAGGAGGAGGAGGAGGAGGAGGAGGAGGAGGAGGAGGAGGAGGAGGAGGAGGAGGAGGAGGAGGAGGAGGAGGAGGCAGTGCTTGCAGGGCAAGAGCAAGCCTAAGCAGCCCAATCGTCGGTAAGAGCAAACCTAAGGTCCGAGCTTGTCGCGAGTTGGTGTCGTAAGGAATGTTATTGACGGATCAAGCACGCCGGCTGAGCGCATTGGGATCTGGCCCTGGAAACAACGCTGCCCCCCAAGCAACCTCCAAGGGATGGGGACATGGAGGATGAGCAGGAGGAGGGGCAGGCAGAAAAGCAGGAAGACGATGAGGTGGGGGCGGCGGAGGCGGCGGGGGGGAGGTGGAAGGAGGAGGAGGAGGAATAATATTAAAAATGCGAATTATAAGATAGTAAAGATAAGCGTACACATAGAATTAATAATAACAATACTGCTGCTACTATCGGTCATGATAGTAAGACATAAGAGTACTACAGTAATCCCAGTAATACTGAGACTGTCAGTATTTTCACGAATAGTACTTCTACGAATGCGACGAAGACTGTTTTACGAATAATCATACGACGATGCGAATACGAATGCGACTACGAAGAAGACGAGGACAAGGAGGAGGATGAGGAGGATGAGGAGGAGGAGGAGGAGGAGGAGGAGGAACCGGAGCAGGAGGAGGAGGAGGGGGAGGAGGAGGAGGAGGAGGAGGGAGGAGGGAGGAGGGGAGGGGGAGGGAGGAGGAGGGGTTCTGCATATTGCTTCTTCGCGCCGCATCTGGCAGTGACACGGCAAGCACGCGGCTCCTGCCTGCCAGGTGGAGGCTGGCATGCAGCCTGGGAGCGCCCAGGCGGGAGGGGGGGGGGGGGGCAGTGCCAGGTAGGGCGTGGCATTATCGATCGGTTGGGGGCATGGCAGGGTGGGGTGTGGGAGGGGGGGGCAGGATGTGTGGGGACGTAGCGGTGCGTGGTTTGAGCAGGTGGGAAGGTATGTTGGGGGGGGGTTGGCAGGCCGAGGCCGAGGAGGGGGCGACCGAGGAGGAGGAGGAGGAGGAGGAGGAGGAGGAGGAGGAGGAGGAGGAGGGGGAGGAGGGGGAGGAGGAGTATGATGAGGTCACGGGGGGATGGGGGCGAGTTGTGGATGAAGAAGGCAGTGGTGATGAGACGGCAGGAGTCAAGCCAATCGGCTTCCTCCGAGAACATCGGAGGCTACGGCGGCACGGCACAGCACTGCTCGCCCTCCCGAGTGAGCGCGAGCACGCGATTTAAGCGGTCACGCGGCGCCCACCGCACATCTACTCTTCTATGCTGCCCTGCCCGTGCGAGATCCGCGGTGCGCACTGCGCGCGTGCAATTTCTCACACGATGTGCGCGCGATGCTACTAACATGAGGGGCCGTTTGCCGCCTGGGATCGACGTGGTCGCCAAAATGCGGTGGTGCCGCGCCCGAACGGTGGCGCACCCTTCAACAGGCGATAGGGCAGCGTTATCTTTCTCGCGCGTGGTGTGCGCTTCGTCCCATTCCCGCCTGGCACTTCACAGCGTCGACGATAACATGTCTACTTTGGCAGGTGCGCGTGGAATCTGGATCGAAGTAGGAGTGGGAGGTGGCAAAAGGTGGATGGGGAGAGGGGAGGAGGAGGAGGAGGAGGAGGAGGAGGAGGAGGAGGAGGAGGAGGAGGAGGAGGAGGAGGAGGAGGAGGAGGAGGAGGAGGAGGAGGAGGAGGAGGAGGAGGAGGAGGAGGAGGAGGAGGAGGAGGAGGAGGAGGGAGGAGGAGGAGGAGGAGGAGTAGGAGGAGGAGGAGGAGGAGGACCAGTGTAAACCCAAGGGTCATCAACGGTGTTGGAGTAAGCCCTCCCTCCAAGCTCCCTCTTCATAGGCCCCTACAACGGTTCATTTCCATTGATAAACCTGCTTCGTTGGAAGGCACCCGTTTAAAGACCCTGAAGCATTCCCAAACATTGTTCTCGGGATTCCAACGCTACGGATCAACCTGTTTGTTGCGTCATAACGGTCCTGAATCTTGCGAGAACGCCATTGTTCGGACTTCAACACCGACAATTAATGTAACTGTTGCACCCGCATGGTCTTGATTCGCTCCAGAGCACCATTTCTGGTACGTCGATGCTGGGATTCCGTGGAACTCTTGTTGGGAAGTTTCTAAACAAATGTGCGCCGCGCTAAGGCGAGAGCCACATTTTGAAAATGAGCCGCCCTCAATCCGTGCAACTCTTGCAGTTGTTTTCTAAAACGGATGTGCGCGGAAGGCGCGAGCCACATTTCGCAAACGGCTCGCCCTCAATCCGTGAAGCTCCAGCATGTTTCTTTAATGAATGTTCGCGGCGCTAAGACGAGAGCCACATTTTGAAAACGACCCGCCCTCAATCCATGAAGCCCTTGCAAATGTTTAAGACAAATGTGCGCCGCGCTAAGGCAATAGCCACATGTTGAAAACGACCCGCCCTCAATCCGTGAAGCTCTTACATGTTTCTTTAACGAGTGTTCGCGGCGCTAAGGCGAGAGTCACATCTGAAAACGACCCGCCCTCAGTCCGTGAAGCTCTTGCACACAGTTAAGACGAATGTGCGCTGCGCTCAGGCGAGAGCCACTTGTCGAGCACGACCCGCCTTCCATCTATGAAATTGCTGCCAATTTTTAAACTTCCGGGTCATACGTGGTGAGGAAATCTCAGGCGAAACGCCCTGCCCGCCCAACAAGCTGGCCTCGGGGTGCGACAGGGAGAAGCTATTTCTAAAGACAAGAAATTGAGGAAGAGGAGGAGGAGGAGCACGCGACGACGCGCGGGCGTGCATATTATATATACACACGCACACACACACACCCCTTTTTGCAGAAGGATTTCTGTCAATTTATGGTCTTTGATAAACGAGTGTGCGCGCACCGTATGCTTTGCAGAGGATGAGGGGCGGCGATGCTGATCTGCCTGGGGTGGAATGAATTCATATGTAGAGCGTGCGATCACATGCACCTTGCAATGCGATAAGGTGGCCCGTTAACCCGGGGTGGGGGGGTGGGGTTGGGGGTGGGGTGGGGGTGGGGGTAGATCGTATTACCTTCCTCGCAGCGGATAATCGAAGTGTTGCAACCGATGTGGGGCAATCAGTGCTGCGCGCGCTAGGTGGTGCAACCAAGGTCGTCCAATTTATGTGGTGCAATGCATGTTGTGCACCCCGCTGTGTGCAGTCGATGTTATGGGAGCCTGGCGGCGGACGTGCTCCAAATACAGCGACGGGACAGCGACGGCGACCACATACCCGCCAGACCGTTCACAAGGCCCAAGCGACGGGCGGCGACGAGGCGGCGACGGGGCGGCGACGGCGACCACATAGCCGCCATATTGTCCACACGGCCCAGACGCCGGGTGGCGACGATGCGGCGACGGGGCTGCGACGGCGATTATGTATCCGCCATGCCGCCCACATGGCCCAGGCGACTGGCGGCGTTGAGGCGGCGACGGGGCGGCGACGACGACCACAGCCGCCAGATTGCCCTTACGGCCCAGACGACGGGCGGCGACGATTTGGCGACGGAGCGGCGACGGCGATCACATAGCCGCCAGACCGCCCACATCGCCCAGTCTGTTTAAGAGACAGAGACCCCTTACTGCAACCACTGTTCCGAGAAGCGCTCCTTGATGCTAGACGTGCCCCCCCCCTCCTTCACAGAACCCGTCTGCCATACGTCGCCCCCTCTATTAGCCACCGTCTCTCCCCACGGTGGTTCAAGCAGGCCCCGTGCGCCGAGTGGTGGTTCTGTTCTGCGTGTGTATGTATGTATATAAATATGTATATATATATATATATATGTATGTGTGTGTGTGTGTGTTTGCGTGTGTGTGTGGGGTGTGTGAAGGTGGTTGTGTTTTGGGTGTTTGTTCCACACGCGAGTATCCTTCGCTGTGTGCAGACACTGCTTCAGTACCGACCCGTGCAACATCCATGATCATCACACACCCTCATCCTCCTCATCCTGCCGATCCTCTTCCCCTCACTTCTCTTCAGCTCTACTCCACATTTTCCCAGTCTGCTTTCTTGGCTTTCAGTCCGGTTCGGGCCAGGCCGCGGTGTGGCTTGCGGAGAAGACCGCGCAGGCCTGTGCGCAGAATCGCGCTCTCTGCTTGATTGGTACAACGGCGAAGATGACTGTGACGTCGGTGATTGCGACGACCACGATGATGATGCCGACGGCGAGATGACGACGGCGAGATGACGACGGTCATGATGATGATGATGATGATGATGATGATGATGATGATGATGATGATGATGATGATGATGATGATGAACATGATGATGATGATGATGATGATGATGATGATGATGATGATGATGATGCTGCTGCTGATGCTGATGCTGATGCTGATTATGCTGCTGCTGATGATGACGATGCTGATGATGCTGATGCTGATGATGACGACAATGATTCTGATGACGCTGATGTTGCTGATGCAGGTGATGAACGTCGTGACAACGGTGACTATCATGTTGACACTGGTGATCGATGATGTTGATGATGGCCTTGATGATGGCGAGGCCGCTCGTATTGACGAGGCAGGACGAGGAGGAGGAGGACGATCGTGAGGGGAAGGGAGTCGCAGGATGAGGATCAGGGGTGTGTGAGTATAAGGAAGACGAGCCGCTGCAGTCATCTGGTTCGGCTGCTACCTCAATTCCACATGAAAACGGCATCTCACCAGCTGGTGCTCGGTCGCGGCATGATGCTGACACCAGTTGTTCGTCGGTTGTGCAAGGCCCGGGCGGCGGCGCCCACCCGCGGGATGTTCGGCACGAAGTGCGGGTTCTGATCGAAGGAGCCTGCGGCGAAGCGCCGCCGCCCCCTGCGTTTTGGAAGAGCCTGTGTGGCCGACCGTTGCGGCCAGAGCTCGGTCGGGCTAGCGGACTGCGTGTTTCCCCCCAGCCGGTGTGGGAACCGGTCGGGGAACACGTGGTGGAGAAAGAAAGGAAGGCGGAGAGGGAGGAACAGGGGAGCGAAGAATGACATAGGCATACAAACTCGGAGGTCCGCGCGGATTCCTCGGATCGGCGCTGGACCCCCCTCCCTGCGGCGCCGGAGGCGCCGCCAGGGGGCCCCAGGGCCGATCCGAGGAGTCCGCGCGGACCTCCGAGGTTTTAGGTTTATGCCACTCTTTGTGTTCCCTGTAGGGGGATTGGGAAAGGGGGGGTTACGAAATTTGCTGCATGCAGCTGGTTTCGGCCTCACCGAGGGGCCCATTCCTCGATACATAGTCGCCTCCGGCGCCGGGAGGCGCCGGGAAAATCAGCTACGTGAGCTGATTCTCACCCCCCCCTTTGCTATCCCCCCCTTTCGCCCGACCCGACTAGAGAGGGAGGAAAGCGGAGGAGGAGGAGGAGGTCATTTCGGCAGAGACGTTGCCTGTGCAGCCCAGCCGATGCACATTCCGTGGTGCGCGGGTGGGCCCGGCGGCGGCGCCTATCGAGCCGGGAGCAGAGAACGACAGCACAGAGGAGGAGGACGGTGGTCGTTGGGTCGGGCACGCGTCCCTCAGCAGGAGGACGATTCGAGAATCGTCAGAGAATAGTCTGGGGACAACGTTTCGTGCTTGTTTTTTGGGGGGCTACTTTTGCGTACTTCTCTGGCTGCTTCTAGCTTTCCTTTCAAAATCCGCCTGTAGGAGGACGTGCCCGACCGAAGGGTATCGGCCCAAGCCGGCCAAGCAGCCCCCCGTGGGGGTGCGCCGCCGTGGCCTCGACGAAGCGGCCGCCGAGCAGCCCCGAGAGCGCGGGCGCACCCGCGGCGAGACGGCCGCCGAGCGGCCCTGAGAGCGCTTCGGCCACGCGCAGAGGGGGGTATGTGGGAGGGGGGGCAGGCTTCTTAGAAGCACCCCTGCTTCCTAGAAGGCGCGGGCCTTATCTGTAGATGTAAGGCTGGCGCCTTCTAAGAAGCAGCCCCCTTCCGAGAAGCCTTCCCCCCTCCCCCTACCCCCTCTGCGCGCCGCCAAGCGCTGGCGGGGTTCGCTCCCCGGCCCAGGGCGCCCCCCCCCAAGGGAGGAAAAGCCACCCAGACCCCGACGACTGCCGTTTCTACTAAACGGTCCTGGGCGTTTACGTCGGGTTAAGTCGGGCGTGTCCCTGGTTTAAGTCGGGCGTGTCCCTCTACAGGAGGAGTATTCAACAGTAGCCAAAACATAGTCTGGGGACGATTTTTTTTATAATTGCTGGACCATTTCTGAATATATTTGACAACTTGTTGTTTTCCTTACAAAATCCGCCTGTAGGGGGACATGCCCGACCTGACTCGAGGGAGGAAAAACAGATCAGACCCCGACGCATCGCGCCGCATCGCCGATGCGTCGGCGATGCGGCGCGATCCTCCGCCCCCATCTACTCGGACCCCATCTAGGAGGCCTCTAATCCGGGGTGGCCCTCTCGCGGGTCGCCTGGCCTGCGGCCGATTGGCCAAGCCCCAGTCCCTCCCGTCGGGTTCCTCGGCTTTGCTCCTGGTCGTGTTTTCTTGGTGAGCTGAGGGGCATGGGGCGGCGAGGTGTGTGAAGCTGGATTCGAGCGGGCGAGAAGGAGGAGCGAGGAGGAGCGAGGAGGATGGCGAGGAGCGGGGAGACATCGAGGTAGGAGGATGAGGAAGATAGAGGAGGAGCAGCATGAGGAGGAGAATGAGGAGGAGGAGTAGTAGTAGGAGGAGGAGGAGGAGGAGGAGGAGGATTGCGAGGACGATGGCACTAGGAGCACCATGCTGGATGGACGTCTTGCATTTCGTCCTTGCCTTTCCAATCGCCCCTATGGGTCGGGCACGCCCAGGGCGACATCCGCATCGCGGAGTTCCTGTCGAGCTTCGGCGGCCCGCAGACGACGGCGGAGAAGAAGAAGAGAGGTCCGGCGGGGGGAGGATGAGGATGAGGAGGAGGAGGAGGAGGAGGCAGGCGAGGCAGGGAGGAGGGGAGAAAGAGCAGGGCGAAGATGAGGAGGGGTGAGGGGACATATATAGAAGAAGTACGGGAGGTCAGAGTTGGGGGCTGAAACAAGCACTTGAGGAGGAGGCTGAGGAGGTGAGGAGGCTGAGGAGGGGATGAGGCAGGATAGGATAACCCCTCGCTTCCTGGCACACGCGCACACACACATAGCTTCGCGAACTTCGATATCTATAAGCCATTACTTGAATGTTTTTATCAATTGCCCCTCGGCCACATGGAACTAAAGGGGAGAAGGAGGATGATATGACTGATCATTCTGTTGGTGATGGTGATCTTGATGATTGTCTCTCCGATGACGACGATGGTATAGTGGTGCTGCGCGAGCACATGCTGGCCTTGCGTGGAGCTTGCCAGGCTCTCTCTTTCTTTTTCTCTTTCCCTCCCTCCCTCCTCTGTCTCCCCGAGCCCATTCCGAAGAGAACGGCCAGCCGGAAGCTTCGACGTGTCCCGAGCTTCTGTCTGAGCGCCGTGGCGAGCCGAACACTCCGGACACTGAACTGTGGCGCGCCGAGCGCGCCGAGCGCACGACGTGCCTCGCCACGATCTGCGAGCGACACAGACCCGGACGGAGGCACCATCGAGCCCAAGGTCGGGCTACTCGCCACTGCAACCGGAAGCGAGCAGTTACATATAACATATGGACCTGCTGCTGTTTTTCTCTCCACGGGCAAGGATTGCGTGCCCTCTTAGGGGGTGCTCTTGGAGGAGGCCTTTTGGGGCGTCTTGGGCGAATTTGCGGCCGACATGAGCACAATTTGGGCGTCTCGGGCCGATCGTCTGGCGATTCTGGACCCTCTTGGACCGTCTTTGGGGCCTCTTGGGGCCTCTTGGGGCCCTCCTGCCCTGTTGTGTGGCCTTCTTGGCCCGAGCAAGTCACGCGGCAAGCCACCCTGGGGCCCAGGGGGTACGCGCCAAGCCCCAAGAGATTTGGGAGCTATGGGTCCATGCCCCTGCAAGAATCCACAGGATTGAGGGGTGCGGCTGAAGGGATCATGCAAAGGACCCGAGGACACTCCGCCGCGTGGCCCAGGACACGGTATCGGATTCTGCGTTCATGCTTCGAATGTCACCCATGGGCAGCCTGCTGCGCCCCGTATCGAGAAGAACACATGATGGAACGTTCGGCTGGTGTGAACAAGCTTGCCCCACTGGCACGCAGCACTGCAGCAGCAGGAATACTACTGACGAGCAACATGCGGTCGCCCCGAGCCATCTCGCGAGCCCAGCGCAGGAAGGGCCCGAGCAGAGTGCAGCGCGCTCGCGGCCAGCCCTGCGGCCGCCCCCGACGACCGTCGACGATCGGTTTCCCCGCCGCCCCCCCCCCCGTCTCTGCGACGGCCGTCGACGACCGCCCGCCCCTGCCTGCTGCTGCCCCTGCCGCTCCAGCCGCTCCCCTGCCTGCATCCCGGCCGCCTTCCTTCCTTCCTTCCCCCCCCCCGTCCCTCCCCTCCCCCCGTCTCCTCCCCTCGTCTCCTCCCCTCGTCTCCTCAGCCTTGCCTCCTCCCCTCGCCTCCTCGCTCTTGCCTCCTCCCCTCGCCTCCTCGCTCTTGCCTCCTCCCCTCGCCTCCTCGCTCTTGTCTCCTCCCCTCGCCTCCTCGCTCTTGCCTCCTCCCCTCGCCTCCTCACTCTTGCCCCCTCCCCTCGCCTCCCGACGTCTCCGCCCGGGTCCCCACGTCGGGCGGCGCACCGCCCCGCGCCTGCGGGCTCGCCGCGCCCTGGCGCGGCCTCGCGCCGCTCCTGGCGGCCCGCAGCGGCGGGCATGCCAGAGGCACGGTCTTCTCTGCCCGCCCGCGAGCGGCCGCGGGCGCGCGCCCCTCCGCTTTCGTGCTTTCTTTCCTGCTCGTCGCCCTCCGTCTTCGCTTTCCCTCCCCCCTTCTCCTCGTCGGCTCCGCTCTCTCTCTCTCTCTCTCTTTCTTCCTTCCTCTCTCTCTCTCTCTTTGTCTCTCTTTTATTTTTTCCTCTCTCTCTGTCTCTCCGTGTCTCTTGCTGCCTCCAGCTTTCCCTTGGGGGGGGGGGGGACAGGGCGCCAGCAAGCAGGGCGTCTGTGGCCCATCCCTCTCCGGCCCATCTTCCGGGCAACTCCCCCCAGGGATGTTCTGGCGCATCGTGGGGCGGTGAGTCGCCCTCTTGGCGGCGGCTGGGCTAGCCGGCTCGCGGCCGCGGTTAGCTCTCGCCGGAAGCGCCGCGGGGAGGAAGGGGGAGAAAGGTGGGGGGTGGGGCGAGCCGAGTGGAGAGGCTTGGAGAAGAGAAGAGGAAGGAAGGGAGGGAGGGAAGAGAAATGAGGAGGGACCAGGGGAAGGAGGAGGAAGAGGCGGAAAAGGAGGAGGGGAGTGAGGAGGGGGCGGAGCAGGAGGAGGAGGAGGAGGAGGAGGAGGAGGAGGAGGAGAGGAGGAGGAGGAGGAGGAGGAGGAGGAGGACGAGGGGAGGAGGAGGAGGAGGAGGAGGAGAAAGAGGAGGAGCAGGAGGAGGAGGGAGGAGGGGGAGGGAGGGAGGGAGGGAGGGGAGGGAGGGAGGGAAGGAGGAGGAGGAGGAGGAGGAGGAGGAGGAGAAGGAGGAGGAGGAGGAGGAGGAGGAGGAGGAGGAGGAGGAGGAGGAGGAGGAGGGGAGAAGGAGGAGGAGGAGGAGGAGGAGGAGGAGGAGGAGAGGAGGAGGAGGAGGAGGAGAGGGGAGGAGGAGGAGGAGGAGGAGGAGGAGAAAGAGGAGCAGGAGGGAGGAGGGAGGGAGGGAGGGAGGGAGGGAGGGAGGGAGGGAGGGAGGAGGCGGAGGAGGGAGGAGGAGGAGGAGGAGGAGGAGGAGGAGAGGAGGAGGAGGAGGAGGAGGAGGAGGAGGAGGAGGAGGAGGAGGAGGAGGGAGGAGGGAGGAGGAGGAGGAGGAGGAGGAGGAGGGAGGAGGAGAGGAGGAGGAGGAGGAGGAGGAGGAGGAGGAGGAGGAGGAGGAGGAGGAGGAGGAGGAGGAGAGGAGGAGGAGGAGAGGAGGAGGAGGAGGAGGAGGAGGAGGAGGAGGAGGAGGAGGAGGAGGAGGAGGAGGAGGAGGAGGAGGAGGAGGAGGAGGAGGAGGAGGAGGAGGAGGAGGAGGAGGAGGAGGAGGAGGAGGAGGAGGAGGAGGAGGAGGAGGAGGAGGAGGAGGAGGAGGAGGAGGAGGAGGAGGAGAGGAGGAGGAGGAGGAGGAGGAGGAGGAGGAGGAGGAGGAGGAGGAGGAGGAGGAGGAGGAGGAGGAGGAGGAGGAGGAGGAGGAGAGGTCTTGTGTCCTCTCGCGTGTCCTGTCCAATCGAGTCCGACTGTATCCTCTCTTGGTCGTTGCCCCTGACGGTGTCCGAGGCGCTTGGCGCCCTCCCGTCGCGTCCCGGCCGAGGGGCGCACCCCGCGCCGCCCGCGGCGTGCGCCGCGGCGCGCCGCCGCCCGTATGCGGCGCCGCGCCCCGGCTCGGCCGCGCCCTCCCGTCGCCCGCCGCCCTCCGTCGGGGGCGGCAAAGGGGGGGGAGGGATGACTAGGGGGGGGGGATATCATGGCGGGGGCCATGAGATCTCCCCAGATTTCACGGCGCCTCTTCTTATTTCATTGCGTCCCTGGCCCCCCCGCTGGGCCGCGCACAGGCCGCCGGCCATGACTTGGAAAGCGCGCCAGTGGATGGCCCTGAATACACAAAAGGGGGTGTGTGCTCGCAGAGCCCCCTCCCCCCCTCCCCCCCTTCAAAGGGGGGGTGAGATTTTCGACCCCCCCTCCCCCCCTTAGGGGGGGGGGGGGTCCGAACCGCCTCCCCCCCCTCCCCCCCTTGAGGGGGGGGATGGTGGTTCCGGACCCTCCCCCCTCCCCCCCTTGGCGCTGGAAAGGGGGGGATGGGGGTTGGACCCCCCCCCTTCCCCCCTTTGCGCCGAACAGGGGGCTGGAGAGGGGGCCTCTCGGGTAGTGAGTAGAGAGTATAGTGTTTTAGGTAACGATTGGTGAGCAGTGGGTATTTGATAGTGAGTGGTGCGGAGTGAGTCGTGAGTAGTGAGTAGTGAGTAGTGGGTAATGGGTAGTGGTACTAGTGAGTAGTGCGTAGAGATTAGTGAGTAGTGAGTAGTGGGTAGTGGGTAGTGAGTAGTGGGAAGGAAGTAGCGAGTAAGGAATTATGAGTAGTGACTAGTGAGGGGTGAGTAGTGTGTAGAGAGTAGTGCATCGTGAGTAAGTAGTAAGCAGGGAGTAGGGATGAGGGAGTAGACAGTAGCGAATAGCGAGTGGTGGGTTGTGAGTAGTAAGTAGTGAGTAGGGAGTAGTCACTTGGGAGTAGCGAGTAGTGAGTAGTGAGTAGCGAGTAGGGCCTTGTGAGTAAAGAGTAGTGAGGAGGGAGTAGTCAGGAGTCAGTAGTGAGTAGTGAGTCGGGAGTAGTAGTGCGTAGCAAGTAGGGAGTAGCGAGTAGTGAATAGTGAGTACTGAATAGTGAGTAGTGAGTAGGGAGTCGTGAGTATTGAGTAGTGAGAAGCGAGAAGTGGGTATAGAGTAGTGGGAAGTGAGTAGGGAGTAGTGAGTGGTGAGCAGCGAGTAGCGAGTAGCGAGTAGGGAGTAGCGAGTTAGGAGTAGCGAGTAGTGAGTAATCAGTAGCGAGTAGGGCCTTGTGAGTAGTGAGTAGTGAGGAGGGAGTAGTCAGGAATCAGTAGTGAGTAGTGAGTAGGGAGTAGTAGTGCGTAGCGAATAGGGAGTAGCGCATAGTGAGTCGTGAGTAGTGAATAGTGAGTAGTGAGTAGAGAGTCGTGAGTAGTGAGCAGTGAGTAGTGATAAACGAGGAGTGGGTATTGAGTAGTGGGTAGTGAGTAGGGAGTTGCTAGTAGAACTCAATGAGTATTGAGTAGTGAGTCGTGAGTAGTGAATAGTGAGTAGTGAGTAGCGACAGACGACTAGAGACTAGCGAGTTGGAAGTAGGGAGTAGTGAGTAGCGAGTCGTGCGTAGTGGGTCGTGCATATTTCGTGAATAGTAAGTTGTTGGCAGTGCGTAGTGAGTAGTGAACTGTGAGTACTCAGTAGTACGTAGTGGATAGTGGTTAATGGGTAGTGAGTCGTTCTTAGTGAGTAGTGAGTAGTGGGCAGTGAGTAGTGATTAGTGAGTAGTGAGTATTGAGTACTGGGTAGTGAGTAGTGAGTAGTGCGTTGGGAGTAAGCAGTATGGAGTAGGAAGTAATGAGTAGTGAGTAGTGGAAGCGTAGTGAGTAGTGAGTAGTGGGTAGTGAATAGTGCGTATCGGGTAGCGAGTAGGGCGTTGGGATTAGCGAGTAGTGAGTAGTGAGTACTTTGTAGGGAGTAGGGAATAGGGAGTAGCGAGTAGCGAGTAGTGGATAGTGAGTAGTGAGTTGTGGGCAGTGAGTAGTGAGTTGTGGGCAGTGAGTAGTGAGTAGTGAAATGTGAGTAGTGAGTCGTGGATAGTGTGATTATTGGGTAGGGAGTCGCAATTTGGGATTAGTGAATAATGGGTTGTGAGTTGTGTTCAGTCAGTACTGGGTATTTGGTAGGTGGGTAGTGAGTAGTGAGTAGTTTGTAGTGAGTGGTGCGTAGTGAGTAGGGAGTAGGGAGTAGTGAGTAGTGGTTAGTGGGTAGTGAGTCGTTGGTAATGAGTTGTGAGTCGTGAGTAATGAGTCGTGAGTAGTGAGAGGTGGGTAGGGAGTAGCGAATAGTGAATTGTGGGTAGTGAGTAGTGCGTAATGAGTAGTGAGTGCTGTTTGGGGCCAGGGTTTGGGTTTGGGGTTGGGGGTGCGGGGACAGGGTAAGAGTGAGGATTAGTGTTTGGGGTGGTCGGGGTCGGGTTCCGGAGACCGGGGGCGCCGTGGCGAAAGGGGGGGGGGTCCGAATTTGGCGGCCAAAGGGGGGGAGGGGGGGGGGTCGGAACCCCCTCCCTCCCCTGTTGGGAGGGGGAGAGGGGGGGGTCCTCCGACGACGAACCGGGGAAGGTGGGGAGGGGGGGGTCCCCAACGACGGATCGGGAAAAGGGGGGGGTCCCCGACGACGGATCGGGGAAAGGGGGGGGGGGGGGGGGTCCCCCCCCCTCCCCCCCTTTGGGGTCATTCAGCGGCGCGCCCTCCATGATTTGACCCCCCCTTTTGGACGCCCCCCTCTTGGCCGCCCCCGACTCCGCTCCCAGGGTTACGTCGGGCAGGTCCCTCTGCAAGAGGAGTTTTCAAACATAGTCAACCGATAGTCTGGGGACGATTGTTTTTTGACTATTTTTGAATCTTTCGGGCCGTTTTCCGTATCGGAGTATGTCTGCGATTTTTCATAAAAGCAGTCAACGGTTACTCGACGCGAGTATCCCCATATGAACATGTTATAGTGATGGTATGCTTGTGTAGAAGACATTGTCCTTTTCAATATTTGAGTGTCAGCGAATCCATGTGGAAGAAGACGGAGGAGGAGGAGGAGTAAGGAAAACGAGTGAGCAGGAAGAGGAGGGAGTGAGGAGGGAAGAGGGAGGAGGGAAGAGGGGGGAGGGAGGAGAGGAGGATGAGGAGGACCTACGCCTCCTCTTCCTCCCACAATTATTCAATATGAATACTACTCTCCCTCTTCCCCTGATGTCGGCCTGGGAGTGTCCGACCCCCCCACGCGTACGTTTTTTTACACAGGTTTCCCCGGAGTTGGGTTTTCGCTCGCATTTTTTTCAAAATGCTGCTCTCGCTGAGGCGCCGGCCTCATTTTTGGGCCCCGCTCGTTCCGAATCGTGCTCCCGCTGCAAGCGCTGGCCTCATTTCCGTGCTTCCGCTCGTTCCGAATCGTGCTCCCGCTGCAGCGCTGGCCTCATTTCCGCGCTTCCGCTCGTTTCGACTCGTACTCCCGCTGCAGCGCTGGCGTCATTTCCCGTGCCATGCCACGGCGTGCAATGCAATGCTAGGTTGATGCTACGCTTTGCGGTGCTCTTCTACGCCATGCCATGCCGTGCTCTACAATGCATCGCGTACCTTTTCGGGATCATTGCCCTGGTCGACATCCGACTGTGCGAGTAGAGAGGGGATCTGCGCCATGGTAAGGGATGGGAGGGAGGGGTAGGATGTCAGATATGACGCGAGCGCACCTAGCTTGTCTTCCTCCCCCTCCCTCCCCCCTCTTCCGATCTCCCCCTCTTCCTCCTCCTCCTCCTCCTCTTCCTCCGCCGTTCCTCCTCAGCCTACTCCGTCCGTCCTCCTCCGATCTCCGACAGCCTCCGACGGAGGTGTCCGCAAGTATCCGGACGCGAGACGATGTGCTGGGTGGAAGAGGTGGAGCTCCCGATGGGGCCACGAAGCGCTGTGCTGGGTGGGGGAGACGCATGCGGTCACCGCCGCCGCCACTGCGGCCTGAGGTGGGCACCCAAACAGGCAAACCGCCTGAGACATCCATGCACTCTGTGAGCGAATCCTGGAGTGTCCTGACCCCTGCCGCCCCCCCCCCTGGGAGTGCTGAAACCAGCGCCTCGCCTGAGACATCCTCAGAAACGGCTCCGAAAGCAAGAGATGTTGTGCACCGAAACAGGCATACCGCCTGAGACATCCCCGCAATCTGGGTTCGAATTTTGGAGTGTCCTGACCCCTGCCGCCCCCCCCTTGGGAGTGCTGAAGCCAGCGCCTGGCCTGAGACATCCTCAGAAACGGCTCCGAAAGCAAGAGATGTTGTGCACCGAAACAGGCATACCGCCTGAGACATCCCCGCAATCTGGGTTCGAATTTTGGAGTGTCCTGACCCCTGCCGCCCCCCCCTTGGGAGTGCTGAAGCCAGCGCCTGGCCTGAGACATCCTCAGAAACCGCTCCGAAAGCAAGAGATGTTGTGCACCGAAACAGGCATACCGCCTGAGACATCCCCGCAATCTGGGTTCGAATTTTGGAGTGTCCTGACCCCTGCCGCCCCCCCCTTGGGAGTGCTGAAGCCAGCGCCTGGCCTGAGACATCCTCAGAAACCGCTCCGAAAGCAACAGATGTTGTGCACCGAAGCAGGCATACCGCCTGAGACATCCCCGCGATCTGGGCGCGAGTCCCGGAGTGTCCTGACCCCTGCCGCCCCCCCTCGGGAGTGCTGAAGCCAGCGCCGCGCTCGAGACATCCTCACAACGTGTTTGTGAGTGAGCGCGGAAGTGGTGTGACTGACTCTGAGTGAGGAGGAGCGAATCAGAGTATGAATAAGTCTTAGTGTGAGTGAGTCTGAGTGTGAGTGAGTCTGGGTGTGAAACATCTTCACAACGTGCGTTCGAGTCTGAGCGCGGAAGTGGTGTGGCTGGGTCTCAGCCAGGAAGAGCGAGGCAGAGTTTGAGTGAGTCTTAGTGTGAATGAGTCTGCATATGAGTGATCCCGAGCATGAGAAACCTGAGTATCAGGAATCTAAGAGCGAGTGCATCTGAGTATGAGTGAGTCTGAATATGAGCGGGTCTACATATGAGTGAGCCAGAGAATGATGACCTGAGGGTGGGAGGTGTGTTCTCGTTCTCCGCGCTGTCAAACTAATAACAATTAACCCCATCCTTAGAATATTGGGAAATAGTCAATACGTAGGGCTGGGGACGATATTTCGTTTTTTTGGTTTGAGTATTTTTTCGTGCCATTCTTATGTTTCTTCCAAAATCCGCCTGTTCGTAGGGGGACATGCCCGACCTTAAGCTCAGGGGGGAAGGCGGAAGGGGGCTGGCCTGCTCAGGAGGCGCAGAAGTTCTGGAGCCTGCTGAGAATCGAAGAAGAAAAAACGACATAAACATTCACTTGTGGCGCTCCGCGCGGATTTGTTGGATCCGCGCTGGGCCCCCCCCGCCGCGCTCCGCGCGCCAGGGAGGGGGGCCCCCGGGGGCCCAGCGCAGATCCAAGGAATCCGCGCGGAGCGCCAACCGTTTCTGTTCATGCCGTTCCCTCTTCCTCTGTGCTCAAGCGGCGCAGAAGTCCCATGGCCTGCCGAGAAGCTCTCTGAGCTTCCTCCGAAGCCACGGAGGGGGGCTTGCTGCAGGCAACCGCAAACATGGATCAAGTGGGCGTGGATCAGCGACGGGTCCCGCTTCCATGGGGAATCGCGGACTTCCGCCGCCGAACGAGGCGGCACCGGCCGCATTTCGGGGATTGCGCTTCCCCCGATCCATGGAGTTGGCGACCGCGCGCCGCATCCATGGATCGCCAGTCCACGTTTGCGCGCCCCCCATTCCTCAGATAGGGGGCCACATGCGAACCCTACCCCTACCCCCCACGATTTCTGAGGGGGGGGGTGCGGTTCACTCCGTTCGGGAGCTCCCGAGCGAAGTGAACCCCACCCTCCCCCTCAGGAATCGTGGGGGGTAGGGGTAGGGCTCGCAGGAGGAGGAGGAGGAGGAGGAGGAGGAGGAGGAGGAGGAGGAGGAGGAGGAGGAGGAGGGGGGTACGCACGTGGGGGTTCGCATGCGGCCCCCTATCAGACGGCCCGAGGGTTGCCGAGAAGCCGCGCCGCCCTCTGCGGAGGCCCCCCCCCGAGGGCGCGCCGCCGCCGCCTCCCGCCGCCCGGCGCGCGGCCCTCGGAGCCGCCAGGGCGCGCGCCGGCGGCCCGCGCTGCCGGAGAAAGAGCGGCACCGGGAGGGCGCCCATGTGGATCTATAGGCTCAAGTCGGAGACGTCCCTTCTAATTACAGGAGTAGTATTCAAAACTGACAGAAGAATTAGTCTAGCCTGGGGACTTTTTTTTTTTTGGGTTGTTCTTGGTATTTGTTCTGCTACGATAGTTAGAGGTAGTGTGACTATTTCGTGAGCATTGCTGGATCTGTGTTGCCTTTTTTATGCTTCCTCCGAAATCTGCCTGTAGGGGGACATGCCCGACCTACATCTACGCCTCCTAGATTCGGGTTGACCCACGAGGGGGTCCAGCGACAAGCGGGTGATGCAGCAGACATGGTGCAATCTATACTTGTGGGGTTGCAACAGATTTGGGGCGTGCAGTACCTTCCTGTGCGCAAGACGTATTTCAGGAGGGAAAGAAACACACAGACACAATTAATCGTCGATCCTCAGAAAATATGGGAAAATATGGGAAGTGGTGTGGAAGACAAAAAACCAGAAAATATGGGAAAATATGGGGAATTCTTTTATTTGTGTGTATTTATTTGTGTGTCCCAGGGCCCCTTCAGTATTGCTGGGTCTCTGCGTGCAGTTCCTCAGTTGCAATGCAAGGCAGTACAATTCTCTGGCGCAGTACATTTGCAATACAATAGCCCCATACCTATTGCACCCCCCCCTTTCAGCTGGACCCCCTTTGGGTCAACTGAATAGATGGTGTCGGAGCAGATGGGGTCGGAGGATCGCGCCGCATCGCTGCTGCATCGGCGATGCGGCTCGATGTGGGGCCCGATCTGCTTCACGCCGACGTCGCACGGCCACGATGCATCGCCGGTGCATCGCCGGTGCCTCGCCGAAGCATCGCCGATGTATCCGCGACGCGGCGTGATTTTTTGACGCCACCATCTCCGACCCCATCAGTAGTAGGCGTCTATTGGAGGCCCCCCCAACGGGGTGGCGCGAGGGGGGTGAGCTTCTGAGCAGGCGAGGCAAGGAGCTTCCTGGAGAACAGGGGCCTTGGGAGGGCCCGGCGGCTTCTCTAAGAAGGCTTGCCAGGAGCCAGGAGCGCTTCCAAGAAGCCGCGTGCCTTCTTGGACCCCGCCCTCCTCCTCCTCCTCCTCCTCCTCCTCCTCCGGGGCTCCTGGAAGAAGGTTTTTTTGGAGCTGCTTTCGGATCTCTGGGGCCCACCCCGGGGCCCCAGGGCCCTGTGGGCCACTGAGGAGGATCAGTTTATCCAGCTGCCTGCGGCCAACGCCGCCACCGCGCCCGTGCAGCAGTGCAGCAGGACGGAGACCGAGTGTAGGGACAGCGCAATGCCAACGACTGCGCTGAAGTGGGATGGGTAGTGAACTCGACCTCGTCTTCGTCCAGCAGTAGGGGGAGGTCGAGTTCACGCCCCGCTGCAGTTCAGCGAGCGGTTTGAGTTGAGGCGGGTCGTGAGCTCGACCTCATCGTCGTTCGCGTGGTCAGGAGGAGGACAAGGAGGAAAAGGTCTTTTATAAGCTCTCTTGGCTGAGAGGCCGATGAGGGCGGCCAGGGGGGAGATGGGGGAGGGGAGGTGGCTGGGGATCGGGCGCGGATTGGCAGGGGATCGGTGTGGGGTGGTGGTGAGGACGGGGGACGGGGACAGGAGCGGACTCGGAGGGAGTGGGAGAGGTGGGGGTGGGAGGGGACCGCGGAAGGAGACGGGGACAAGGGATGTTTCTCCTGAGCGATCAGATTATCTGTGTTGCCGCCTCTCTCGGCTGTCAAACACAGGTTGTCGCCTCGTGCTTGTGATCGTTGTCTAATTCATTGTTTTGCCGATCAGCGCGGGCCATCGCCCCCCCCCCCCCCCTCTGGAGTAGACCTTGGCTGTTTTTGGCGCCTGTTTCGAGCAGGTGGAGTCTCCCCCATGGGACGAACTGTTGCAAGCAGTCGCACTAAGCAGAGGTCCGGAGCCAGACCCCCCCTCCCCCTCCCCCTTCCGCCCAATGCCGCAACGCCGAACAAGAAAACGGTAGCCTTGTCCTTACTGCGGCGCGCTCCTTGGCAGAGTTGTAAGTCTTCGCGCGCGCAGAAGTCCGAGGTAGACCCTGCCGTAACTTGTGGAGATGTTCTTTGATTTGATACAGACTCTGCAGACATTCATTGGCCAGGCCCCTTCGCGCCCTGCCGATGCCCAGGGCTCCACAGCTGGTACACGCCCAGCCCTCGACGTGTTCGAAGTCATCTGCAAACGTGACTCTCATGCAAGCTCGTGAGGCCCACTGACATGGCTTCGCCCCGAGACGCGCTGGAAGCAAATCGTGCCGCAATGGGCGTGCAAACAGTTTACAAGCACTTCAACAGAATGCTGCCTGCGGGCTTCTGCAACTGGTGCCTTCACTCCAGCTTGTTCACACTCTGTGGACAAGCAGCGGCGTGCGGAGGCTGCTGCACGCTCTCTCAACTCTTGCCAGTACCAGGCGCCCCTCGAAACACCTCAGCGGCTTCTGACGTTCTCCCTGGCTTCTCTTGTCGACGTCAGTGCACGCCGGCAAGGTATCAGCCGGCCTGTCGCGAGTTAGATTTGCCTTGCTGTTGTCCGCTTGCAGGATCTGCCCCGAAGTGGGTTCGTCTTCCTGGCGCTCTGTCGCCTCGTAGCTGGCGAGTCTGCCCGTATCCGCCTGTGCCATTCGCCACAGCTCGCAGGTACAAGTGCTGGCGGCTCTTTCCTCGTCCTGGTGGCTTTCCACCTCGACCAGGGATGTCTGGGCAGCCCGCGCAGGGAGAGCAGGGCCCAGAGCCGCCCCCCCAGATATCGATATATTGCTCGTGGGCATGCTTCCTCCCATCAGCTGGTGGCTCCATCCTCTACACGTAGGCGCTGACCTACACAGATGCACAATACAGCCACTGAGTATGAGGAGGCAGTCAAGAGGAGCATACAGCTCGGCCCCTTTGATGGTTTGGCGCCCACTGAGGAGTGGATCGCTTCGCGCCCTACGGCGCCTGTAGAGGTCCATGCTAAGCCACGCCCACGCGCATCTTCGCAGCCTGCGGTCTCCCGAGTATCCCCCCCACCCCCCCCCGATCTGTCACCAGCAACGGGGTAGTCTTCAGGGGGGCCAGAAACACCTTCTAGAGGGGGGGCTCCCCCGATCAGGCAGGGTCCTGCGATGGCCATTTCTTAGCAGGGACGTCGGTGAGGGGACCAGGAACCGGGACACAAATGGGGGATGCGGGGATCAGGCCTCGGAGCCGTAAACACTCTTGGCCACCCTTGCGCGAAGAGCAGTCTGGGCCTCCTCCACCAGGCGCATCGAAGCATTGCAGGCAACCAGGCACTCGTCTGCAGGACCATTCCATGCTCTGTGCACCGCTCTACCCTCGGCGACGCCACACCGAGGGTACAGAGGGCAGAAGTTGCCAGTAACATCATTTGAAGTATTCTGGCGCGTCCATATTCCTGCGGACGCGTCGCATTCGACCGCCCCTTTCCAGGCATGCCGCTGCTGCTTGGCTAGCTTGGCGAGGTGGTGGCGTACACTAAACATTGCTATTCCCCGTGCCAGCCCTCCACCAACGTGCTGGGTCTCGGCGCGACTCCCAAGCTTTCGGACTGCTCTGTCATGGACCGCAGACAGCACGTTGGAGGGGTCGAATACGTACGAGTTCTTCAACCCGAGGGATCTACCTAAATCTCCTGGGGCTCCCACCCTAGTCCTAAAAGTGTCAGTATCAATGCTGAGATGAGTCCATCTATGTGCAGCCATCTCCGCTTGGACGCCATGGTGCAGAGGCCAGCGTTAGCAGCGCACCATGTGCGCTCGAGCCTCTTGAAGTCAGCCTGGACTCGACGGACACTGACACCATTCGTTGAGAGGCTCCAGCGCTTCCATCATAGTCGCATCCTTGGAGCCGAGCTGCAAGGCACACAGCGTGGCAAGGCATGGCACCTCCCCAGGCGCCTTGACCCCAGAGCGCACCCAGCAGCCTGCCCGAGCTTGAGGGCCCGACTCGGGGGGACGCCGAAAAGCTTGGCTTCGCAACGGGACTGGGGAACACACTTGTTCTGATACGCTTCCTACGCACAGATCCTTCACTCGCGCTGGCCTCGAGGCTCCTGCGCTGCTGGGCTCGCCCCCCTCGGTGCACGCCGCGGTCTGGAGCGGCATATCGGCAGCTTTCGCGTGATACCCAGGGCGCGAGAATGCGGGGAAGGGCCACGCCCAGGGACTTGTGTCCGAAAGCTGCATGTCTGACTGCGACAAGGAAGCCCGCTGCAAATCGCATTGTATTGTCTTACACCAGTTTCGGAGGGCCCTCAGCACTCGAGTGAACGTCATGAAGTGATAATGGCTGAAGCCAGCTCCCAGCGGGTCAAGTTCAACCCAGCGTTCTCGGAGTCTCGCTCCCAGGCCATTCCGAGACTTCTCCCCAGGAAGGCTGTCCATTTTGAGGGTTTCTCCGAAGGGCTTAGACGACCCGTCTTTTCCTCCTCCTCCGCCTCCTCCGTCCTCCTCCGCCTCCTCCTCCTCCTCCATCTCCTTCTCCCCCTCCTCCTCCTCCACCTCCTCCTCCTACTCCTCCTCGGGTCGCCTACGGCCCTGGCATGTCCACTTCCCAGAATCATTGTTCTGCGTCCTCAGCTAGATGTGTTGTGTTAATGTAGTGTTTCGATTTTGGCTTTTCTTTGAAAAGCTGCTAACGTCGCATGTAGTAGTCTGTTTTTTTTGAACGGCTGGATTGGTTTATTCCTTTACGTGCCGTTTGCCGGCGTTGTTTGCTTGTCCTTTTGCGAAAGGGTGTTCGTCTGTCTGCTATTCTGTACCGAAGGGGTGCGCCTCGGCGCGCTGTTTGGACCGAAGGGGGTGATGCTCGAGGCCCTCGGATGCCTTGCCCTTGTCCTTTCGGTTGCAGTTCTGGCGCCTGGAACGATCTCTCGGGGAAACGTAAGACTCGAGTGAGCCGGAGCTAGGGTTCGCCGAGGTTTTTTGACGAGCGCGCCCTGGATTCAAGGGCTCCCTCGAGGGCGCGAAGTTATTCGCGCTTCGCGCTTCGCGGTCCTCGTTCCTTCTCCCCCTCCTCCTCGTCCTCCTCTTCTCCCTTTGGGAGGGCGGCGCGAGAGCGCGAAGTTATTCGCGCTTCGCGCTTCGCGCAGCGCGAAGCGCGAACTTAGGAGCCCTTGGGATTTGGACGGTCCAGTTTCAGTGGGATGTCTGCAGCGGGAGCCCGCGCCAAATTTCAGATTGGGTCTCGTCATCTTGACGATGGCCCCCGTCAGGCCAACCCGAGTCCCCCGTACCCGAGCCTTACGTCTCCCAGAGCCTTGCCTGCGGCTGCCCGTGCGGCCGTCGTCGCCCCTGCCATTGCCCCACCTCGCCCGGAGAGCCGAGGCCCGGGCCCCGGGAGCGGGCGGGGGCTCGCAGAGCGCCAGGGTGAGCGCCAGGCTGCGCATGCATAGCACCCCGCCCGCGAGCCGGAGTTCCACTCGCAGCCGCAGCCGCGGGCCCGACACTGGACGAAGCTCGAGGAGGGCGCCATGCCTCCGAGGAGGAAGCACGCTATATAGACATGCAGCTCTCGGCGCTCCGCGCGGATCGGAATTCGCGCGCAGCGCCAGAAGTTTCTGTTTGTGTGTTGCTTCTTCTAATGCCGCGAAGGCCCTGCGCGCCGGTGAAGAGCTCCGCACCCGGGGCAGACCAGGCGGAGGGGACGAGGGCTGCCGCGGGTCCGCGGCGTCCGATCTGGCACGGTGGTGAAGCTCTGCCTGCATGGAGTCTTGAGCCAAAGTGGCCACTGGACGTGGACTGGGGATGGGGACGGAGAGGGAGGATGAGCCGAGAAGGGTCGGGGCGACTTTTCGCCTCTGAGGTGCCCTAGACACTCGTCCTCGGGTCGGGTTCCTGCTTCTCCGGCACGTAAAAACACGTGTGGGGCGCTCTAAGC
>CAUYUJ010017389.1:25000-45000 GCA_963575745.1 Prorocentrum cordatum | reverse complement strand
AGAAGGTGCGGACCGTTGCCGGAAAGGCGCTGGCTTGCAGAGATGGGAGTCTGGAAGAGGAGCCTTCCTTCTCGCGTCGTGAAGCGAATGCTTTCTGACACCTTCGGGCTCGCTGGGGACCCGTGCTGGGCTGCAGGACCCCGTCAAGAAACGGCCCGCTGAAGGGGTCGAGAACGCTGGGGTCCACGTTGCGCCACACTTTCACGACGTCGGGGGAGAGCACGGAGGAGGAGGAGGAGGAGGAGGAGGAGGAGGAGGAGGAGGAGGACGAGGAGGAGGAGGCGTACAGGGCGAGTTTGGGAGCCGCCAGCTGTAGGAGGATCATGAAGATGAGGATGAGGAGGAGGGATGAGGCATGGGGAGGGCAGGTGGCGTGGGGATGAGGAGAAGGCGCGGGGGATAGAAGGAGGAAGGGGAGCAGGCGCAGGGAGGAGGAGGAGGAGGAGGAGGAGGAGGAGGAGGAGGAGGAGGAGGAGGAGGAGGAGGAGGAGGAGGACGAGGATTATAATGCTGTTGCTGCTAATGATGGTGGTGATGCTGCTAGTGCTGCTGCTGCTGCTGATGATGTTGTTGATGATGATGCTGATGATGCTGCTGATGCTGCTGATGCTGCTGATGCTGATGCTGATGCTCGTGCTGATGACAATGACGATGCTGATGATGTTGATGATGCTGTTTTTGATGATTATGGTCATGATGCCGATGATGCTGCAGATGATGATGAGGATGCTGGTGCTGCTGATGATGATGTCGATGCTGCTGCTGATGCTGATGATGGTGGTGATGATGATGATGATGCGGGTGAGGAGGAGGACGATAAGGATGATGATGATGATGATGATGATGATGATGATGATGATGCTTGTGCTGATGTTGATGCTGCTGCTGCTGACGATGATGATGATGCTGAAGGTGATGGCGACGACGATGATGCTGATGATGCTGGTGATGGTGGTGATGATGATGATGACGATGATGATGACGATATTGCTGATTATTATGATGCTGATGCTGATGCTGATGCTGAGAATTATGAAGAAGATGGTGCTGTTGGTGACGTTGATGATACTCTGGAGGAGGAGGAGGAGGAGGAGGAGGAGGAGGAGGAGGAGGAGGATGAGGTGGAGGAGGAGGACCAGTGTAAACCAAAGAGTCATCGACGATGTTGGAAACAACCCTGCGTCCAAGCTCCCTCTTCATAAGCCGCTACAGCGGTTCATTTCCAATGAGGGAACCGCCTCGTTAGAAGACACCCTTGAAGACCCTGAAGCATGCCAAAACATTGTTCTCGGGATTTCAACGCCACGGATCAACCCGACTGCTGCGTCTTGACGATGTGGAAGCGTGCTGGAACGCCATTTTTGGGACTTCAACGCAGCGAATCAACGTAATTGTCGCGCCCGCGTAATCCAGAATCTTACCAGAACGCCATTTCTAGTACGTTGATCATGGGAATCCGTGACATTATTTCTAAACTTTATGAACAAACGTGCGCGGCTCTGAGGCGAGAGCCACATTTTGAAAATGAGCCGCCCTCAATCCGTGAAACTCTTGCAAATGTTTGAAACGCACGTGCGCGGCGCTAGGGCGAAAACCACATTTTGAGAACGACCCGCTCTCAATCCGTGAAGCTCTTGCACATTTTCAAAACGAACGTTCGCGGCGCTGAGGCGAGAGCCACATTTTGAAAACGACCTGCTCTCAATTCGTGAAACTCCTTTACATGTTCAAACGAATGTGCGCGGCGCTAAGGCGAGAGCCACGTTCTGAAAGCGACCCGCCCTCAATCCGGATAGCTCTTGCAATTTGTTTTAACGAACGTGCGCGGCGCTGAGGCGAGAGCCATATTTCGAAAACGACCCGCCCTCAATTCGTGAAGTTCCTTGTACATTTTTAAAACGACTGTGCGCGGCGCTAAGGCGAGAACCACATTTTGAAAAATGACCTGCCCTCAATCCGTGAGCCACATGTTGAAGACCACCCACTTTCCATTTGTAAAACAGTTGCCACCTTTTAAGCTTCGGAGCCATAAATGATGAGGAAGTCTCAGGCGTAACGCCCGGCCCGCCCTAAGTACTGGCCTCGTGATGACAGGGAGAAGTTATGTACCAGGAAAAGGAATGGAGGGAAGAGGGAGGTGGAAGGATGAGAGATGAGGGAGTAGTATTGATAGCTGGAACGGGGGCAGGGTGCAGACTCTGGTCCATCTTGATAACGTCGTGAGCCTTTGGGAAATTATTGGGCCGCCTCGAGCTGGTCTTCGGGCATGTCAACGCCGTTTTTGAGTAATGCTGGGCCGCCTTAGAGCCGTCCTGGAGCCGCTTGGAGGCCGACAGAGGCGCCGGTGAGCAAAACTCGGGCGGGACGGCTTTCACAAGTTGGTGGTTGTAGGGGGGGCCGCCCCTGGAAGGGTGCAGGCACCCTACCAGACATCTTACAGACCGTTACATTCTCCACTTTTCTCAAGCGCGTTGGCGGATATCATGCGTTTTCGTATGCACATTCGTCTCCTCTGCACGGGGCAGCTTGCCCGCACGGTGGCGACGTGAGGGTATTTTTCCCTGTCTTCATGTGTTGTGTTCTCGTCTCGTATTTAGCACGGTGGTGTCCACTCCTCCTTCCCGCAGTCTCCTCCTCCTCCTCCTCCTCCTCCTCCTCCGCCTCCGCCTCCTCCTCCTGCTCCTCCTCCTCCTCCTCCTCCTCCTCCCTTTGCTCCCCTGCATGCCCCGCCCTTCTCCTGCCTCCCCTGTCTCCCTGGGTCGTACCTCTTCTACGGGGGGGCCGCGAACCGCGCGGCCGTCGCTCCTCCCGCGGGCTCCTCGGAGCCACGGCGGAGACGAGGGCAGCGCAGGTCACTTCGAGACCTCGCGGCTCCCTCGGGGGCTGCGACGTGCGCAGTTGTCGCCTCGTTCGTGGGCTCCCTGGAGGCACGGCGGAGGTGAGGGCAGCGAACATCATTTCGAGATCTCACGCTCCCCTCGGGGGCTGCGAACTGCGCAGCCGTCGCCACTTTCGTGGTCTCCTGGGAGGCACGGCAGAGGCGAGCGCGGCGCAGATCACGTCGCGACCTCGCGGCTCCCTCGCGAGCTGCGTACTGTGTCATTGTATCCACCTTCGCGGGCTCCTGGGAGGCACGGCTGAGGTGAGGACAGCGCAGATCACTTCGAGACCTCGCGGCTCCCTCGTGAGCTGCGAATTGCGCTAATGTCGCCACGTTCGTGGGCTCCCTGGTGGCGCGGTGGAGGTGAGGGCAGCGCAGATCGCTTCGAGACCTCGCTGCTCCCTCGTTGGCTGCGAACTGCGCGACTGTCGCCACTTTCGCAGTGCAGTCCAGGGCGGTGCAGTGCAGTGCAGTGCCTGGGAGCCACGCACATCCCGCGCTGTGCTCTCCGGCATGGCGTTCTCATGCACGCTTCGCCTCGCACGGAGAAGGGTTGGAGGCGTCTCGGGTACAGTGGAGACCCATGCCAAGAAACACCCTGCTTGCCTCCGGGGTGCCCTGGGTTTCTTGGGTTTCGGTGATTCTGCCATGGAACGCGCGACGTTCCCACGCCAAAGATCGATGGACGGCCTGGGGTTTTAGGGTTGGGTTTCTTGTGGAAGGTTTCTTGTGGACTGGCCTCCACTGTGTTCCAAATCTCATACCAGCGGGGGGCGGGTCAGACACGTGTTTGACAGCACGTCTGGGCCCCCCCCCCTCCAAGAGCGGTGCAGCAACGGGTCCAGCATCGAGACCTTCAAACAGTCTTTGACGGGGCCCTGCAGACCCCCCCACCGAAGTAACCAGATCCCCCCATTGCAGAATGAGATCCAGAGCAATCCCCTCCCTCTCCTGCTCATGTTATCATCTTGCTTCCCTGACTTCCCCATCATCTCTCCGTCCGAGTCCCTGTCCTTGATCTCCCTGCGGCCCGTGCCGGGTATCCCCTCGTGCCCATCCCGCCCGGAGGCGTACGAGCCCTGGAAGTCCTGGGATGAGTGCTGCGGGTGGCGCCCCTGCAGCGGGGGTGGTGGTGGTGGGTGGGTGGGTGTGTGGGTGGGGGGGCAGAAAGAGGTGGACTGGAAAGTCGATGATGACGATGACGATGACGATGACGATGATGACGATGACGATGACGATGACGATGACGATGATGATGATGCTGCTGCTGATGATGCTGATTTTGATGATGCTGATGATGCTGCTGTTGATGCTGATGACGACGACGATGATGATGCTGAGTATGGTGATGACGATGAGGATGACGATTATGATCACGGTGGTGAGGAGGAGGATGGGGATGAGGGCCAGGATGAATACAATGATGCTGATGATGATGATGAGGAGGATGTGGATGATGATGCTGATGTTGATGATCAAGATGATGATGATGCTGATGATGCTGATGATGCTGATGATGGTGGTGGTGACGATGATGGTGGTTTGGTGATGGCGATTATGCTGATGATGGTTATGATGCTGATGATGCTGCTGCTGCTGATGATGATGATGATATCGATGATGCTGATGATGATGGTGGTGATGCTGATGCTGATGATGATGATGATGATGATGAGGACGCTGATAATGCTGATGATGCCGATGCTGATGCTGCTGATGCTGCTGATGATGCTGATGATGTTGTTGCTGATGTTGCTGATGCTTCTGCTGCTGATGATGATGATGCTGATGATGATGACGATGATGATGGTGATGATGATGATGATGATGATGATGATGATGATGATGATGATGATGATGATGATGATGATGATGGGGGAGGAGGATGAGGATGAGGATGAGGATGAGGATGAGGACCAGTATAACCCAAGAGTCATCAACCATGTTGGAGTAAACCCTTCCTTTAAGCTCCCTCTTCATAGGCCCCTACAACGGTTCACTCCCACTGTGGGAACTGCCTTGTTGACAACCGTTCGAAGACCCTGAAGCATGCCAAAACACTGTTCTCGTGATTCCGACGCCACGGATCAACCTGACTGTTGCGTCTTGACGATCTTGAATCGCGCCAGAACGCTATTCCGGGGGCTTCAACGCTGTGAATCAACGCAATTGCTGCGCCCGCATTGTCCGAATCTTTCCAAAACGCCATTTCTGGTACGCTGATCATGGGAATCCGTGGAACTCGTGCAGATTTTATTTTCGAATGTGCGCGGCGCTACGGCGAGAGCCACACTTTGAAAAGGAGACGTCCTTAACCCGTGAAGCTCTGGCAAATGTTGAAAGCGAATGTGCGCGGCGCTAATTCGTGAGCCGCATTTCGAAAACGACCCGCCCTCCATTTGTGAAGCCCTTGCACATGTTCAAAACGAACGTGCGCGGCGCTAAGGCGAGAGCCACATTTTGACAACGGGTCGCTTTCAATCTGTGAAATTATTGCAAATGCTCAAGACGAGTGTGCGCGGCGCTAAGGCGAGGGCCAAGTTTTGAAAACGACCCGCCCTCCTCCACCTGGGAAGCGGTTGCCCATTTTGAGCTTCAGAGCCGCACATGGCCAGGACGTTTCATGCGAAGCGCCCGACCCGACTGAAAACTGGCCTCGGGGTGCGAGAGGGAGAAGTTATGTACAAGGTAAGCTAAATTGAGGTTGAGGATGAGGATGGATACGGGGACGGGGATGAGGATAGGGATGGGGATGGGGGGGATGATGATGGTGGTGGTGGTGATGGTGGTGGTGGTGATGCTGCTGAGGAGGAGGAGGAGGAGGAAATGAAGGAGGAGGAGGAGCGGGATGAGAGAAAGGAGGCGGAGTCCCTGGCCATTTTGGCTCAAGTCCGCAGCGAAAGGCTCCGACTTCGAGTGATTCTGGCGTGGGGAGTTCGCGGCCCCGACAGCTTCCATCTCTTTTTGTGCATTCGCTCTGCGCCCGTGTGAGTACTGTACTGTCTGCACGGCACGATGGGTGGTTTCTCCGTGTCGACGTGCCGCAGCAAGCGCTGCGGGTATCGCGGGAACTACGGTTGGCGCACGTCGTGCCGAGTCTGTGGTTTCTTGCCTGCAGGTGCCCCCGAGATCGACTCGCAGTCCCTGGCGCGCGGCAGGTGGGATCGCGGGCCTCCCAGGGCTCCCGCAGGTGGGCAGCAGCAGAGTCGAGTGGCCAGCAGTCCAGCTCACTGAGGCTACTGTCGTAGTCTACTCTGGATGGGTAATCGACCGCCCCTGGATCCGCTGGGGTGATTGGGCGCGCGCTGTCGGACCGGGTGGAGGGAGGTTGGCGGATGATGATGAGGAGCAGGAGGAGGAGGAAACGAATGAGGAGGAGTGGGACGAGGAGAAGGAGGCGGAATCCTTGGCCATTTTTGGCTCGAGTTCGCAGCGAAAGGCTCCGACTTCGAGTGATTTTGGCGCGAGGAATTCGCGGCCCCGCCAGCGTTCATTTCTTGCGCATTCACTCAGCGCCCATGTGAGTGCCGTATTGCCTGCGCGGTGCGATGTATGGCTTCTCAGTGTCAACGCGCCGCAGCAAGCGCTGCGGATATCGCGGGAAATGCGTTTGGCGCGCGTCGTGCCGAGTCTGTGGTTTCCTGCCTGCTGGTGCCCACGAGATCGACTCGCAGTCCCAGCCGTGCGGCAGGCGGGGTCGCGGGCTTCCCAGGGCTCCCGCAGGACACCACTCCTCCTGTCAGCCACCGCGGATCTGCTCACCCACGGTTTTGCCGAGGACGCATTCGTCCGTTTCAGCTGGCGCTCGAAGTGGCTCCGGCCGAGACCACAGCTTCCTTGCGCTCATCATCTCGCTCCCTCCCAGACCGCCGAGTTCTTCGTGGCACAGCTTTTCTTCATGCGGGTGTACACAAACGTAAACGAGATGGGGGAGGCGCAGTGATCGAGAGCAAGTGCATGCGGAAGGGAAGGCGGAATGTGATGGGGAGGACGACGACGATGAAGATGAGGAAGAGGATGTTCACGATGATGATGCTGATACTGCCACTGATGATGATGATGATGATGATGATGACGATGATGACGATCATTCTGATGACGCTTTTGATGATGACGATGATGATGGTGAGGACGATGATGATGCTGATGCTGATGCTGATGATGATGGTGAGGATGATGAGGATGGTGATGAGGATGATGATGACCATGATGCTGATGCTGGTGCTGATGATTATGATCATGATGCTGATGATGATGAGGATGACGATGCAGATGAAACTGAACCCGGATATGATGATGATGATGATGATGATGATGATGATGATGATGATGATGATGATGATGATCATGCTGCTGCTGATGATTATGACGATCCTAATGATGATGTGGAGGACGAAGCGTGAGTGTGATGGCCGTGAGGAGGATCGACGATGTGGATGAGAGAGAGAGAGAGAGAGATCGAGAGAGAGAGAGAGGGAGGGAGAGATAGACAGAGAGATAGAGAGAGAGAGAGAGAGAGAGAGAGAGAGGGAGAGAGGGAAAAAGAGAAGGGGAACAAGAGAGAGAGAGAGAGAGAGAGAGAGAGAGAAAAAAAGAGAGAGAGACGGACGCATGTGACATTTTTAGACGGTATGGGCAGGATATTGAGTAGAAAGACGGGCCCGTGGAAGCGGGCGAGGCGGACATTCTGGATAATGATGATGTGGGGTTATGATGGTGATAACGATGACGATGACGACGATGATGACAGTGGCGATGCTGATGCTGCTGATGATGGTGATGATGATGCTGATGACGACGACGATGATGATGTTCATGATGATGCTAATGATGATGCTGATGGTGATGGTGATGATTTTGATGATAATGCTGCTGTTGACGATGATGGTGATGCTTATGAGGTTGATGGTCATGGGCATGGCGACAGTGACGATGGCGATGTTTATGCTGCTGGGGACGACTATGCTGATGCCAATGATGATGCTGATGAGGATGATTATGATGATGCTGCAGCTGCGGATGATGATGATGATGATGATGATGATGATGATGCTGATGATGATGATGATGATGATGACGATGCCGATGTCGATGACGATGATAATGATGATGCTGCTGCTGATGATGATGACGACGACGATGCTGATGATGATGATGATGATGATGATGATGATGCTGATGCTGATGGTAATTCTGATACTGCTGATGACGAGGACGAGGGTAGCGCTGATGATGAAGATTGTGCGGATGATTGCAACGACGATGACGACGTCGATGAGGACACTGCTGGTCATGGCGCTGACGATGATGGTGCTGCGGTTGCTGATGATGATGCTTGCGATTATGATGGTGATGCGGAGGATGCTGATGATGCCGATTATGGTGGCCACGGTGGTGGTGCCAATGATGATGATTGCCTTGGTGGTGGTGATGATACTGATGAGGATGCTGTTTGTCGAGGTATTGATAATTGTTGAAGATGCTGATGCTGATGATGCTGAGGATTATGAGCCTGATGATGGCGACGATGACGATGCTGATGATGATGCTGCTGCTGCTGTTGCTGCTGATGCTACTGATTCTGAGGATTATGAGTCTGATGGCGACGATGATGACGATGCTGATGCTGATGATGATGCTGATGATGCTGCTGCTGATGATGCTGATGATGCTCATACTGCTGACGAGGATAAATAGGATGCTGATGAGGATGATGATGGTGACGCTTATCCTAATTAGGCTGATGCTGCTGCTGATGCTGATGATGATGATGCTGACGATGATGATGATGCTGATGGCGCTGTTGATGGTGACAATGTGGCTGACGATGATGATGAGGATAAGGATGATGATGCTGCTGCTGATGATGATGATGCTGCTGATCATGATGATGCTGATGTTGATTGCTGATGCTACTGATGATGCTGATGATGCTGTTGATGCTGGTGGTGATGATGATGCTGATCATGCTGATGATGATTGCGGCTGCTGCTGATGATGAGGCGGAGGCGTTGAAGTATGAGGAGGATGTGGGCCACGGAGAGGGGGAAAAGGAGAGGGAGGCGGTTGAACGTGTGTTGCTTATAGGTGATAATGCTGATAATGAGAAGGAGGAAATGATGATGATGATGATGATGATGATGATGATGCTGATTCTGATGATGATGATGATGATGATGAGGATGTCGATGCTGACGATGGAGATATCGATGACGATGATGGTGCTGCTGCTGATGATGATGATGACGATGACGATGGCGACGGTGATGATGATCATGATGCTGATGACGATGATGATGGTGGTGATGCATATGATGCTGATGATGCTGATGAATTGGATGCTGATTATGCTGATGATGCTGATGATTGTGATGATGCTGATGATGGTGGTGATGATGATGCTGATGCTGATGATGATGCTGATGCTGCTGATTACGATTATGATGCTGATGATGATGCTGATGATGATTATAACGATGCTGCTGCTGCTGCTGATGAGGATGATGATGATGCTGCTGATGATGATGATGATGATGATGATGATGATCATGATCATGAGGAGGAGGAGGAGGAGGAGGAGGAGGAGGAGGAGGAGGAGGAGGAGGAGCAGGAGGAGCAGGAAGAGGAGGAGGTATGCTATGACGCAGGTTGACGAGGAGGAGGAACCCTCGTGCCTGGCGCGCGGCTCCCGCGTCCGGCTGCCTGGCAGGCAGTGGAAGTTCCCTCAGGGGCTGATGCAGTTCCTGGCCAACGCAGGCTCCGAGTGCCGCCTGCGCGTCTCCTTGCCCTCGCTTGGCATCGCTCGGACGTGTGCATTTTTCCTTCGGCGAGGGCCATCGAGGAACATCCTTGATCATTTCGCGAAAAAACCACGCACGAAACCGAAAAAAGCACAGGGAATGGACGTCCGAGCGATGCCCAGGCCCTCGAGTGCGGTCTGGAGCGCGGGCAGGAGCAGTGGCAGGAGTGGGAGGCGTAACAAACAGCAGTAGGGGGGGCAATCGGGAGCTGCAAGGAGGGATGAATGGGAAGAGGATGAGTGGGGGGATGTTTTGCTTTGTGGGGTGGCGTGGGTGGGTGAGGGCTGGGGTGGAGGAGGGAGGAGGACGGAACATGGAGGAGGGGGAGGGATGAAGGGCAAGGGAGGCAAGAGGAGCAAGGAAGACGGAATGAGGAGGAAAGGATGCCGATAACGGAGAGCCCTCTGGTCCCTGCGACACTCCACTACGTTCTGAGGCACTGTGGCGGACCCCACATCAAACCAGTCTATACACAGCGACACATGCGTAGTCTCTCCTTTCCTCTCGTCTTCTCTCCTGTCCCCCCATTCCTCCACCTCCCCTTTCCCGCGCTGCCCTCCAGCCCGGCCGGGCCACGCGCCGTGTGCCAGGCTTCAAGTACCCGACGCCCATCCAGGCGTACACCTGGCCGGTCCTGGTGGATGGCAGGGAGCGCGGCGGCGGCTCTCCCTCCCTTGCCCTCGTCCTCGCTCCTCGCTCCTCCTCCTCCTCCTTTTTTCCCCGTGTCTTCCCCTCCCCCTCTCGCTCCTCACTCCTTCTTCGTCGCTCCTCCCTCCTTCCGCGCCCTCCTCGCTACGTCCTAGCCGCTGGCTCCCCGTTCCGGCTCCTCGCTGCCCGGGTCTCGCTGGTGGCTCCTTCCTCCTGCCCCCTGCTCCCTTCTCCCTCCCCTCTCTTTTCTTCTCCCTTGGCCCTCCTTCTTCACCTCCGCCTTCCTCATCATTTTGCTGCTTCCTCTTCCCCTCGTCCTTACTGGTCCTCGTGCCTGCTTCGTTCTCCCTTCCCTTTCCCACTATCCCTACCCCCCTCCCTCTCCCCCTCCTGGTCTCTTTCTGCTCCTTGTCCTCTTTCCTCCGCTTTACTTATCCTCTCCCTTCTCTTGCCTGCCCCTCTCCCTTCCTTGTCATCCTCTTCATCCCTGACCCCGGCGGCGCCGTGTAAATTCGAGGCGCTTCGCAAATCCTAGGGGCTTCGCGTAACCCCACCAGGGTCCCCAGACACTGCCACAGCCTGGCCGTGTTTGCAGCTGCTGCCTTGCCATTGTGGGATGCACCTCTACGTGGTGTGCCCATGAGTGGTTTAGCCTTCTTGTCCAACCACTTGAGGTTGCCTCTGTTGGCATGCGACACAGGTACGCTGGGCTGCTTGCTCAGCCCCGCGCTACGCCGTGCCCTGCTCGGGTGGCTCTTTTACCTCTGGCGCCTGGCGCGACAAGGTGCAATTCGTTTGCCTTCCCGGTGGTCTCGCCCCTTGGATGGTTGCACTTCAGTCGCCTGGCACACCTGGCACCTCTTGCAGCTCTGCCTTCAGTCCCCGGCGTTGCTCGGCGTCCCTTGGCGGCAGCCCCAGCGGCCGTTAGTTCGCGCGCTTAGGGAAGCAGGTTTGGCTCGTTGCCCGGGCTGACTTCGGACGCCGCCTGCGCTTCCGCTTGCGGCCGCGATGGGGAAAGTAACCCCACCAGCCCATCCAGAGACGATGCCCAGGCGAGGGGCGCCCAGGGGGCCTCTTTGTGCGTCTTGGGTGCTTCGGGCGCCCTCTTGAGGCGTCTTGGCGGTCTCTTGGGACCATGTTGGAGGCCCCATCTTTCGCCTCTTGGCGCCTCCCGGGCGCCTCTTGGGGCCCTATCGGGGCGCTTTTTGGTGCCTTGGGAGTGCTCTTTGGACCATCCTGGAGGAGATCGATACAGACAGATGGGAACTCCAATTAGCCTCGCCGTTCTAGAGTGCCTGAAATCGCCTCTTGGGCCCCTCTTGGGGCGCTCCTGGGGCGCTCTGGGGGCTCTCTTGCGCCCCTCTTTGGGGCCTTTTGGAGCTATCTTGACGCCTCGGACGGCCATCGGAAGCGAAAGGGCGAAAAAGCACAACACATCGATTCCCCTTTAGTTTTGGACGTTTTTTGTTGTTTCCTTTTTTCCCCCGAGGCTTCCTTGGAGGTTTCGGAGGCGTCTTGGAGCCGTCTTGGAACGTTCTTGGGGTCTTTGGGAGCATCTTGGGGGCCGACTTGAGGCATCTTGGGCTATCTTGAGCCATCTTGAAGGTCATCTTGGGCTCTCTGAGGCCCTCTTGGGGCCATCCTGGGCGAACACGTGCTCTCTGACACTTCGCGCGGCGCCCCATCCAGGTCCAGGGGAGGGGGTAGGGGGGAGCTACCCACCCGCCCGCAAGCCGTCTAGCACCCCTTTCACCCGCCCTCCCAACACAGAAGTAACACCCGAGCCTGAGCATGTTCAGCGGCCGTCTTTTGATGGGCAGCTACTGGGAACCAAAGCCGACCCTGGGTGCGCGACGCATGGCGCATGGGCGACGTGCGCTACGCGTGCCACGCGCCCCACGCGCGCCAGGCACCCCCGGGGCCCGAGCGTGCCAGGCACGCCTGGTGCGCCAGGTGCGCCACGTGCTCCGAGTGCGCCAGGTGTGCCGCACACTCCAGCCGCGCCAGGTGGGCCACGTTCGGGGCACGTGCAGAGTGCGTCAGGTGGGCCTGCGCATGTGGCAGCGCGCATCGGGAAACATGTCGGCCCCGCCATCTTTGTCGAAAGCCAATGCCCATCCTTGTGTCTGGTGGGCCTGCACACAGCAAACCACGCGACACCATCCCCGCCGTCCCTGTCAACAACCATTTGGCGGATGGCCGCGCGTGATCCAGATTAAGCCGCGAGGTGCACTTTGTATTGTTCCCAACCATCCTGTGGTGTTGGGTCCTCGTTCTGAAAAGACTGCGCCCCGCGTTCACTCTTCCCGCTGCCCCCTCCCCCTCCTCTCACGATCATCATCATCATCATCATCACCATCACCATCACCATCATCATCTTCCTCATCATCATCACCACCATCAAAGGCCGCCGCGCGCTCAGGCCATTGATGGAGCAGCGGCCTACAATCACCGCCCCCTCGCCCTGCCCGAAAGGCAGGGGGCCTCTTGACGATGCCCCGCACACCGCCATGCCGCCATGGACGTGCTCCGGAGCGCGGGCGCCGCGCACCTGCTAAGCACAGGACTCGCTCGCTGACATCAGGAACATGGACGAGCGCAGGGCCCAAGCACCTGACCACCAGCCAGACGACGATGCCGATGCTGAAGTATTACGACACGCTGACCCTGAACTACTGGACGCTGAGCTTCAACAACAACATCCTCACGAATACAGAGGGCCAGCACAGGCAGGACCACACCATGCAGCCCATTAGTTGCCACCAGTGGAACAATTGCACGCTGAACGTGACTGCCCACTTGGACTACTACCCCCACACCCACACTGCGAATGACTACTGGACGCTGAGCATCAATCCCAACATCATCACGAACATACAGGGCCAGCGCATGCAGGATTACGACACGCGGACCCAGAACGACTGGACGCTGAACGTCAATTTCAACATCTTCACGAACACAGAGGGCCAGTACGTGCGGGACTGGGCGCTGAGCTGCATCTCCATTCACACAGAGGGCCAGCACATGAAGGATTACGACACGCTGACCCCGAACTACTGGACGCTGGACCACTACCTACACACCCAGCTCGCGAAGGACTACTGGACGCTAAGCGTCAATTCCAATTGTTTCACGGACGTAGAGGGCCAGCACATGCAGGAGTACGACACGCTGACCCTGGACGACTGGACGATGAACTTCATTCAATTTCAACATCTTCACGAACACAGAGGGCCAGTACGTGCAGGACTACACCGCGCTGCACCTGAACCGCCACCAGTGGAACAACTGCACGCTGGACTTGAATTGCCACCTGGACTTAAAGGTCGACATGAACGTGACCCTGGTGACGAGCGCCCTGATCATCAATTTCCAGTCCGACGACCCACCCACTTCTCTTCAAGGCCCATCGAACTCACCATAATGCTCCTCGCCCTACAGCACCTGATGCGCACTGGTGTTCAAGGGGCAGGAATGGGACATGACACTGCAGACTATCAATGCGCGGACCCGCTCGCTGAGCGAGTCTATCACCCCAGTCGACGGAAGCTCGAGATCGATCGCGACGTCAGCTCCACCATCATCCAGACTTTCGACATCGGCAAAAAAGGGAACAAGCCCCACTGGCAATGTGATTCAGGACATTCATGCATGCGTACGTTTATCTCACTGTTTCGACCATTTTATGGCGATTGAATCTGAGGATCGGACTCATGCATAATGGAACTCAACACGCACAGAACATCGGTAAGCAGGACACCCTGGCCTCACTGGGCATTCACGGGGCTACGAATAAGGCCGAACGGAACATCAAGATCATGCAGTTAGACATTTACGACGAGCATGGCAAGCAGGTAGATGCCATCACGCAGGAGCACGAAAGCTACGAGCACGAAGCTCAGGAAGAGCGGCCCCCCAGAGGACAAGAAATGCCTGCAGGGGATAGGGTCGCCAGCTCCGCCCCGCGCGCTGACGGCCCTAGAGGGACTGTGCAAGTGCGACGTTGGCGGCTCCATGAAGGGTGCCATCGAGGACATCGAGGCGGAGACGGAGATCAGCAAGGAAGATGCCCTCGACGCCATCAACTTCGCGCGCCTTGAAAAGTGCTACGACCACGACAAGACGACGCTGGTGATCGGCGCGCTAGGCGCGCCCATGTGGGAGGGCCAAATCCTGATCAGCCGCGCCCTCGAGGCCGAGGGCCAGGCGGTCCACCGCCGAGACGTGGGCCCAGTGGGCTGGCTCGAGGAGGAGGCTAGAGACGCTCGAGCAGTGAACCCGTCTTTTTCTGCCAGAGCGAGCCTGCAGACCACAATGCAGGCCGCGGCGGAGAGGGGGCGTTTCAACGCCGCGTCAATTTCGTTCGAGGCAAAGACCTCCCTGCCAGCAGCGGCGCGGTCACGGCCGGCCACGTGCCCTCCCTCCTCCGTCGTGCCTCCACTCCCCCCCTGCCGTGCCAGCGCATCAAGAGGGGCAATGTGAGGGGGGGCCCACCTGAGCATGATGCAACCGCCGAAGAAGAAGCGGCCGAATATCTCAGCCAGCATTTCGACGCTGCTTGGCACGCGCTGCGCAGGAGGCCCCTCCGAGCAGCACCCTGGCAGTCTGGCCCAAGCGGGGCAGCGCGAGGCAGTCGGCTCTCTGCGACGGATAATTTTTATTATGGTTTCATTGTGCACCATATCCTGATATCAGATGTTGGTCCTGACGTTGGGGAAAAATCACCACCATCATCATTATCATCATCGCCATCATCGCCATCATCGTCTTCGCCCGTTTCAGCGCACCCCTTCACATGTTTCGTGGCCCCCGTAGGGAGCTCCAGTTCCACCGCCCGCATGCGTCCCACCCGCCCAGTACAGCGTCTCGTGGCCCTGTAGGGAACTCCACCGAAGGTCCCAGTGCTACCGCCCGCATGCGTTCACCCAAACACAATACAGCGTTTCGTGGCCCCATAGAAAGCTCCACCGACGGCCCAGTGCTACCGCCCGCGTGCGTCCCCCCCACCCGGTACAGCGTTTCGTGGCCCCGTCGGAGGCTCCACCGAAAACCGCAGTGCTACTGCCCGCATGCGCCCCACCCGCCCAGTACAGCGTTTCGTGGCCTCATAGGGAGCTCCGCTGGAGGTCCTAGCTCTACCGCCCGCGTGCGTCCCCCCAACCCCGTACAACGTTTCGTGTCCCCATAGGGAGCTCCGCCGACGGCCCAAGTGCTACCGCCCGCATGCTTCCCCCCAAACCCAGTGCAGCGTTTCGCGGCCCCGTAGGGAGCTTCACCGAAGGTCCCAGCGCTACCGCCCGCATGCGTCCCCCCAACCCAGTACCCCGTAGGGAGCTTCACCGAAGGTCACAGCGCTACCGCCCGCATGCGCCCCCCCCCCCGCCCTGTACAACGTTTCGTGTCCACACAGGGAGCTCCACCGACGGCCCAAGTGGTGCCGCCCGCATGCGTCCCCCCAAACCCAGTACACCGCTTCGTGGCCCCGTAGGGAGTTCCACCGAAGGTCTTAGCGCTACCGCGCGCATGCGTCCCCCCAACCCATTACCCCGTAGGGAACTCCACCGAAGATCACAGCGCTACCGCCCGCATGCGTCCCCCCCACCAATTACAACGATTCATGGCCCCATAGGGAGCTCCACCGAAGGCGCCAGTGAGTGCTACCGCCCGCATGGGTCTACCCCACACCAAGCACAGCGTTCCGTAGCCTCGTAGGAAGCTCCACCGAAAGGCCCAGTGCTACCGCCCGCATGCGTCCCCCCCCACCCAGTACAGCGCTTCGTGGTCCCATGGGGAACCCCACCGACGGCCCCAATTTTACCGCCTGCATGCGTCCCCCCCGCCCAGTACAGCGATTCGTGGCCCCGTAGGGAACTCCACCGAAGGTCCCAGCGCTACCGCCCGCATGCGTCCCCCCCGCCCCGTACATGTTCGTGGCCCCATCGGGAACTCCACCGAAGGTCCCAGCGCTACCGCACGCATGCTTCCCCCCACCCAGTACAGCGTTTCGTGGCCTCGTAGGTGGCTCCACCGACGGCCCCATTTTTACCGTCTGCGTGCGTCCCCCCCGCCCAGTACAGCGTTTCGTGGCCCCGTAGGGAGCTCCACCAACGGCCCAAGTGTTACTGTCCGCGTGTGTCCCCCCCACCCAGTGCAGCAGTTCGTGGCCCCATCGGGAGCTCCCAGCATATGGTTGGGTTCCTCGCCACGATAATTTGTCAGGGACGGTAGCCCTGCGCACAGCAGGGAATATGCTGGCACCCCCGCCGTCCCTGTCAAAAACAATACAAAGTACTCGCGGGCCTCATTAACATGTTTCAAGATTTCGCCCGAAACTGTATGTTGCATGGTTCTTTGACAAGGATGGTGGGGGGGACGCATCGGGTTGGCCGCGCATGCTCCTTGGAGGCAGGGTGCCTTTCGTGCGTGATGCGTGCCGCTGGTCACGACCGCGCGACCTCGTGCAACCGCAACGTTCGAAGCAGGGATGTAAGGAGAGAAGGTGATCACAAGGGATACTGTTGGGGTATCGTAAGGGATGGGGATGGGGATGGGGATGTAGGGATAGGCGTAGGCAAACAGCGGGAGACAATGGGAGATAATCGTGCCCGAGCGATCCCCGATCACGGTTCCCCGTAGTCGATTGTTTCGAGTAAACTTATATATGTTATATAACCCATATTTGAATATCTACACTTCCATCTGTATTTAGGATCCGTATAGACAAGTGGTTTAGGGACACATTTTATTGTTTACGTCGGCGACTACGCAGAGTGACGGCGCTGGCGGAACGGGGCAACGCTAGGCGAATTCAGCCAGAAGTTTAGGGAAACGTCCACCCTGTCGCAGCTTTGGCAGACGCACCAGCGGCGCCCACCCAGCGACCCGCGCGCAGGACGTCATCGGCGTGGCCAAGACCGGCAGCGGGAAGACGCTGGGCTACCTGCTGCCAGGGTACATCAAGGCGACCGAGCTCCCTCCTTCTCCTCCTCCTCCCCCTCCTCGCCCTCCTCCTCCTCCTCCTCCTCCTCCTCTTCCTCGACTCCTCCTCATCACCGTCCACCTTTTCCTCCTCCTCCTCTCCCTACTCCTCGTCCCTTTCCTCCTTCTCCTTCTCCTCCTCCGCCTCTTCCTCCTCCTCCTCCTTCCGAGCATCGACGAACATAGCACGGCAAAGCATGAGCTGTCGTAGGCCCGTGCGGACTTTTCTCTTCGGCGTCGGACCCCACGGCGACGCCTCGGAGGCGCACCTCCCTGCCCGCGGCGCGCGCCAGGGGAGGGCCCCGTGCCGACCACGGGACAGAGACGTGGTCTCTTTCCCGGCCATCCTGCGCTGCGCTGTCCTCGCCTTGGATCCGCAGCTCCCCCCGCGTCTCATTTCTTTCCCAGCCATCCTGTGGTGCTGGGTCCTCGTTTGGAAGGGACGGTCCCCACGTCTCCTGCCTCCTCCCTCCTCCCCCTCCTCCCTCCTCCTCCCCCTCCTTCCCCTCCTCCTTCCTCCTTGCGTTTCACCCACCCGGTACAGCGTTTCGTGGCCCCATCGGGAGCTCCACAGAAGGCCCCAGTGCCACCGCCCGCGTGCGTCACGCACACCCACTTCGGCACACCCCTCACACGTTTCGTGGCCCCATGGGGAGCTCCACCGAAAGTCCCAGTGGCGCAGCCCGCATGCGTCACGCACACCCACTTCGGCACACCCCTCACACGTTTCGTGGCCCCATAGGGAGCTCCACCGAAGGTCCCAGTGGCGCAGCCCGCATGCGTCACGCACACCCACTTCGGTACACCCCTCACACGTTTCGTGGCCTCATAGAGAGCTCCACCGAAGGTGTCAGTGGCGCAGCCCGCAGGAGTCACGCGCACCCATTTCGGAACACCCCTCACACGTTTCGTGGCCCATCGGGAGCTCCACCGATTTCCCAGTGCCACCACCCGCGTGCGTCACGCACACCCACTTCGGCACACCCATCACACGTTTCGTGGCCCCATGGGGAGCTCCACCGAAGGTCCCAGTGGCGCAGCCCGCATGCGTCACGCACACCGATTTCGGCACGCCCCTCACACGCTTCGTGTCCCCATATGGAGCTCCACCGAAGGTCCCAGTGGCGCAGCCCGCATGCGTCACGCGCACCCAATTCGGCACACCCCTCACACGTTTCGTGGCCCCATAGGGAGCTCCACCGAAAGTCCCAGTGGCGCAGCCCGCATGCGTCACGCACACCCACTTCGGCACACCCCTCACACGTTTCGTGGCCTCATAGAGAGCTTCACCGAAGGTCCCAGTGGCGCAGCCCGCAGGAGTCACGCGCACCCATTTCGGCACACCCCTCACACGCTTTGTGGCCCCATAGGGAGCTCCGCCGAAGGTCCCAGTGGCGCAACCGCCCGCATGCGTCACGCACACCCATTTCGGCACACTGGTCACACGTTTCGTGTCCCCATAGGGAGACTCCCCTCACGAGTTCACCGAAGGTCCCAGTGGCGCAGCCCGCATGCGTCACGCACACCCATTTCGGCACACCCCTCACACGTTTCGTGGCCCCATACGAAGCTCCACCGAAGCCCCCACCGCCCGCATGCGTCCGCCACTGCCATGTCGGCGCACGCCCCACACGTTTCGCGGCTCCATAGCGAGCTCCACCGAATGCCACAGTGCCGCCGACCGCATGCGTCCGCCACACCAATTTCGGCACACCGTTCACACGTATCGTGGCCCCATACGGAGCTCCACCGAATGCCTCAGCCACCGCCCGCATGCGTCTGCCCCGCAGATTCCCGCACACCTCTCAAACGTTTCGCGGCCCCACAGGGAGCTCCACTGAATACGGTATTCAAAATTGCGGTTCGCACAGTTGCATATGGTTGGGTCCTTCGCCAGGCTAATTCTTCCTCCCCTCTTCCCTCCTGCATCTCTGCCTCTGTTCTCCGCTTGTCCGTCCATGTCACCACACCAATCGTGCGGTTCGGGGTTGCATAGGGAGCTCCACCCAAAGCCCCAGTGGCAAGGTCCGCATGTCGGCGCCGCGTCCACTTCGGCACACCTCTCACGCGTTTCGTGACTGCATGGGGGAGCTCCACCGAACATCTCATCCGCATGGCAGCGCCGCGCTCATTTCGGCGCTCCCCACCTCACACGTTTCGAGGCCCCCGTAACGACCTCCATCGGACGTCTTAGCAGCAGGGTCCGCATGGCGGCGCAGCGCTCATTTCGGCGCTCCCCTCACACGCTTCGTGGTCCCACAGGGGGCTCCACCGAATGTCCTAGCGGCAGGGTCCGCTATAGGGAGTTCCACCGAAGGCCCCAGCGGCAGGGTCCGTCTGGCGGTGCTGCACCCATTTCGGGACACTCCTCACACATTTCGCGGCCTCATGGGGGAGCTCCACCGAAAGTCCCAGCGGCAGGGTCAGCATGGCGGCGCCGCATCCATGTTGGCGCACCCCTCACACAAGTGGTGGCCCACATAGGGAGTTGCTCCTCCTTCGTCCCACCTGCCTTACGGTACTCGCGCCGGCATGTAGTTGGGTCTTTCGCCTGGATATTCCTCTTGCTTCGCTGGGTGCACGTCTGGACCACGTACAGTCCAGTCGTTGCGGGGATTCCTGGGAGCCTTTTGGGGTTCTCTTGGAGGCTTCCGTGGAGCCTCCTGGGGGCCTACTGGGGGCTTCTTGGGGGC
>CAUYUJ010017389.1:2500-22500 GCA_963575745.1 Prorocentrum cordatum | reverse complement strand
TGCGCCCATACACCGTCTCGTTGTCCCACAAGGAGCTCCACTGGAGGTCCCAGTGGCGCGACTCGCATGGTCCTGCGCCCAGTGCTCCGCTTCGTGGCCCCACCGAAGGTCCCAGTGGCGGAACTCGCATACGGTTCCTGCACCCACTGCGGTTTTTCGTGGCCCCATGAGGAGCTCCACCGAAGGCCACAATGGCCCAGTACGCCGTTTCGTGGCCCCATAGGGAGCTCCACCGAAGGTCCCGGTGGCGGAATTCGCATGCGGTTCCTTCGCCCAGTGCGGTGTTTCGAATCCCCATAGCGGCTCCACCGATGGCCCCAATGGCGGATCTCGCATGCGGTTCCTGCGCCCAGTACAGCTTTACGTGGCCTAATATTGAGTTCACCGAAGGTCCCGGTGGCGGAACTCGCATGTGATTCCTGCGCCCACGGCGGCGTTTCGTGGCCCCACAGGGGGTTGCACCGAAGGTCCCGGTGGCGGAACTCGCATGCGGTTCCTGCGCCCAGTACAGCGTTTCGTGGTCCCATACGGAACTCCACTCAAGGTCCTGGTGGCGGAACTCGCATGCTGTTCCCGCGCCCAGTGCTGTGTTTCGTGGCCCCATAGGGAGTTCCACCGAAGGTCCCACAGGCCGAATTCGCATGCGCTTCTGCGCCCAGTGCAGCGCTTCGTGGCCCAATTGGGATCACACCTTTCACACGCATCTTGGCCCCATCGTCTGGGCGCGAGTGGTTCGCAGCCAGACCTTCTCTCGGTTCTGTAGACTCTCGCCCTGGGCCGTCGGCTGTCCGGCGCGCCGCTCCCTCGGCCGACTTCGCCCAGGCGAGATCTTGGATTGCGGCCGCCACGAGGTCGGGAACGGCAAGAAGGAGGACGGCGACTGGTGGCTGGAGCTCTAAGCGTTGCTATCGCGCGTCACGCGCCACGACGACCTCGTCATGCTGGCGCCGCGGACCGAGTTCTTGCTGGCAGGGCCTTTGGGGGGCCCGCGGGAACAGCGTGAGCAGTTTGCGGCGCCCGCGAAGCGGTGCCAGAGGGAGGCGATGGCCTTCGCCAGGGAGCTGGGCTTCACCGAGTTTATCCACGAGGCCTGACAAAGGGGGCGGCCCGCCCGAGCCTCGCCCTCTCTCGACGGTCTGACTGTTTGGCTCTGCGCCGCGGGCGACCCGCGCGCGTCGCCGTGGCCTTCTCGGAGCGACCGGCGCGCGTCGCGGGAACTCCGCGCCGCGCTGTGCCCAGCGCCCCGCTTGCCTTTCGTCGCTCTGCCCAGCAGCCGGGGGCTCGCCCGCAATCGGCCGGCGAGCTAGCTCTCGCGGCGCCGCGCAGCGGGCGACCCGCGCGCGTCGCTGGGGCACCTTCGGGGCGACTGGCGCGCGTCGCCCGCGGCCCCGGGTTCGGGGGTGCGCGGGCGCAGACGGAGAAGAAGAGGGGGGGGCAATCTTGGGCGGTCTGGATTTTCTCGCCACCCTCACCGAACAGATCGCGGGCCGAGGGGACCGCGCCGACGGCCCTGTGGGGAGTTCAGCCGAAGGCCCCAGTGGCAGCGCCCGCGCGTCGGCGTCAGTTCACGTCGGCGCGCGCCTCTCGCGCGGTTCGTGCCCCCGCAGGGAGCTCCGCCGAAAACGATATTTGCAGACGCGTTACCCGCGGCTGCGCGTTGTTGGGTCATTCGCCAGGTTAATTTCTCGAAGTTCCTTCTCTTTCCGCCTTCCCCACCCCCGAGTGCCATTGCTACTGCTGCTATTACTATTGCTGCCACCTGCGGCTACTACTGCTACCCTGACCACCATTATTACTGCGACTGCGGCCCCAGCGATTGCTTCTTCCACGAAGAAAGATGGATGGGTCATGAGGGGCCAGGATGAGTACATCAAACATCTGCGCCCCACCGTCCACGCTAAACTCACTGGAGCAAAACCTGATCCCAAGGCTTCTGTGTTAGTTGCATATGTGCTCGTCAGCTCGCGAGGAACCCTTGCCTACGCACTCGTCGCGCAAATTTGGCTGATGATATACGTCGCCGCCCTCCAGAATCAAAAGGTTCAGGAACCCACGACCATCCAAACTAGGGGGCCCAACGCTGTGACGAAAAGGCTGACCCCAAGACGCTCGTATACATGACGACCTTCGGGGAACGTGGATGTACACAGCGATTCGGGATTCTGCGAATTCGCCGACGACTCAGAATTCGGAAAAAAAAAAATGGATCTGGCGTGCGATGGGGCCAATCTTATGAGGCACGTATCTCGCCAGCACGAAAGTCCGCCCTCTACCTTGTGGGCGGTCCTTTAGAGCTCCTGGATTACGTGTTCGATCAAATTATGTGGCTGAAGCACTTTTAGCATGGCGCAATTGGGATGCATGCTATCCGACTACGGTCACGCTGCGCGAAGGAACGTCTGGTTTCCCCGTTTGAAGCCGTCCGAGACATCCGAGAATTAGGCGGGTTGTCCATGGAAGCGCCGTGCACAATCGACTCGGAGTCGGCCTTCAATTCCGCATCGGTGAATGTGTGAAGTTTTCGACTGAACGTACATGAGTAGGCCGCATTCGTTGGATGCGAGAAATGACTGAAATAGGCGTTGTGCATGATGTGCGTGCAGTGTGCGGCCGACTGACATATCGAATACAGCATTGACAAGGAATTGTTGTTGGAGGTATTGTTGGACAGACAGGCTTCGAAGTGAGGTCAAGGCGTTTGCCCCGCTCCTTGGCGAAACCCCTGGCACGTGGCATTTTGGCATCTTCGAAAAGGGGCGGCTGCGATGTGAAGCATGCAATTTACCGTCGTCTGTTGTTGAGTTGTTTGGTGGGACAGCTCCTCGCATCAATAACCAGGCGCGAAAGGAAGCAGTGCTCCTGTTTGCCGAAGGCGCCCTTTAAGCAAACTGAGCGCTGATGGTTAACCCGTTGGTGACCGAACTGGAACGTCCCGCTCCATTAACCCCAGGGTGCCCGCCTCATGACCAGCAACGGTGCGGCATACGATCGTATAGTTCATCTCTTCGCGTAATGCGCACTACATGCACGTCCTCTGAGATGCGCACGCCAGGCAACAAAACATGATGCCTTTCCTTACAGACGTTGCCACAGCTATCGTGTATTGCAGTTCTGCGGGCGGTGCACGACTATCTATGCCTCTTCGCATCTTGACTGAAAGGGGGCCATCTAGGGTGATATCAGGACAGGCTGAAGTCGCGCGCGCACAATTTTCCTGGGCATATTGTGCACGCTGCTTGCGGGACGCACCCCCACCCTACATCCTGTATCCCTCCCTCTTACGTTACATCCATTTCTTGTTACATGATGAATTTACACTGGGACTTATGGTTTCGACCGAAAAAAAAAACCCTGGCACACCGCGAGCCCCCCCCAAAATTACACCTGAGAAGACCCCAATCAGTGGATGATGTGAAAATTGAAAATCTGGATCTGGCGAACGATTGTGAGATCGATAATGAAATCGACAGTGGAATCGATAGTGAGGACGATTGTAAGGTCGATCGTGAGACCGAGAGTGAAATTGATTCAATGAGATCGATAGTGAGATCGATCGCGAGATCGCTTGTGAGATTGATAGTGAGATCGATTGTGAGATCGATGGTGAGATCGATCGAGAAGTCGGTAATGAGATCGATGGTGAGACGGATTGATAAGAAGATCGACAAGGAACCCGGGAATTCGGGAACCTCGCCGCCCTGCGAAATCGGCCTGGAACCGGGAACCCAGGAACCCGGAACCGGGAACCCGGGAACCCTTGCCACCAAAATCGGCGGGGAACATTCGCCAAATCTTTCAATTTCCGCTGGGACCCCTTCAGTGCAAGCACTGATTGGGGAAAAACGAATGCTCTACGGAGGGGGGAGGCGGGGTACTTCCTCCCCGAAGGGAAGAGTGTTAGTGGAAGAGGGCCGAATAAGTTGTTTGACCACCTTATCCCACAGGGCTGGTGGGATGGATTCTCAGGCACAATATATTTGCAGCACACATGCCCGTCTGTAGTGCATTTGCAATGTGCCGTCCGCGCGCGTTGCAAGTGCCACGCGCCTGCACTAGCATACGAAGTATTTCCATGCCAAGCGCGCCAACTCTCGAGGCAACGGGTGTCTCGGATGAGCCTCCGACGTCTTCGATCACATTCCGGCGCGCCTGCGTGCCTTGTGCGTCGTTCTTGTGCATGTCCCGAGGCCGCTTGCAGGCGGGCGCTGCAACGAACGGCGGAGTGATGCAATCACGTCTGCGCGGGCCCGTCCGATTTCCGAGTGCCGCCTCGTTTTTTGCCACCGCCCCGTTTTAGCCATACCCCTTCTGTGGGCTGTCCAGAGCGGAGGAGGGGGGAACGGGAAGAGGAGGACGAACCCAGCTGTTTCATCTGATTTCAAGTCGGGCCTGTCCCTCTGCAGGAGGAGTGTTCAAAAAAAATGGTTCAAGAATCGTCAGGGGACGATTTTTCGACTATTTTTCAGCATTTTGGGAGTATTTTTTTTGACTATTCTTATTTTTCGCCCAAAATCCGCCTGTAGGCGGACACGCCCGTCCTAAATCTAATTGCGTTTGATGGTGCGCGGGGTGGGGGGGCGTCAACAGAGCTTCTTGGCATCGCTCGGACGTGTGCTTTTTTCCTTCGGCGAGGACCATCGAGGAGCATCCTTGATCATTTGGCGAAAAAGCCACGCACGAAACTGAACATGCACGGGGAATGGACGTCCGAGCGATGGCGAGGCTCGGTTTCACAAGCTCTGGTGCATAGCGGCTGCGGCACACCCTAGGCCTTTTCGCGCTCCAGTGCCTCCTCGTCCTCCTCCCCCGACTCCTCCTCGGAGCCTCCTCCTCCTCCTCCTCCGCCTCCTCCTCCTCCTCGGAGCCTCCTCCTCCTCCTTTCTTTCCCCGCTCGGTCCTCCATTGCCTCCTCTCGCCGTCCGGTGTTCTCTTCGGCGCCAGGTGAAGAGGGCCGAGATGGACCAAGGCGGCCCGCCCTCCGCGGAGGAAAAGCGATGATGGGCATGATGATGACGAGTCGCGACGGCGACGAGGATGATCATGATAATGGCGATCTGATTTGCAGTGGTGGTGGTGATGATGCTGATCAATGGTTGTGGTGGAAACTCCAGAACGCTCGCACTTCGGAGTTCTTGGTTTCGATGCCTCCTTGGCGCGCTGCCCACGGTTTTGCTTTGCTAGGTCAATGTGCACACCAGAACACTCGCACTTGGCTTTTCGTCTGGGAACTGCTTCGGGTTCAAACTGTGCTTTTTGAGCTTCCCCCATTACGACATCAGCGACTGCCGCCTGAGATTTCGTTGCAGTCGGCTCTCTCGTTCGAGACCTCTTTGCAATCTCAGAACTGCGCCCTCGGCCCTGACTTCCTCACGGCCCGTACCGCCTTCCAGGAGTCGTTGCAGGCGCGCTCGGCGCAGCGCCCGGGGCCGCCGGACTGATTCGTAATTCGGGCAGCCTGCGTGCTGGCTGCGTGCCCCCCGCCGCCCCACCCCCCCCGCTCCTCGCTCGGCCGCCTCTCTCCGCCGCGGGGCTTCCTCGACGGGTGGAGGAAAAAACGGTATCCTCGCCCGCGGTGCCACGGCGGTCTGCTGGGGGGCCGCGCTGCTGCCTGGGTCGTGGCCTGGCTTGCGAGCCCGTAGGGACCTGCCGAGAGATGGCGCTCTTTAGTGGATCGACTAACTACAGAATTTATTCACCCCGAAATTGATTTCTTCATCGCAACGGCTGACATGATATACAGTGTCCAGTAGATCCACGGAGCATCCCACGATTCTCTCGCAGATTCAAGGGGAAATCAATTCTAGACGCTTCGCGTAGCCCTGTCCAGGTGAGCGGGGAGGGGGCAGGGGGGAGGGGCAGACCCCTCCCCGAAGGGGAAGAAGGAGGGGTGGAAGAGGACACTCGGTAAACCACCGACGCCCTGAAGGGCTGGTGGGATTCGGGGGTAAATCAGTTCTGCAGTCGATCTCCTGCTCGAGCTCTCTTGCCGCTCAAGAGCCGCGCCCTCGCCCGAGAACCGTGCCTCGCCTGCCCTGCCGGCGTCGGCGCGTCCCCGCCCGTCGAGGGTCTCCGCCCGTCGAGGGTCTCCGCCCGCAAAATGTGCGTCCCTGCGCGGAGAGTCCTCCCCTGCCCAGCAGAGGGGGGGGGGACGTGTGGTCCTCTCGGAGCTGCACGAGATGGGCCGGAGCTCAGGGGTGACCAAAAAATGACAGAGTTTGCGTTCCAGCGCATTTTCGTTTGCGGCGTTGGGCGCCCTGGCGCGGACGGCCGAACGACCCCTGCAGCGCGACACCCTGCCCACACGGTCGGCGCCGCCAAAATTGCGCGTTCAACCGCGCAAGTCGGGGCCCTGAAGAAGGAACCCTTTTGGTTGGGGAGGGGCTCCGCGTTCCTTCAGTGTTTCACGGCTTGCCTCGGGTTTTCCTTGTGTCTTCGACAGGACATCGAAGTGTGGTCCCATCGGAGCTGTACGAGAAGGGCCGGATTTCGAGCATCGGGGGCGGACAAGAGGGGGGTGATGACTAGGGGGGGTGGATTTCAGGGCGCGGGCCACTGTTTTTCCTCTGATTTCGTGGCGCTCTTCTCATTTCATCACGTCCCAGGCCCCCCCGCTGGGCCGCGCACATGCCGCCGGTCATGATTTGCACCCACCCCTCTTGGACACCCCCCTCTTGGCCGCTCCCGAGAGTATGCATGGTTCATTTCTATTTCTTCGGCAGCTCTTTGACTGCTTGGGGGGCCAACATCCTTTCACTTCTAAGTGTTCCGTCCTGGGCCTCGTCCTGGCCGCTGGGGGGCCAGGAACACTTGAAGATGCGCACAGTTAGAAATGAGCACGATTAGAAATGGACGACGTGTATACGGGGTATACAGGTTGAGCTGCGCGGAGGCAAATAAGGACCGACCGCTTCCGCATGGCTTTGTTGAGCCTCGCCTGTGTAGTTCAGCGACTGTTGAGCCCTCCTCACCGGTGCCAAGTGATATTCAACATTTGGATGTCGCACCCTCTTCTTAGGGGACTGATTGGGGTGCAAACTGCGCCCCTGACACACTGACTACAACAAGGCTTCCGCCTTTACTTCTCACAGTTCACTCCAGGAGTCCGCTCTCGCCCGAGCTTGCCTTGCCATTTGCTCAATCATCGCGCTGTCCTTTGGGGCTTCCTTGCAATTCTTCTGCAACTTCGCGTATCCATACCAGCCCTCTCAGAAACCCTGCTTATGAAAGATGACGGGAAAAAGGCACGAAGGGACACATCTATTGAAACAAAGCTGGCAACCATGATGAACAGAGAGATCTCTGGGAGCAAGGGGGTGGCCTTGGAGGGCCTTTTCGGGCCATCCTGGGGCCTGCGGGGGGGCGAGGGGAGGGGGAGGAGGAGAAGGAGGCGGAGGAGGAGGAGGAGGAGGAGCAGGAGGCGGACGAGGTAATCCGCCTCTTGGGGCCCTTGAGGGAAGTTCTTGGGAGTTCTTGGGGCCCTCTTGGGGCCCTCTTGGGGGTCCCTTGGGAGCCTTGGAGGTCCTCTTCAGGCCATCTTCACCACAGGATGGGAAAAACTCGAAACGCTTGACAGTTGTCTCCTGACGCGCAAAATCAGCTCTGGGAATGTACTCCCGACAACATGAAGATGCGACTGAGGGAACGCAAAGTGGCGCCTGGCTGTAAGTGCTGCACACCCATGATTACAACCAGCCTCGGCAATGGAGTTCTGGCAGCACCAATAGCTGGCTGGCTGTAAGGGGTACGGAAGAGCTGTATCTGGATGAGCAACTCATTCCCCTTAGTGGATTTTCAGTAGCACCAAGAGTCAGGCTACACTCAACGGCCCAATGGCCCCAACTTAATCATGTCAACAGTGTCAGAACCCTCTAGACAGCTTAGTTCGAGAACAACGGCCAAGGGCTAAGCGGGTAGGCTCCGCAACGTTGGCGCACGATAGCAGGGTGGCCACAGATTCCTAGCACGCAGCGTTGACACGCAGTGCCGACCCACGGTGCCAGCACGTAGCGTCGACGCGCACGCAGTGGTGTGCTCTGGAGTCGTGGGCATGATCTCAGGGAGGATTTGCGAAGGACCAGGGGGATGCGCGGGAGGGCCCCCCTGCACCCGTCCACCGTGCCCTTCCCCTCGCTCCTCCCCGTCGCCGTCCCTCTCGTCCTCCCCGCCCCCTGCCCTGGGCCCTGGCCGCCCACTCCCCGGGTGTGCTTCGGCCCTCGCCCATGGGTCGTTGAACGTAGGCATTTGTGGCTTCCCAGATGCCAGTCTGCCGCAAGCGCCTTCCCGCTTCATTGATCGAGTGGCTTTCCCTTTTCCGTCTTCTTCGGGGGGCGCGCGGAACCCAGTCTGCTTTCGGCGCCGTCCTATTTCATGTTTCTACCTACTTCCTTCCGACCGACGGGTATTGCCCGCTGCCCTGACCTTCAGTTCGTCTCCTATTCACGACCCCTTTACTGATGTATCACTCATGCCTGTTTCACGCTTCTTTCCTGTGCTGCCTCCGCCTCTCTTCTCTTCCCAATCGCTCACTATCAGTATGAAGTTCCCTCCCTCTATCCACAATTTTCGGTGTGCATCGTACACATAAAATATGATTGGAGTGTTCATTCGATCTGCCCAGATCTCTCTTTCCCTCTCTCGCGAGTGGCGAGGTGAAGAAGGGAGGGATTGGAGCAAAGGGGGAGGGTTGGGGAAGGGGAATGGGGGAAGGAGTGTCCGCACGGGCGCGACAAGGGCCTGTTCTTTTGCCTCTCCCTCCCCTCCAATACTCCCCTGCCCTCCCAATCCATCCCTCTCCTCCCTCTACCTCGCCTCATCTCTCTCTCTCTCTCTCTCTTCCCTCACCGCTCTCTTTCCTCTCCCCTCCTTTTCTCCGCCATCTCCTCTTGACCCCTACGCTGCCCCGTTCTGTGCCCTTGTCCCAGCGACGCGCCCGCAGCCATGACGTGCGACCACAGCAGCGGTCCTGCCATGCTTATTCTTGCGCCCACGCGAGAGCTGTGCCAGCAGATTTACGAGGAGTGGACATGGGCTGGAAGCCTGGAGGAGAAGGAGGAGGGGGAGGAGGAGGAGAAGGCGGAGGAATAGGAGGAGGAGGAGGAATAGGAGGAGGAGGAGGAGGAGGAGGAGGAGGAGGAGGAGGAGGAGGAGGAGGAGGAGGAGGAGGAGGAGGGCCCCTGGACGAGGAGGAGAAGGAGGAGGAGGAGGAGGAGGAGGAGGAGGAGGAGGAGGAGCAGAGAGAACTTGAAAGGGAGGAGGATTCATTCTCATCGTGCACCACTGATGCTGAATGCACCCGTGCTTTAGCTTCTGAGGTGTATGTGTGTGTATATATATATATATATATATATTGGGAAGGCGTTACGGTCGGTGCCGCCGACCCTGTGTGCGGGACCTCCCCCAGGACCACCGTTGCCCCCCCCCCCCTCTCAGGGACCCCCCGGGACCCCACGGGAGCCCAGGAGGGCGGCATTCTGACCCGAGACCCCGCCCCCGTCCCCCCCCCTCGCCTGGCGGGGGGAAGAGATCAGAGGGACGGGGCTTCCCTGCTGACTCCATTACGATGTTCAGGGAAGGGATCAAAGGGAAGAGATCAAAGGGAAAAGATCAAAGGGAAGGGGCTTCCCTGCTGACTCCATCACGATGTTCCTCGATTTCCTTGGGGCCGGCGGTGGAAGGGGATGGCCCGTGGAAGCGGAAGGGAGCGGCGACGGCAGCGGCGGCGGCGGCGGCGGCGGCGGCGGCGGCGGCGGCGGCGGCGGCGGCGGCGACGACGACGACGACGACGACGACGACGACGACGACGACGACGACGACGACTCGCGAGCGAAGTGAACCCCACCCTCCCCCTCAGAAATCGTGGGGGGTAGGGGTAGGGCTCGCATGTGGCCCCCTAGGATGGGCTGGGGTCCTGCTCGGGTTCGGGCGCAACTCCTGGGAGGTTGAATTCTGATTCTGCCCTGGTCCGGAGTCTGGCTTAAAATCTGGCTCGATCCCGCTTCATCCCGCTGAATCCGGCATAATCCCGCTGAATCCGGCTTCATCCCGCTCAATCCGAGGCCCTCTCTGGCGTAAGAGCCCCGCAGTGGGGCCTAATCCTCCTTGCTCTTTTCGACGAAGACCTCCCAGCAGTTGCCTCTTGATTTGGTGCCAGCCCGTTGGCACCTCGTGGGCTCGTGCTCCGCAGGACAGCCATCGCGCCGCAGGGCTTCCACCACACGGACTGCACCGCACGGCCTGCACCGCACAGCTTGCGCCGCGCAGCCTGCACCACCACGCCTTGCACAACACCGATTTCGCCGCACGGGGCACACCGCACGGCTTGGGTGTGCACGGGCATTGGTGTGCGTGCGCACAGGCCCTGTGGTGAACACAGGCGTGGGTGTGCGTCACTGGCACTGTGGTGCACAGAGGCAGTCACCACCCACCAAACCACCCCAACCCAACCCGAAGGCTCAGATTTACCCTCGATTTCCAGTGGGGGGGGTCGGGAAACATCGAAAAAACACATATGGAACCCTTACCCCCCCCAACCCGAAATTCGGGTCTTCGGGTTGGGTTGGGGTGGTCTAGTAGGTAGTCAGGCAGCGTGGGGTACGGAAGCGCTGTGATGTGCACAAGCATTGTGTTTCACACTGGCCCTCCGGAGCACGCAAGCACCTCTGATGTCTTAACACGCGCTGTGGTGCACGCGGGCAATGTGGTGTACACAGGCACTGTGATGTAACACGGAGGTCCCTGCGCGAGCGTCTTGTGGAGCCTGCAGGCGCTGCGTCTGCTGCTCGTGGCTACACTCAGCAAGCCCCCAAGGGCCAGCCCCTACCCTTAACTCGGGCATGTCCCTCTACAGGGGGAATATTTCGGGGGAGCGTAAGACCCGGGTTTGCCAGGACTCGGGTTCGCCATTTTTTTTTTGACGACCGCGACTCGGATTTTGACGAGGAGGAGTTTTGTGGGATGTCTGCAGCGGGAGGCCTCGTCAAAATGCAGGCTCGGCCTCGTCATTTTCTTGACGACCTCGTCGGGGATTTCCGAGTCCCCCGTACCCGGGTCTTACGTCTCTTCGAATATTCAAGAATAGTCAAAAGCTAGTCAGAGGGCGATTTTTCGTGCTTGTCTGAATTTATGTGAATATTTTTTGTCAACTTAAGTTTTTTCTTCCCAGATCCGCCTGTAGGAGTACATGCCCGACCTAACCCTACCCTGAGCTATCCCAGGCAGATCTTACCTGCATGCTAATCCTGATCCCTTTTGCGATTTTGGCCGTTGCTGGCTTCTCTTGGTGGGCCTCTTGTGAGCCTTCCTAGGAGACTCGGAAAAAAGAAGCTCTCGCGCCAACTTGAGGCGCTCTCTGGGCCTCATCGGGCCAAGTTGGGGCACTCTCTGGACGGTCGACGCGCCGATGCCTCGACAAGACCGGCCGCTTTTCTGCAGTGCCGGCGCCCACCTCGAGTCCGCTCGGAGCCTCTCTCGAGGCCTCTTGTGCGCTTCGGGGGCACCCTGCGTGGTGTTCGTCAAGGGCAGAAAAAACGCCCCTACCCTGGTTTACGAGGCGCTGTGCTCTGAAACTCCTGTGGGCTGACAGGGTAAGCCCTGCGTGATGTGCCGCGTCCTGGCGGCTCTAGGCTTTGGGGGTTCCCAGGAGGTTTACAGACCACGCACTTGTAATCCAGGGTAGGGTCGTTTTTTCATCCCTCAAGTTCGAGGCCTTTTGGCCTCTCGACGGCTTCCGGGGCCTTCTGTGGGCCACTCCTGGAGCCAGAGGCACGCGGACCTGCCCTCCACGGCCCGCCTTCCCGGGCCCGCGGGCCCACCCGCGGCGTGCCACTTGGCCCTCCCGAGGCCACGTTTTTTGGCGGACCTCCTCTGCCGCTGGTCGGCAGCTCTGTCAAGCCTCTCGGGAGGAGGACGGGCGGGGGGGTAGGCCGCTCGCTCAAGAACCCCCCCCCGAGGACCTCAGCAGATTGCGCGCAATTTGCATTCTGCATTCTCAGTCGGGGAGGCGCAGCACCGCTGCGGCCTCTCTTTGATGTCGATTCCCGTAGATTCCCCGCCCACGACCAACTTAGATCTGGCACGTCCGGTGTACGATCTCTGGCACGCGCCTGGGCGAACCCAGGAGTTCATCAAGTGCCGAGCTCTCGGCGCTCCGGCGCCCCTGCCGCAACCCCTAGTGGGCTTGGCCCCCCGCCCACTACCAGCTTAGACCTGGCACGTCTGGTGCACGATCTCTCGGCACGCGCCCGGGCGAACCCAGGAGCCATCGAGTGCCGAGCCCTCGGCGCTCCGGCGCCCCCGCCGCAACCCCTGTAGTGGGCCGTCCTCCGGGACGTCTGTCGGCGCCTCGCCGCGCCGCGCCTCGCCTCGCCTCGCCTCGCCTCGACTCGCCCACTATCAGGAGGGGACAAAAACACACACAGACACAATTAATCGTCGATTCCCAAGAAAATAAAAATATGGGGATTGGGCGGGAAGACAAAAAAACAGATAATATGGGAAAATATGGGGAATCTTTTTATTTGTGTGTATTTATTTGTGTGTCCCAGGGCCCCTTCACACTAATCATTTTCTACCCCACCGGGAGAAGGGCTGGGCGCACACCTGCCGATACCCAAGGCCCCGGCGAGTATGGAGGAAAAGGGTAGCAGTGCTGAGTCGGGCGTGTCCTTCTGCAGGAGCAGTGCTCAAAAGTCGAGAAAAATAGTCTGGGGAAGATTAGCCGACCATTTTTGAGCACTTTTTGAATATATATATATATATATATATATATATTGTTTTTGCACATTTTTGATTTTGCCCCATATCCGCCTGTAGGGGACATGCCCGACCTGATAAGAGTGACTGGACCACTGGCTCGGTGCTCCACCTGGGCGGCCAGGCCCGGCTGCAGCCAGCTGCGCTCGGTGGCAGGTCTCTGCGAGCGTTTGGCTGATTCAGGAGGGAACAAAAACACACAGACACAATTCATCGACGATTCCCGAAGAAAATATGGGGAAATATGGGAAGTGTGGGGGGGGAGACAAAAGCCCAGAAAATATAAGAAAAATGTTGGGAATCCGCTTATTTGTGTCTATTTATTTGTGTCCCAGGGCCCCTTCACTGACGTGCTTGTCTCGTCGTCCTCCTCCCCCTTCCCTACCCTTTCCCTCCCCCTCTCCTCGCCCGCCCCCTTCACTCTACCCTCGTTTTCATGACGCTTCTCCTCCGCCTTCCTCATCTTCCTTCTCCTCCCTCCTTTCCCTCTTTCTCCTTCTCCTCCTCCCTTCAGCATCCCTTGCTGCTGCCGCTCCCCCCACTCCCCTTTGTCCCTCTCCCTCTCCCCATCCCCTTCCCTCACCCTTTGCCCCCCAGTCAGCCAAGCTGCGCCGACTGAGTCTTCAGTCATCTCCGTGGCTTCAGATTGCCAGGTAATTTCAATGGCGCCAGGCTGCGCGGTTATTTCAGTGGCGGGAGATAGTAGCCTCGCAGTACAAGAGGTATCATGATATTCCTAAACCGATGTGAAGTTGGACAAACTGACCGGATCAATCGAACCCCCTAACCCTTCGCGTCCCCATTTCTTCCACTCTCCCTCATCATGATCATCGTGCGGCGCAGGAGAGCGACCGCTTCGGCAAGCCGGCACAAATCGTGACGGCCCGCTTCAGCCCACTCCTGAAGAGGAGGAGAAGGGATAAGGAGGGGAAGTTATTGATTAGAAGTATGAGGGCAAAATGTGGTAGGAGCAGCAGGACGAGGAGAAAGGAAGATGGGTCAGAGGATGATGATTAGGAGGTCAGAGGATGATGATTAGGAGGAAGAGGAGGAGGAGGAGGAGGTAGATGAAGAGAAGGGAGCAATACGAGGAGGAGGAGGATAAGACGGACCAGAGTAAACCCACCATGCATCAGCGATGCTGCAATACCCCCCCATGCCTCAATCCCCCTCATCATAAGTCCATGTCAGCCTTTCGTTTCTCTACCAGAGAAGCCCTTCAACGACCAGAGTCCATTGTTGGTTTGCCATTCAGGCGAGATCCCCGTTTTGACAAGGAATGACCTGGCATATTTTTAGCGCGTAATCAGTAAGCATAGAAGGTTTGACCAGACAGTCCAGCAAAGTGCTGAGCGAGATCTCGGTTCTGTAGCAGGGGGTCGCCAGCATTCATGGATTTGCCATACAGTTTGACACGTCTGGTCATGACACTCACGGACATCGCAATTCAAGGAACTCCCTTGCATCCGTGCAACTGCTACCTATGTTGAAGCTTCCTGGTCATTCAATTCGAGGAAGTCTCAAGCAGCAGCCCCACTTCGAGAAGGAGCCGTCCTCCACCCGTGGAACTTTTGCAAGATTTTGAGACGAATGCATGCGGCGCTGAGGCGTTTTTTTTTTTTTTTTTTTTTTTTGTTGTTTTTTTTTTTTTTCCTCTTTTTTAAATTTTTTTCCTACTTATGATCTACTCTTGAAGCCGCTGCAGCGTTTCAGACGACTGCGCGCGGCGCCAAGGCGAGAGCTCCATTGTATGAAGTACGCACGGCCCATCCCTGTATAGCTTGCAAGCGTTTGATGCCAAGGCGAAAGCTCCACTTAAACAACGACTTGTGCTCCATCCTTGTACTTGTTGTGAATCCAAGGTTTAGGATCAGAAATGGTGAAGAAGGATCTGACGAAACGACTGGGCTGCAACAGGGAGGAAAGGTTTGCAAAGACAGGGGATAGAGGGAATAGGAGGAGGAGGACGAAAGAGGAGGGAAGTCAATGCCCAGCTGCCTGCCGCAAGTTACACCACTGGGCCAGCCCAGCACCTTGTGTGGCGGCTGTTCGGGGTTGCGCATGAGGTCGTGACGGGTGACACCTCGTACCACGAAGCTTGCGGGAACCGAAACATGTGACGCACTCTTCCGCGTCGTGTCGAGTGTTCTCCTCTCGTCGTCTTCGGTTTGCTCTCTTTCATCCATCCTTTCCTGGGCTCCCGTGAAGCAGTTTTGGGGGTCCTTTGGGCCGTTCTTGGCCGCTCTGAAGCTCTCTTGGGCCGTCGTGAGACCCCCCCTTGGCCGTCTGGAGGGTCTCTTGTGGCCCTCTTGGGCCGTTTATGGGGCTCGCCTACAGTTGGCCCGGATCAGTAGGTCGACCCTGCCAGCTCAAGGGTACCCTTGTGTCCTGCGCCTCGCGACACGTGCCTTCTTACACTCCTCTGGCGATGTGGCCCTCGGAATCTCTCGCGTGTCCTGTCCAATCAGGGCCGACTGTAGGCCTTCTGGGGTCCCTCCGGAGGCCCTCCTGGGCCCGCCAGGGGCGCTCCTGGGGCCGGCCTGGGCCCTCCCAGGGCCCCCTCTTCGGCTGTCCCGGGGCCGTCGGGGAGGAGCCCTGGGCCAGCGGGGGGACTCTCTCTCGGGCCGTGCTGGGAACATCTTGGAGGCTGCAGGAAGCCCGAAAGGGCGAAGTCTACGATTTGGGACCCTTCCGGCCGTGCCCGCGTTCCTCTCGTGGCCCTCTTGGGCCGTCTTGGCCCAAGAGGGCCAAGACTCTGGGCCCTCTTGGCCCTCTTCCCCCAAGACTCTCGGGGGCCCCTGGGCCCAGGAGGCCCCTCGGGCCACCACCCTGGCGGCCTCGGTTGCCTGCCCCCCCCTGGGCGTCTTGGATGCCCGTGAGCGCGGGCCCATGGGGTTTTGCAAAGGATTGTTGCCCTGGGGGCGCAGATCTATACGTATTTTTCTACGAGGGATCGCGACCTCGGGAGCGCGGACCCACAGTTGATAACTTGGGATCGTGGCCTCGGGATAAACGGGCGATGCACGTGGTACAGTCGGGGCGCTGAAGAAGGAACCCTTTTCGTTGGGGAGGGGCTCCGCGCTCCTGAAAGGTTTCGCAGCTTGCCTTAGGTTTTCCTTAGGTATTCGATATGAAATCGAAGTCTAACTTATGGAAAATAGGGGCCTCGTTCCTTATTTAGGGTTCCTTAGGTCAACGCCCCGACTGTACTCTGCTGCGGGAGGGGGGGGGTCTTTAGGAAGGTGGCGGAAATTCTACCAGACAGCACTTAGTATTCTCCCACGCCTCAACGTGCCAGGGGGTACGATGGCGGATGATGGACGATGCGGAAGGGAGAATGTGATGATGCGATGATGACGATGATAATGATGGCGGTGGTGATGCTGGCGATGCTAATCTTTATGATTGTAGTACTGATTATGAGTTTGAGGATTCTGATGCTGCTGATGATGATGCTGCTGGTGATGATGACGATGACGATGAAGGTGAGGATGATGACGATGATGACAATGATTATGGTGATGATGATGACGATGATGATGATGATGATGATGATGATGATGATGATGATGATGACGATGATGATGGTGATGATGATGATGATGATAATGATGATGATGATCATTGTGATGATGGTGACGATGCTGATGATGCTGATGATGCTGATGGCGATGATGTTGATGATGCAACTGGTTGCGATGGTGATGACGGTGAGGATGAGGAGGATGAGGATGGTGACGATGACGGTGATGCTGATGATGCTGATGATGATGGAGATGATGACGATGGTGACGACCACGATCATGCTGATGATGATGATGCTGATGATGATGGCGATGATGATGATGATGATGATGATGATGATGATGATGATGAGGATGATGATGGTCACGATGGCGAGGCTGATGATGATGCTGATGATGAGGATGACGATGCTGGTTACGAGACTGGTGCTGATGATGATACTGATAATGCTGATGATGTTGCTAATGCTAATGATACGGATGATGATGCTTATGCTTATGATGGTGGTGAGGATGATGATGGTGATGATGAGGATGATGATGCTGATGATGACGGTGTTGGTGACGATGCTGATGATGATTACCCCAGTGCGACCGTACCTAGAAGTCTGAGCCCCTAGGAAAGCAGCATTAGTTGCTATGCTATGCTATGCTATGCCATGCTATGCTGCGCTATGCTATGCTATGCTATGATATGCTATGCTGCGCTATGCTATGCTATGCTATGCTATGCTATGATATGCTAAGCTATGCTATGCTATACCATGCTGCGCTGTGCTACACTAAACTATGCTATGCTATGTTATGCTATGTTATGCTGCGCTATGCTATGCTATGCTGGGCTATGCTATGATATGCTGTGCTGCGCTATAGCATGCTACGCTATGCCATGTTATGCTGTGCTCTGCTATGCTAAAGCTCAACGAAGCTAAGATGAAGGTAAGCTAAGCTAAGATAAACCTGAACTGAGATGAAGCTAAGCTAAGCTAAGATGAATTAAGCTAAGCTAAGATGAGATAAGCAACGCTAAGCTAAGGGGACGTAACTGGGGGAACTGCGGGGCGGATGCCGGGGGAACCGCCGGGGGCGGGTTCCACTGCCCGGCCCTTTAAGCTCATATAATGGTAAGAACCTTTCTAGGCAGAGCCTAGGTAGGGAATGATGGTGTTGCTGAAAAGAAAGGAAGATGCTGATGAGTATGACGACGTTGTCGACGATGGCGATGCTGTCAAGGGTGATGATCACGATGGTCATGATGGTGGTGGCGATTATGGCGATTGTGATGGTGATGGTGATGATGCCGATGATGATGCGGATGAGGAAGCTGATGATGATGATAATGAGGATGAGGATGAGGATGATAAGGATGGTGGTGGTGATGATACTGCTGCTGCTGATGATGATGATGATGCTGATGATGATGATGATGACGATGATGATGATGATGATGATGATGATGATGATGAGGATGATGATGATGATGATGATGATGATGAGTTCGATGACGACGGCGAGGAGGAAAAGGAGGAGTATGAGGAGGAGGAAGACGCCGACGACGAGGATCGGGAGGTGTGGAATTATGTTGATGATGGTGATGATGAGGAGGAGCTTGGGCCCGCTTCTGCCTTCGTTCTCACGTTCGTCGTTGCCGCTGTCGTATTCATCGTCGTTCGAAGTCGTCGTCTCTTCCCTCAGCGTCGCCAGGTGTCATCGTTCATGATCGTTCGTCGTTGTCGTTGTGTATCGTTGTCGTCATTCGTCAGTGTCGCCAGTCGTCGTCGTCGTCGTCGTCGTCGTCGTCGTCGTCGTCGTCGTCGTCGTCGTCGTCGTCGTCGTCGTCGTCGTTATCCGCCGCCGCCGCCGTCGTGGTGCCGTTTTCCCCGTGGTCACCGCCGCCGCCGCTTTCGACGTCTCCAGTGTCGTCGTATTTTTAGTTTTCGAAGTCGTCGGCGACGTCGCATCATTGCTGCAGTCGCGATTGTTGTTCCCACCATGGCTGTCACGATCAGAAGGACGGCGCAGGACTTTGACGGTTGTCACTTTCGATGTAAATGTGCCTTGAATTCTCCCTATGCTCACTTTTCACCACTCTTCTCGTTGCCGCCGTCCTCCTCGCCTGATGCTTGCGCCTGCCACCACTTCTCACCACTCTGCTCGGTGACGCCGTCCTCCTCGCCTGATGCTTGCGCCTTCCACCACTACAGATTCCGACTTCCGACCTCGCCTGGCCTCACCCTTCACATCTCTCTTCTTCTCCTCCGCCTTTCGCTTCCCCCTTCCCTTCCTTCTCCTCCCCCTTCCCTTCCTCCCTCCTTACCTCCCCCGCCGCCCGGCGGTGGTTCACCGCGCCCCCCCTCTGCAGCGAGCGCGCGCGTGCGTGCGCGCGCGCGCCTGCGCCCCGAGTCCTGCGTCTTCGGTGGTGCTCCCAAGCACCTCCACCGGCTGCCACGTCCAATGCAGCAGGAGGATCCTGAGGATTTGCAGAAGGGCAGGGGGTGGTTTGAAAGAGGAGAAATGGTACCAGACATAATCTCGCGGCGCTCCTCGCGGATGTCTTGGATCTGCGGTGTGCCCCCCTGGCGGCGCCTCCGGCGCCGCCCCTGGCGCGCGGAGCCCGCCAGGGAAGGGGGGTCCAGCGCAGATATAAGAAATCCGCGCGGAGCGCCAAAAGTTCTTTTATAGCGTTTTTTCTTCTTCTGGTGGTGGCGAGGCGAGGGGGATGGCCTGTCAGTGACAGACCGGCTGACGGGAGGTGAAGAGGGTCAGGCAAGCTCGGGAGGAGTGCAGATCGTTCCAGAGCGCTCCAGAAAGCTCTGGAAGGGCCGCGGCGCCCGATTCATCCTCCAGACATCCCGATGCTATCTTTTTTCCTGTCGTCGTCTTAGATGGGACGAGAGACAAACCTGGACCGAAGCGTCCAGCAGTAGCTCAAGAGGAAGAGTTGGAGCATAATGATTCTGCTGGATCATTCTGAATGATCAAGCGGACGAGAAAAAGAAAAAGCACGGCGGTTGAGGAGAGGGACGGGGATATTCTTTTGGAAACGGAGGCGAATGATGAGGAGACATGTGAGGTGGAACGGCGAGTCGTGATGCTAACATTGTCGTTTCGGAATTTCGGAATGATCTTGATATTCTTCATTGTATCGAAGACGCCTACGCTGAATCACCGCCACCCCTTGCCTTTTGGAATCGCTAATGTGGCCGAACGTTGGGCCGAAATCTTGCCAAACTGTTGGGCAATGATGCGTTCCTCGAGCCGTTGTGGAAACCCTTGGGGAACACTTGGGGATAAAGAGAGGAGTGGAGGGAGAATGAGGAGGGGGAGGAGGAAGAGGAGGGAGAAACAGCGGACGAAGAGGCCTTCTCGAGGGCCTGTTGGGGCCTTTGAAGGCTTGCTGGGCGGCCCGTGGGGGCCTCTCAGGGCCTCTCGTGGGGGCCTCCTGGAGCCTCTTGGGGGCCTCCGGGGCGCAGAATGGGGCCACTGGGTCTTCGGGTGCCGTCCGTCCTGGGACGCTCTCGGCCCGTCTCCGGGCCCTCCGAGAAGCATGTTGCGCCGCCTTGGCGAAATGTCGGATGCCTCTGCGGCCGTCTAGGAGGAGGAGGAGGAGGAGGAGGAGGAGGAGGAGGAGGAGGAGGAGGAGGAGGGAGGAGGAGGAGGAGGACGCCCGAACTGGCGAGACTTCGCCACTGCGTCCAAAAGCAAGAGGGGGCATCGCTGGCGTTC
>CAUYUJ010017388.1:206815-237631 GCA_963575745.1 Prorocentrum cordatum | reverse complement strand
TGAGGAGCGAGGAGGTCGGCCCCCGCCCATGCCCGCAGCAAATCCTGGGGCCCGCGGACTGGTCGACCTTCAAGCCGCTCAACTCCGCGATGCTGGAGGCTGTCGCGAGCGGGGCAGCCCAGGGCTCAGAGGAGGAACAGGTACCCTCAACTCGGGCATGTCCTGGCATGCCCCTCTACAGGAGGAGTATTCAAAAATAGTAATACACAGACGGGGGACGTTGTTTCGATTTGTTTTGGCTATGTTTGAATATGGTTTGGCTACGTTTTGGTTTTCGTTGAAAATCCGCCTGAAGGACGACGCGGAGGAAACAGGTACCCATACCGCTACCCTTCTTTCGTTCTCCCATTTTTGTTGCGCCTCCCGGGAGACCCTCGTCGCCTCTGCCGGACTCGCCCCGAGATCCTGGTCAGAGCGCACTGCGAGAGAGGCCTGAGGAGTACCGGTATGGGTACCTTTCTGTTCCCCCCAGGGCCGCCTCTCTGGACGCCCGAAATGGGTACAGAAAGAATGGGTACAATGCCCAACAGCAGTTCCTGTTCATTTTGAACAGGACTCGCTGTCCGCGCCGCCGCGGCCTGTGTCCATTCGAGACAGAAGGCCGCCTGCCCAACAGCGGCCGCTGTTTGTTTGGGACAACATTTGCTGTTGGGGATTGTACCCGTTCTTTCCGTACCTCGGCTCCGACCGGCGCGGTCGGACTCGCCGGCCGGGGCCGCGATCCCGGTCTGGTTCAGAGCGGTCCGCCCCAGGCCGGGCAGCGAGGCCTGCGTCCGCGTCGGCTGCTCACTGTGTGGCGACGTGCACTGTCGTTAATGTGTCGGATGTTTGCGTGGTTTGTTTATTTGGCTGTTGTTTCCTCGTCCTCTCTGACCTTGTCCTCCTCGTCTCTTCCCCCTTCCCCCCATCCCCTCGCGGTCGGCGCCACCACCGCGGCCGTTGCTGCTCCGCCCGCTTCTGCCCCTTCCCTACCGCTCCCCTCTCTGCTCTTTCCCGCCCGCTCCTGATCATCCTCTCGCTTCCACTCCCGTTCCTTCTGCTCATCACCTGCTCCTCCCCTCCGCTGCCCCCCTTCCCCCCCCCCCCTCAACCAGGAGTAGGACGGGCAGGTGGCGTCGGTGGTCCGCGGCGCCACCCTGCCCCGCCGTGGTGAAGGAGCGCGGAGCATTCTCGTGCCGACGTTGCGCGGGCGAGCCCACTTCCTTCAGTAGTTTCCTTCGTGCTCCTGCTCCTGCTCCTCCTCCTCCTGCGGCAGCCCGTTCAACTGTGGTCTTCGGCCAGGTGGCACTCTGTCTGCCAAGGCACGGCCTACAGCGTGCGAGGGGCGTCCTCTCCCGCTCGCTCGCTTTGGGCGTGCCTGTGTGTGTGTGTGTGTGTGTGTGCGCGCGGCTCGCCACCAGTGCGCATCAGCACGGCTACTGGTATCGTTCGCCTCCCCCCGCAGTGCCTTTCCCCACCCCAGGTTTCTTCCCTGCGCGGTCCCCGGGACAATCCCGCGCGCCCTGCTGCTGCCGACTTGGGCCTGCCGCGCGTGCCCGCTTCTGGTCTACAGCTTGCCTGCCTGACTCCGCCGTGGTGCTGCGCACGTGGCCGCGACGCCAAAACGTGTAAGTGTGTTTGCGTGTGTGTATCTGTGTATGTATGTGTGTATGTGTGTATGTGTGTGTATGAGTGTGTGTGTGTGTATTCGTTGGTGTGCGCTTTTTTTGTGTGTGTGTGTGTGTGTGTGTGCGTGTGTGTTCGCGTGTGTGTGTGTGTGCGTGTGTGTGTGTGTGTGTGTGTTTGTGTCTGTGTTTGTGTGTTGTGTTTGTGTTTGTGTTTGTGTGCGTCTGTGGTTGTGTCTGTGTTTGCGTGTGTTTGTGTGTGGGGGCCGGACTCGCCGGTTCGGCGCCCGGGCACACTCACGACCTGCCGGCTTTTTCGTCCGTCTGACTCTCCGCCGCTCTGCGGGAGCGCGTGCAGCGTCTCGGCTGGCACGATGGGCTCGCGGCTATATTAATGGCATTCTACCCGCCGTGCCCGCTGGGGCTTTTTTTTACGGGGCGTGAAAACGACCACAGCCACTGCTTTCTTCTGTTGCCGCCTTCCAGCCCGCAAAAACAAATCAGTGGCTGTGGTTATTTTCGTTGAGCTTGGCACCAGGGAAATGACCACAACCACTGCTTCTTTTTCGGCCGGCTGGAAGGCGGCGCAAACAAGAAGCAGTAGCTGTGGTCATTTTCCCGTCCCGCACGTTTTCTCTCGTCCTAGCTGGTACGCCTGTACAGTCGGGCTGCATCGGCACCGGTTGCACCGTCTGCCGCTGTGGGCGCCTGCAGACGCCATGCGTTGGTCGCACCTCGTCTCCTTCTGCCTTTGTGCCTCAGTCCGCCTCGTTGTGCTCGGCCATTTCCTGAATTTGCACGGCCGCAGCGGCATTTCTTGTAGAGGCCTCCGCGGCATTTATTCTGCAGGCCTCCAGCCTGTGCCGCCGATCCGGGGCGCTCCAGGACGCTCCGTGCGAGCTCGTCATGCTTGTAGCTTGTGAGTTTCTCCTGGGAGAACAGGAGGTGGAGGATAAGGAGGGAGAAGGAGGAGGAAGGGGCGGAGGGTATTGGCAGTCGCCTTAGGCAGTATGTGTTGGATGGAATGTTTGCTCGGTGTCCGTCTGCCGAGCTTGTTGGCTGGCTAGTTCTTGCACGGGTTGGCTCGTTGGCGGGTGGTTGGGCGGGTCGTAGCGTGAATTGTTCGTAATGTTCTGCTCCATGCCGTCATTTCTGTTTTCTCTGATCTGGTGGCCTGGTTCGTTGGGATCTCGTTGGACGCTTTTCGGGGGGCTCTTGGATTCAGGTGTGTGGCCTCTTGGGGGCCGTTTGTGGGCCTCCCGTGGGCCTTTTGCGAGCCTCTTGGGGCCTCTGGGGGGGGGGGCTTGTGGGAACCCCTTGGGGCCTCTCTGGGGCCTCTTGGGCCTCTTGGGGGCCTCTTTGGGCTACCTGGGGGCGGGGCGGAAGGCTCGAATCGTCGGTTCATGGTCCCCTTATTGGACCGTCTTGGGGCCCTCATGGGTCGTCTTGGGCGCCTCTTGGGCCGTTTCCGGGCCCTCTTGGAGCCCTCTTGGGGGCCTCTTGGGTTGTCTTGGGGCTGTCTTGGGGGGCCTCCTGGGCCGTCCTGGAGCGTCGGACGATCTACAAGGCGAGAATGTCAAAAGCATCAAACAACCCACGGGATTTTTACCTCGTGGTGCCCTCTTCCTCTCAGGGGTCCTCTTGGAGCGCTTGTGGGGCCTCTTTGGGGCCTCTTGGTCCGTCTCGGGGCCAACTTGGGCGTGCAGGAACTCTCTTGGGCCGTCTTAGCGGCCTTGGCGGCGTTGCCCTCCCCCCGACCCCCGCCCCCTTCCTCCCTTCTCCGTCCATACCGCCAGCGCTCCCTCCTGCGGCGTGGGGGTGGCCCCAGAAATGGAAGTCCTTCCTCCTCCTCCTCCTCCTCCTCCTCCTCCTCCTCCTCCTCCTCCTCCCAGCAGGGCTGAATCTCAGGTTGTAGCTTTTTGGAACTCACGCGCCACATCGGCGGAACTTCCACGCGCAGGCACACCCACTCGCCTAACTAGCGCAAGTCCTTTTTTTCTGCACGCGGCTTCCACCATCCGGTCCACCCGCCTGCTCACGCCATCTGGAATTCGCCTCAGCGTGTCCCAGCGCAATTAGCGCTTCGCGACGGTGCCGTCACCTCCCCGCTGGAGGAAAGAGTTTGCGTGGTGCATCGCTCATTGCTGGAACGACCTCGCCAACTCCATTCTGCACCTTGCCGGCGGTCCCATCTCCCGTCCGGCGGTCTCGCTGCCTTCCCCCTGGGGGACCTGGGTCACTCACCGAGGCCAAATGGAGCAACTGGGGCCTCCAAGGTCCCAAAACCATGCGGTGACTCTCCGTACGCTGAGGTATTTGGGGATTCCGAGGTGACGGCGCAGTCCGTCACCTCGCCGACTCGGGACCGCCAACCATTGTCTTTACACTCCCGTTTCCTGCAATGTCCTCGATTGGCCCTTTCTCGCGATGGTTTCCCGGTCTTTGCGTTTCGGTAATGCTGTTATCTCCGCCTGCGACTGGAGCGTCCGAAAATTACGCTTGCTTTAGCTAGTGTTGGGTCACTCGCGGCTGGTTCCGTCAGCCTCCGTAGCTGCATCGCTCCGTATGCCAGGGCTTGATGTATGCACCGCTCAGGTTGGACTCCATTGGGCCGCCGACGCGAAAGGTGTGTGTGTGTGTGTGTGTTTGTGTGGGTGGTGTGTGTGTGTGTGTCTGTGTGTGTGCGTGTATGCGTACGCGTGCGTGTGCGTGCGCGTGTGCGTGTGCGTGTGCGTGAGCGTGTGGGTGTGCGTGTGCGTGTGCGTGTGCGTGTGCGTGTGGGTGTGGGTGTGTGTGTGTGGCGGCGGGGGGGAATGGGGTTGTGTGTGCGCTCCGTTTGGGGATTTTCTCCTCGTCGTTGCGCGCGAAGCCGCGACCGTCAAAAATTGTGCACGCGCGTGTTTGTGTGTATGTGTGTACATGTATCTGTGTGTGTGCGTGTGTGTATGTGTGCGTGGTGCCCCTTACGGTCCCGCTTTGGCCGCCGCCGCTGCCGGTTGATCCCGTCGGGTGGTTCTTTCCCTCTGGTTTCTGAGTGGGCCGGCCGCGCGCTTCCCGCTTCTAGCTTCTAGCCCTCCGACCTTCTACGTTTAGACGCTGCGCGCGAGGATGCGACGCCACAAAGTGTATGTGTGTGGGTGATCACCAGGAACGGGTTTCATGCACGTGGAGATGCGCGAGGCCTGCTCGCCGAGGCCCAGCAACGCGCGGGAGGTGCGGGCCCGCAAGCGGGTGAATGGAAGCCCCGTCCCACTTCCGCAGCCCAGTCGGGGGCAGCGGGGCCCGTACGCGGATGCGCGGGAGCTCCGTCCCGCCACCCCCTATGAGCAGCACAGGCCAGCCAGCCGGCCTCATCGGCTCGGCCGGAGCAGGTGGCCCCAGCAGGTTGGTGCGCTGGCGGGGCCGGGAGGCGGGTGGGCGGGAGCCCCGACCCGCCTCCAGCCTCCCTCGGGGGCAGCGGGGCCCGTGTGCGGATGCGCGGGGCCCCGCCGCGGCGCCGCCGAGGAGCAGATGACACCGAAGGGGTGCTGCAGCTGGCCGCGGTGGCGCGCGCTCGAGAGGCCACGCCCGTCCCGAGGGGGAGCCCGCAGCCGGGTGCGCAGAGCCCGCCTCCCGCCCCGAGCCCCCTCGGGGGCAGCGGGGCCGGCAGGCGGGCGCGCGGGAGCCCCGTCCCACCACGCAACCCCCCTCGGGGGGCAGCGGGGCCCGCCTCCGGGTCCGCAGGCGGGTGCGCCGGAGCCACGCCCCGCGCCGCCCCCTCGAATGGCTGCCCAAGCCGCAAGGTGAGATGCCTGCAGCTGCCGCGGGCGCTCCGGCAGAGGCTTCGCTCACGTTGGCCCAACTGCACGTCCGCAGTGTTTGCTGAGGCCGGCGTCCACGTGTCGACCTGTCTGTCTGTCGGAGCGTCTGTCTGTCCGCCCGTGACTGTCTGTCATTTTGAGCTTCCCCATCGTTTCTGCCATGCGCCCTTCGGATGAGGGCCAGTTGAGAGACCACTCTTCTCGCCGGGCCCAAATCCGCTCAAGATCGATCCCCGGACCCCTCCGAGGATCCACCGTGGCGCGTGTTTCGAGGCGGATCGGGCCCTGGCGACGAGACCCGAGAAAGGACTAGCAAAATGCTAAGAAGGGCCAAGGTCTGTCTCGGCTTGGCCCTCTTCCCAGCCCTGCGTAAGAGCAGCAAGTGGTGATGATGATGATGACGATAGCGATGACTATGACGATGACGCTGACGATGACAGCGATGATGATGACGATGATTATGATAATGGTGGTGAGGATGATGATGATAGTGTTGGTGGTGATGATGATGACGACATCGACGATGACAGCAATGATGATAATGCCAATGATAGATGACGAGTATGATGTTGTTACTGTTGTTGGTGATGATGATAACATTGGAGATGATGCCGATGGTGATGAATCTGGTGATGAGGATGGTGACGCTGATGATGATGCTGATGATGGTGGTGGTGATGATGTTGATGTTTTGTTGACGGCGATGGTACTGATGATGGTGCTATCGATGTTGATGATGATGCTGGTGATGACGATGGATGCTATTATGGTGATGATGATGATGATGATGATGATGATGATGATGATGATGGTGATACTGATGTTGATGTTGACGACGATGAACAAATCATGGTGCTGTTGATGCTGATGATGGTGCTGGTGGCGACAATGCCGAATATCATGATGCTGCAAATGATGATGATGATGATGATGATGATGATGATGATGATGATGATGATGATGATGATGATGATGATGATGATGATGATGATGTTGATGTTGATGATGATGATTATGATGGTGATACTGATACTGAAACTGATACTGATACTGATGCTGCTGATGACGATTGGAATGATGGTGATGATGGTGATGACGCTGATGGCGATGGTGATAATGGTGATGATGGTGATGATGAGGATGATGGAGATGATAATGATGATACGGATGATGATTATTATGATGATGATGATGATGATGATGATGCTGATGGTGATGGTGATGGTGATGGTGAGAATGATGATGATGCTGATGATGATGATGATGATGATGATGATGATGATGCTGCTGATGCTGATAATGATGATGGTGCTCTACGCGGGCTTAAGCCATGAGGGCCGTTAGATACTTCGGAAATCCTGGAGTGCATCCGTTGGGTGTTGAACGAAATCATCTTGGGAGTTCTAGGTTTCAACAAACTTTAGGCGCCTTCCTGCTCCAATGATCGTGTTGTGTTCCTTGTTACTTTCTCTTCAGGGACCCCGCGGGAACCCGATCCACTTTCAACGCCCTCCTGCTTCGAGTCGCCACCCACTTCTTCCGCCCGACGGGCGTCCTGCTCCAGCCAGCTCGTGCCATCGCTCTGGTCCAGCTGCGCCCCAGCTGCTGGAGACGCTGCTGAACGTCGACCTGCCCAAGCTGCTGCAGCTCATTCCCGAGGACGGCGGCCGGCGGCGCGACGGCGCGACGGCGCGGCGGCGAGCAGTCCTCGGTCGGGAGCGCGCGGCGGGGCCGGGGTCGAAGGCGGCGTGCTTTTCTCAACCGGGCATGTCCCTCTAGAGGAGGAATATCCCAAAGTAGTCGGGGCGCGATTTGTCGACTAGGTTCCACGATGCTCGTGTACTTGTTCGGGGCTCTTCCTCGTGCTTCCTCCACCACCCGCCCGCAGGAGGACACGCCCGACCCAGGCGTGCTCTCGAGTCCCTGGGGCCCTTTCTGCAGAGGGCCCCCGCCCTCCGCGAGCACTCCCCCGCCCACCTGCCCCCCTGGCGCTCCGCGGAGAGGAGCCGCCCGCCCCGACGCACCTTTCGATCTCCGATCCGATCTCCCAATCTTGCGATGGCCGATCCTCCCTCGGCCACCCCCCCCCAGCGGAGAGGGACAATTTCTGAGGCACCGGGAAGAGCTTTCCGCCTCGCCAGTCGGCCAGTCGGCCAGTCCGGGTCGGCCAGGGACGGGGGGGGGAGTCAGATAACTAGTGAATCCCGGTGCCCAAGCGAATGTCCAAATGCCCTATAGGGGCGCGAAGATGTGATCGCGCCTCACGCGTCGCGGCCTCGTCCGGAGAGCTGCCCTTCTCCAGGGTGGCCTCGCGAGTGCGTGAGGGTAGCCGCACCGCGGGACGCGCTGCGCGACGCTGGGTGGCCCAACTCCTTGGCATCGCTCGGACGTGTGCATTTTTCCTTCGGCGAGGACCATCGAGGAGCATCCTTGTTCATTTGGCGAAAAAACCACGCACGAAACCGAACAAAAACACATGGAATGGACGTCCGAGCGATGGCCAGATTCTTGCCCTCTGGGGGGAGGAGCATCAGGTCGGCAGCTCCCCGCCCAGCCCCAGGGCCCCCGACACGGGGACAGTCTGGACGGGGCCAGGGCGAGAATAGGTCCGTCCCAGAGCGGTCTGAAACGCTCTCAGAGCGTCCCGAGCGGTCTGGAGCGGTCTCAGAGCGTCACGGAACGCTCTGAGAAGGCCGCGGCGCCCGAGACATCCTGTAGAGCCGCCAGATCTCAGAGATCCCCGATTTATCATCTCCCGATTTCATCCGCGTCCTGGCTTCGTCTTCATACTGACGAGAGCCATGGCGTTCTGCTGTGCCCGAGGAGACTGCAGCGGTGGGTCGGGGCGTTGTCTCCACGCTGCGTTCTCTCCAGGCGGAAGTCTGCGAAGCCTTGGCTCTTGGGTTTTTTTGGGGGCAGTGTCCCTGTTTTTTGGGGGGTTCTCGAAGTCCTGGCGGAATTCTGGAATTCTCGCAGTGTCCCTGGTTTTGCGTGGGACCTTCTTCCCTTGACGCCCCCGCGGGAACCCTGGGCGTCCAGCGGACGGCAAGCAGAGGAGCAGAGAAGGATGGGGAGGGGTCAGGAGGGGAAAACAGAGCACACGGACACCAGCAATCGTCGATTTCCGGGGAAATATGGGAACACATGTGCAGTGGGGGTGCAGACGAAGCTCCAGAAAATATGGACACCTATGGGGAAGCCTGGCTTTTCTGTGTCTGTTTGTGTGGCCCTGGGCCCCTTCAAGGAGGGACGAGGGAGGTGGGCCCTATGGGGCTCGCGCGGGGCCCGGGGGCTCGCGCGGGCGCCGCACTGGCCTGCCGAGGACGCCGCCGGCGTTGGCGACGGCAGGTCTTCGACGTCAGGGGAAGGCCTCGATGGAGGGGCCCTGGGACACACAAATGAATACACACAAATAACCGGATTCCCCATGTTTTTCCATATGTTCTGGGTTCTTGTCTTCCCCCCCACTTTCATATTTTGCCATATTTTCTGGGAAATCGCCGATTGATTGTGTCTGTGTTTTTTTGTTCCCTCCTGACTCGGTCAGTCGGGCCAGGGCCTTGGCATTCAAGCCCGTTTTGAGGAGCGGTGCCGGCGGCAGTTTTTTGGCTGCCTCGCCCGCCGCTGGTATTGGCGCTCGGCTGCATTGTCCCCTCGGTGGTTCTCGGGCCCTGCTTCTGTCCTTGGTCGGCCCCTGCGCTCTCTGTGGTCGGTCTCCCTCTCAAGTGCTGGGCCTGCTTTCCACCACCACCGCCAGAAGTTGGAGGGGGGAGGTCGTCCTCCTCCTCCTCTTCACTCCCCCCTCCAACTTATGGTAGGCCCATCATCTGGCCCTCGCCCTCGTCTGTGCGGGGCCCCTCGTTCTGCCCCCGCGCGCTGCCACGTGCGCCCCTGGGAGCTGGCGCCCGACTCCGGCCCACCCCCCGAGAAGACGCGCGCGTGCGGCCGCAGGGGCTCCTCCTCCTCCTCCTCCTCCTCCTCCTCCTCCTCCTCCTCCTCCTCCTCCTCCTCCTCCTCCTCCTCCTCCTCCTCCTCCTCCTCCTCCTCCTCTTGCGAGGCAAGGATGACGCCACGGAAGGGGATGGTCTGCCAGGGGCCGGCTCGGCCGCACCCGAATCCGCCGGCCGCCGCGGTTTGGGTGGGGGGGGGCGCGCGCCGACCTGCTCGCGCCCGGGCTCGGCGGTCGCAGGAGCAGAGCCGCACCGGCGTCCGGGTGGCCGCCGTGTCGCAGGCGGCCCGCTGGCCGGGGCGGCGGCGAGGACGAAGACGAGGCACACATGGTGGAAGGGACCTCTCAAGCTCTCGTCAGGCCTGCGCAGCGTCCAGGGCTCATTTCGACTCCCCCGATTCGATTCGATTCGATTTCGATGGTTTCCGATTCCGATTCGATCCGACTTTGGAGTCCGATTTGGGTTCCGATTTCTCGCTGGAGGCATACTAGCCTGACGATGTCCGCCGATTCGGCTTTTCCCGACTTGGCTGCCGATCTCCGCCGATCCGATTGATTTCGATCGCCGATCCGACTTATCGATTCGATTCTGGGCTCTGCTGCAGTGTCCATAAGAGCACGAGCGCAGCTGAGCACAGGAGGGCGTGCAGGCAGCTACGGAGCTCGGGTGTGCAGAAGCAAAGGGTGTGGGCGGCGCTGCAGAGCCTTCGGAGAGCAGAGCATGGACAGCGCGAGCACCAAATCTGCAAGTGGCCGAGGAGGGAAAGTTACCGATACCCATCGGTCGTTGAGAGTAATTGTTTGTGGACCGACGACGACGAGACATACTAATCGTCTAAACGTGTTTTGGGCGCCTCCTGGCGAACCCTTTCGCCACGTCCAGATTCGCCTCGCAAGCCTGGTACGAATGCGCCCCCGCAGAGGTATGCGGTCTGGAGAATCGTTAGCCTGTCGACAGCGACGACGAGGGGAAGAACGAGTAGGGGGAGTTGGATGAGGAGGAGGAAAAGGAGGCGGAGGTGGAAGGGGTTGAGGGTTCCTCTCTTCCCCTTTCCTTTTCCTCGCTCTTCTCCTTCTGCCCCTCCCCTCCTCCTTTCTCCTGTCTCATCGTTCTTTGCCCTTCCGTCCTCTTTCCCCTCGTACCTTTCCTCCACGGTACTTCCTCGGGAGGAGGATGAAGGATGAGGAGAACGCGAGTAGTAGTCGGCTCTGACAGGTGCCTCGCTACCCTCGACCTCGGCAGCGCACTCAACGCAGTCGACAGGTCAGCAGTGCTGGCCGCGACCCGGAGATGGCGCCCGTCTTGGGCACCATGGGCGGTTGGGGGGCGAGCGGCTCCAGAGCGGCAGAGGCGCGTAGCAGGGTGACCCCTTGGGCCCGGCGCTCTCGTCGGTTTTTCGCAATCCATGAGCTCGTCTTGGCTTCCCGAGCGGCAGATGGCGCTTTACTCCCCAGGCGAACCGGAGCTGTGCGTGCTCTGCTTGGGCGACGGTGTGGCGGGCGGCACAGCCCGGGCCACGTCGGAGTTCTGCCAGCTCAAACGCCGCCTGGCCGGGATGGGCTTGGACTTGACTCCGTCGAAGTGCGAGGTCGTCCCAGCCGCTCGCGAGCACCAGTTGCCCAGCGAGGCATTCCCAGGGTTCGCGTGGCACGCGGACGGCAATGTCAAGCTGTTTGGCGCGGCCTTCGGCAAGAAGTCCTTCTGCACGTCGCACGCGCTCAAGCGGAAGTGAAAGACGGCCGACCTGCTCGCCCAGCTGCAGGACGTGGAGCACTGCCAGGAGGCTTGCTTTTGATTCGGGCCTGCGCGAGCTTCTGCAAGCTCGCGAACTCGGCCAGGGTGGTCCCTCCCCGCCTCCACCATGAAGCCTTGCGTCAATTCTCGCTGGACCTCCGCAGTAGCTTGAAGGTGCTGGCGGGGGCGGCACTCTCTGACCACGCGTGGATGCAGGCGCAGCTGAGCATCCTGAACGGTGGTTTCGGGCTCCGGGACGCGGCGCTGCACGCCTTTGCGGCCTATGTCTCGTCTGCGTGGTCCTGCCGAAGCCTCTGCGAGCGCTTCGACATCGATACTGACGGGGGCCACTTCGCGGCGGCGCGCGCTGCCCTGAGGGGGAGCTGCTTGGAGGCGGCCACCCTGAACCTACCAGAGGGCGTCGTCAAGCAGAAGGACTTGTCGGCCCCAACTGATGGCGCGCTCAAGGCCACGCTCAGGGCGACGGCAACGGCAGAAGGTTCGCGCCTCGCCCACCTCTCCTTGGTCTCGCTGCCAGTGGCTGCGGCTTGGCTGACAGACCCCCCCGTCGACGACGGGAGGGATATTGAACCGGCGATGTACAAGGTCGCCCTCAGGAGGCGTTTGCGGCTGCGCGTGGCGCCAGCGGACGTTTATTGCCCATGCTGTGGAGAGGTGTTCGATTCCTTTGGAGATCACGCATTGGCGTTGTGCTGCAAGGGGTACCGCACCATGCGGCGCAATGCCATTCGAGACGTGGTTTTCGAAGACGCCTCCCTGAGGGGGGGCGGCCGTGCGAGAGAAGGCGGGCCTCTTGCCAGCCAGGCCCGCCGACGACAGCATTAGCCTCGCGGACTGCCTGCGCAGGCCTGCAGACATCTGGCTGCCGCGAGTCCTGGGTGCTTCAGGCGAGGCTCTCGACTTCGCATGCACTTTGGGGCTCCGCGGCGACTTCTTGGAGAGGTCTGCCGTGGACGGCGGGGCGGTCTTCCCAGCTCACGAGCACTTCAAGCGCTCGTTGAAGGACACGGACAAGGAGTGTTCGACCGCTGGATTCACGCTCGCGCGCGTGATCTTGGAGTCTCATGGTGGTGGCTGAAGCCCTTTGGCCCGCGGCGTCCTCGACAGGTTCGCGAAGGCATCGCTCGGACGTGTGCATTTTTCCTTCGGCGAGGACCATCGAGGAGCATCCTTGATCACTTGGCGGAAAAAAAAGCCACGCACGAACCCGAACAAAACACAGGAAATGGAGTTCCGAGCGATGGCCAGAGTCGGCGGCATGGCGCGAGGCACAGGAGCCGGCCTCACTCCGGATCGCCCAGAGCACATCGTGCACCCTGCAGAGGGAGAGCGCGCGGGCGGCCCCGAGGAGGCTGGCGCCTCCGACCGCGCGTCCTGGCATCAGTGGGGCGCCCGAGCTGGAGGGCGCGGGGTAAACGTTTGAGTGTGTTGCATTTCATCTGTCTTGTTCTTGCGGGCGATACTTATGTTTATATCCGCTGCAGTATGGAGTTTCGGGCTCCCTTCCCAAGAAACCCGAGGCGCACTGCATATGGCTAAATCTGCCCCCTAGAGGCTCGGTTTTTATCCATATCCAGTGCGCCTCGGCCTTGTGGCGCCGCTTCCAAAAAAGTCCACGAGGCACTGGATATGGACATGAATCTTGCCCGCAGTTCTGTTCTAATATGCTTTCTACATTTTCCAGGTGTGCTGTCGCACCAGCGCGCCTCTCGGCCCGCCTCCTTCCTGGTTTCGGCCCGGCTCTCCGCTCCTCCTCCGCTCTCGGCCCCCTTCCTCTCCCCTCCCCCTCTCCCTCTCTGGGTCTTTCCCTTGCCCTTGTACTTCCTTGTCCTTGTTCGCTGAGCGCTCTCCCTGCCTTTCCCCTCCGCTTGGCCTCCCTCCCCGCCCCCCCCCCCCTTCCGTCTGTCGGCCCGGCCTGTCTCTTCCCGTCGTCCTTCCACCTCCCCCATTCCTTTCTCGCTCCTCGGCCCCTCGCTCTCTGTGGCCCGTTGACACGCCCGCCCCGCTTTTTTCCTTGTCGGCCCGCCCCTGGGTCCGCATATAAAAGTCGCGGGTGGCCTGGGCTGCCGCGCAGGCGAACCGCCAGGCGTGGGACGAACCCGCGTGGTGGAGCTTGGCCCTCTGCGAAGTTGGACCCTTTTTCTGGTCGACGCAGAATGGTCGGATTCCAAGTGTCCCCCCAGAAGAAGTGGTGGTCGGCCACCGCGGGCACAGCGCGAGGGCCCGCAGGGCGGGGAGGAAGAGAAAAAGAGATCCCGCAGGACGGAGGAGGTGGAACGAGGGAGGAAGTGTAGCAAAATGGAGAGAAACTGGAAAACAATTACTCGATAGGAGGAGGACGGGGAGGAGGAGGAGGAGGAGGAGGAGGAGGAGGAGGAGGAGGAAAAGGAGGAGGAACAAGAAGGAGGTGTGAGAGGAGGATGATGAGGAGGAAGAGGAGGACAAGGAGGTGGAGGATGACAAAGAAAAATGGAGGAGGAGGAAGAAGAGCAGCACGATGACGGTACCGAGAGGAGCGAGAAGAATGTTGACGGGGAGGACGATGATGAGGATGAAGAGAAGGAAGAGGAGCGAGAAATGGGGATGATGTCGAGGCGAGGCCTTCAGCCGCCGACCGATCAGCCCGCAGCGTGGAGGTGACGAGTCATTGGATGATTTGAAGGAGTCTGGAAGGGACTTGGCATCGCTCGGACGTGTGCATTTTTCTAGGCGGGGATTATCAAGGAGGGCACCGTGTTGTGAATGCAATGCGTGTGTTGTTTGCTTGCTCTCTCCCTCTCCCTCCTCCTCCTCCTCCTCCCCCTCCTCCTCCTCCTCCTCCTCCTCCTCCTCCTCCTCCAACTGCCCTGTCTGCCCTGTTTAGCAGGCGCATTGGCAGTGAACGCTTGAAGTCATACTTTTCCCGCCTACGCGCCGGACGGCGTACGGCTTGTGCAGTGCAGTGCGTCGTGGACCATCCTGCGAAAAAAACACGCACGAAACCGAAGAAAACACAGTGAATGGACGTCCGAGCGATGGCCAGGGGAGGAGGGGGAATGGGAGGAGGGAGGGAAGAGGGAGAAAAGGAGGAGGGAGGGAAAAAGGGGCGGATAAGGGGGAGGAGGAGGAGGAGGAGGAGGAGGAGGAAGAAGAGGAGGAGGACCAGTGTAAGCCCAAGGGTCTTCAACGATGTCGGAATAAACCTTCCCTCCAAGTTCCCTCCCCATAGGCCCTTACAACGGTTCATTTCCATTGAGGGAACGTCCTCGTTGGAAGACAACCGTTTGAAGACCCTGAAGCATGCCAAAACATTGTTCCTGGGATTCCAACGCCACAAATCAGCCTGATTGTTGCGTCCTGACGACCCTGAACCGTGCCAAAAGCCATGCTTGGGACTTCAACACCGCGAACCAACCTCACCGTTGCACCGGCATAGTCTTGAACGTTTCCAAAACACCATGTCTGGTGCGCTGATCATGGGAATCCGTGAAACTCTTGCAAATGTTACAAACGCATGTGCGCGGCGCTAAGGCGAAAGCCACATTTTGAAAAGAAGCCGCTCTCAATCCGTGAAGTATTTGCAATTGTTTAAGACGAATGTGCGCGGCGCTAAGGGGAGAGCCACCTGTTGAACACTACTCGCCATCAATCCGTGAAGCCTTGGGAGTGTTTAAAAATTGGATGTGCGCGGCGCTAAGGCAAGAACCACATGTTGAAAACGACCCGCTCTCCATCTGCGAAGCCGCTGCCAACTTTCAAGCTTCAGAGCCATAAGTGGTGAGGATGTCTCAGGCGAAACGCCCATCCCGCCCTCAAAACTGGTCTCGGGGTGCGACAGGGAGAAGTTAATCGGAAAACGGGGAATGGAGAAGTAGGAGGAAGGAGAGAGGGGGAGGAGGTGGAGGAGGAGGAGGAGGAGGAGGAGGAGGAGGGGGAGCGAGGAGGGGGAGCGAGGAGGAACAGGAGGAACAGGAGGAAGAGGAAGAGGAGGAGGCGGAGGAGGAGGAGGAGGAGGAGGAGAAAGAGGAGGAGAAAGAGGATGAGCGCACAGGACATAAAAAGGTGCGACCTAATTAAAGGGAGAGTGGCCTACGGTATACAGAGAGGTTAACGGCGACCACCTGCTCGAAGAGGAGGAGGAGGAGGAGGAGGAGGAGGAGGAGGAGTTGGAGGAGGAGGAGGAGGAGGAGGAGGAGGAGGGAGGATGGAGGGGAGGAAGAGGAGGAGGAGGAGGCGGAGGAAGAGGAGGAGGACGAGGACGAGGACGAGGACGAGGACGAGGACGAGGAGGAGGAGGAGGAGGAGGGAGAGCGAGGACGCAGAGGAGGGATGATGCAGAGTTGGAGGACCATTCGTCTCTGAGCGGTTGGGCACACCCTCCGACGACAGGTAGGACATGGCCTGATGTGATTGCCGAAGGTCCCAGGAGGAGGAAGCTGAAGAGTAGGAGGGGGCTGAAGAGGAAGGGGAGGAGGAGGAGGTTGAAAGAGGATGGAAGAGTTTTGAGGTTGCGGAAAAGGACTGTAGCAGCCGACGTACTGGTACCACTATGCATGCAGGCTTGCTGGGCTTCGCTGGTGGATGACCGACCCTCACATCGCTAGAAGGGTGGTGTAAGAGGAGGAGGAGGAGGAGGAGGAGGAGGAGGAGGAGGAGGAGGAGGAGGAGGAGGGGGAGGGGGAGGGGGAGGGGGAAGTGGAGGAGGAGGCAGAGGAGGAGGAGGTGGAGAGGAGGAGAACTTGGAGGAGCAGGAGGTCCTGCTCCAGCCTTTCTTTCGACCTGGTGGACCTGGAGCCCTCCGACGACTCGGTGTGTTTGAGTCTTGGACTTCTGCCGTGGAGAAGCCGGTCGATCTGTCCGATTGCCATTCCCAACGTGTCGACCATGAGGAGAGCTGCCGCGACAGCGCAATCAAACCTCCAAAGGTCGCCGCAAGACCTGGCATCGCTCGGACGTGTGCACTCTTTTCCCGGCGAGGACCATCCAGGACCGTCCTGGACCATCGAGCAACACAAAACACGCACGAAACCGAAAAGTGCACGGGAAACGGACGTCCGAGCGATGGCGAGAAGACGGCCTTTCAGAGCCCCGAATCATCAGGGGTAACTCGGGTCAGGGCTAACTCGGGTTCGTTTTTCGGGAGTCCGAACCCGAGTTATCCCGGACCCGAGTTACCCCGGACATTTCGGGCGTCCAGAGCCCCGAATCATCAGGGGTAACTCGGGTCCGGGATAACTCGGGTTCGTTTTTCGGGAACCCGAACCCGAGTTACCCCGGATAACTCGGGCGTCCAAGCCTTCGAGGCTGGCAGGTGGCCCTGGGAGGCGGGCGGGGCAAGCCTGGGCGGGCCCGCCCCGCGCAGCAGGAGGCGCCCCGCGGGCGGCCCACCCGGCGCACCGGGGCGCCCCGTGGGCGCAGCCAGGCGAAGCCTCGGCTGGCCTGCCCGATTCCTCGGGGAGAGAAGTGAGAACCTCAGCGCTACGGCCTAATCCCGCTTGCTCCGCGGCCCAATCCGTCGCAACAGCCCCCCAAATGGGGCCGAATCCTCCTCGTTCATCCTTCCGACGACAAGAGCTACCAGCCGTAGCCTCCCCCTCTCCCACACAGCCCCACGTGCGCCATGCTGGCAGCGGAGGACGTACAGCGCTTCAGCGCTGTACGTACCTCAGCGCTTCAGGAGCGAAAAAAGGACGTACACGTACATGAATCCACGCTGTTTTCGAGATTTCGCACTAGGCGAATATTCGTATCACGCGGCCGGTCTCGCGGGTCAAGGGGCCGTGTTCATGTACATAGCTGGGCGCGTACGTCCTTTGTGGGCTCCCTAGCGCTACGGTCAGAGCCCCGAACCATCAGGGGTAACTCGGGTCAGGGTTAACTCGGGTTCGTTTTTCGGGAATCCGAACCCGAGTTGCCCCGGACCCGAGTTACCCCGGATAACTCGGGCGCCCAATACGGTAGAGGGAAACAATTAGTGAACACCCCCCTTGCCCCCCAAGCTCAAAGTTGGCACGCGGGGGGGAGACTGCGATCGAGGTGCAACTCATCAGACCCACCGCCATTTTTGAACACTGGGGGGAGGGGGAGGCGTTCACAGATGAGTGTGGCATGAGTGTTCGCTATTTTTTTCCGAGGCCTGTAGCACTGCTCGGGGAGTCGGGCCAGCCTATCGGAGCAGCTTCTGGAGCGTGCAGGGGCAGAAGGCGCCCATGGGCATAACCATGCGAAACCTCGGCCGAGCTACCCGATTCCTCAGAGGGAGAAGTGGGAAGCTAAGTTTCAGTCGGGCACGTCCCTCTACAGGGGGAGATCCAAACACATTAAAACAATAGTCTGGGGACGATGCTTTGACTATTTCAGAGCATGTGTTGGGTATGTTTTGAGTATTTTTCATGTTTCGCCCAAATCCGCGTGTAGGGGGACATGCCCGACCTAAACCTAAGCGCTAGCACTGCTCGGGGAATCGGGCCATCCTATCGGAGCAGCTTCTGGAGCCCAAAAGGGGGCCTGGAGGGCCCGAAAAGTGCACTTCTCTCCCCCTCCATTTATTGCCCCCCCACTATGCGACTCCCAAGGAGTGCAGAAGGCGCCAGAGAGATGCCTGGCGCGTCGAGGGTGCCCCTGGTGCGTCGAGGGGGCTCCTTTCTGTCACCCCGCGCCCACTTGAGACCCCCACCTGCACGATGACAGGCCCTTGGCGTCGCTCGGCCGTGTGCAGTTCTTTCTCGGCGAGGGCCCTGGAGGAGCATCTTCCCCGATCCTCTCGCGAAAAAAAAAATTAGACGCACCGGGATCGAACACTGCACGGGGAATGGACGTCCAGGCGACGGCGAGAGGCCGGCGGGCTCATCGGCCTCCTGGCTGCGAGCGGGCGCGATGCCCCGAGAGACCTCCTCTCGCCTTCCACCCCCCACCCTGGAGTCGGGCGTATCCATCCACAGGGGGGGTATTCAAAAATAGCCCCAAAATAGTCTGGGGACGATGTTTTGAGTATCGTATGACTATTCTTGAAGCTGTTTGGACTGTTCTCAATTTTCCGTCCAAAATCCGCTCGGAGGGGGACGCGCTCGAGCTAGCCCTGCCCCGCCCCCCCACGGGCAGCATGAAGAGAAGAAGGCGTCGGGCAGCGGCCCGTGGTCACACATGGGAGGACAGCTGCCCCGAATTTCGTGAACAAGAGGGGGGGGGGGGGCGTCACAACCCTCCCGGACGAGCCGTGTTGGACCCCCCCGTCCAGAGACCAGCCGCGAGGGGGCGGCCTCTTGCCCAGGCCCCCCCCTGGAACTTTCCGAGACAGCTCCACACAGACACCCCCGCCAAATCAGACCTCTCCCCTGTTTATCATTGCATTGGAGATTGTTTTTTTATCCTCTGGGGGGTAACGCTCGTTACCCGGGCCTCTCCCCCCCCCCCCCCTCCCCCGTAACGGTAACGCTCGTACGCGGGGGGGGTCTCGGTCTTCCCCTCCAACATGCTGGTGCCCGAAGGCATGCGCACTGTGGTGTGGTGGTCGCAGGCGCACTGTGGGCGCTCGCAGGCCATTGCGGCGCTCGCATGCGCGATGATGGTGCTTGCGGGCTTTGCGCTTGTACTCGAATCGTCGTCGTCGTCGTCGTCGTCGTCGTCGTCGTCGTCGTCGTCGTCGTCGTCGTCGTCGACGGCGCCCGAAAACGGCCTCCGGAGGCCGAAACAGGCGGCAAACGTCGTCGTCGTCGTCGTCGACCTCGTCGCTCGTAGCTCGTCGATCATCGTCGTCGCGCGCGCGGGCGCGGGCGTGGTGCCGGGACCACGCGGCGGGCTTTGCGCTTGTACTCGAATCGCAAGCCACTGTGGTGCTCTCAGGCAGAGAGTGCTGCTCGCGCGCATACTATGGCGATCGCAGAGCGGCCCTGCTTCGCCATACCCCGCCCAGCCCAAGCGTTACCGTTACCCGGGGGGCACGACCCCCCCCCCCCGGGTAACGAGCGGTACCGGCCGGAATAAAAAAATGATTTCTTGGAATGTGGAGTGCGTGCACCGTCCAAGAGCTGACGAGGGAGGAAAACCACCCGGACCCGACAGCTGACGTGTAATGAACGGCTTCGGGCGTTAATTCAACAGCCCCGCCTTGCTCGATTACTTTTGTGCGTGTGTTTGCTAAACGGCTTCGCGTGTCGGGGTGTTCATTCTGGGGGCGGATTTTCTCCCCCCCAGTCCAAGAACAAACCTGCCTCTGGAGACGGAACGAGCGGCGCCCCGGCGACTGCTCCCGCCCCAGAGCGCGCGGCCGCCTTCGCGGGCGAGTGCGGAGCCGCCCTTCGCCCTTTCGCCCGGCCTCCCCCCCGGCAGGTCACGGGAGCGCCGTCCCCGTTCGCGGTGATGAAGGTGTCGGGCATGAGCGAGCAGGGCGGAAGCAGTCGGTTACCAGGCGGGAGTGGTTCACCTCATGCCCGCGCGAGCCTCCCTGGTCAGACCGGAGGTCCTCCTCTGCATGCTCCTCCTTCCCTCCTCCTCATCCTTCCTCCTCCTCCCTCCTCCTCCTCCTCCCTCCCTCCTCCTCCTCCTCCTCCTCCTCCTCCTCCTCCTCCTCCTCCTCCTCCTCCTCCTCCTAGCGCCAGCTCGGCTCGAGCACTCCGCCCGACTCGCCGAGCCCGCGCCACGGGGCCCCTCGCCCTGCCTCCGCCTCCCCCTCCCCCAGCGTCGCGATGGAGGCACCTGCGGCGGCGGCGCCGCGTCGGCGGCCCAGCCGCACGGCGGCCGGGAGACGCGCCCAGCACCGCCGGGCGGACGCCCGCGCTGCTGCGCGCCTCCTCGGCGCCTACGCGGAGGTCGCCGGCCACCGTGGCTCGGCAATCTCCCGCTCTGGTGCGGCCATGGCCAAGGCACTGGAGGCTCTGCGCGGGCCCGCGTCTGGCGGCGGCGGCGGCGAGGCTGGCGGCTGCGGCGGAGCGTCGCCGACAGCTGGAGAGCCCTCCACGGCCGTGGCAGAGGCCGCAATGCAAGCCGAGGCGGAGACGGGCGAGCCGATGGATGACAACGAGCTCGACGAGATTCGCGAAGCGCGAGGCGCCGTTCCCAGTCCTGCGGCAGGCCAAGGCACGCCCACTGGCGGGGAGGATGTTTGTCGGAAGCGCGGAGAGGGCACCGCTGACGTGCCGCTGGACGGGCCAGCTGCTGGCGCCGAGGGCGCGGCCCCAGGCCCCCTTCGGGGGATGACTGCCCAACCGCTGGCCGCTGCGGCGAGCTGGGCAGGCAGCGCGGAGCGCGCGCGGCTCCTCGGCGACATGGAGGTGCTACGAGGACCGAGGCGGGCCGCGGTGCAGACGGGGCCAAGAATTGACTGGGGCGCAGTAGCAGAGTCCGCGCAGCCGACGCCCACGGGGACTGCAACGGGGAGCGTGGCTCCCGCGGGCGAGAATTGCCCGCAGCAGTGGAGATCGTGTGGCTAGAGGCCGCGTGCTGGTCGGCGAATGGTGCAAATGTTGTGGAATTTCGGCTACCACCTCTCCTTCGTGTTCGGCCTCAACTTGGTCCTGTACTCCGGTTCCTGTACGTTTTCGCCGCGCTGCCGGAGGAGGTCAGAGTACGCGGGGAGCCTAGTTTTCGGGATGCGACATTTGTCTCGGCTGTGCTCCTCGTGCTCCTCCTCCTCCTCCTCCTCCTCCTCCTTCCTCCTCCTCCTCTTCCTCCTCCTCCTCCTCCGCCTCGCCTCCTCCTCCTCGCCTCCTCCTATTCCTTCTTCTCCTCCTCCTTCCTCCTCCTCCATTCCTTCTCCTCATAGGTAGCTCCTCCCTGTCGCACCCCGAGGCCTTGAGACTCACTCACCATTTACGATTTTCCAGCTTAAAAAGTGGCAACAGCTGCACAGATGGAGGGCTGCTCCTTTTCGAAATGTGGCTCTAGCATTAGCGCCGCGCACGTTCGTTTTCAAAGTTTGCAAGAGCTTCACGGATTAAGGGCGGGTGGTTTTCAAAATGTAGTTCTCGCCTTAGCGCCGCGCACATTCGTTTTCAAACATTTGCGCGAGTTTCACGGGTTGACGGCGGGTCGTTTTCAAAATGTGGTTCGCGTTTCAGCGCCGCGCTCATGTTTTAAACCATTGCAAGAATTGTGCGGATTGAGGGCGGGTCGTTTCCAACATGTGGATCTAGCCTCAGCGCCGCGCGCAGTCTTTAAAAAACCGGCAATAATTTCACGGAGTGAGGGCGGGTCGTTTTCAACATGTGGCTCTCGCACTAGAGCCGCGCACAGTCGGTTTAAACATTTGCAAGAGCTTCACGGATTAAGGGCGGGTTGTTTTCAACACGCGGTTCTCGCCCTAGCGCCGCGCGCCTGCGTTTTCAAACATTTGCAAGAGTTTCACGGATTCCCATGGTCAACGTATCAGGACTGGTGTTTGGGAAGGATTCACGACTACGCGGGTGCAACAGTTATGCTGATTCGCGGTGTTGAAGTACCAAAAATGGTGTTTTGGCAGGATTCTGCAGCGTCGACACGCAGCACTCACTCAGGTTGATACGTGGCGTTGAAATCCCGAAAGCAAGTTTCTGGCATGCTTCAGGATATTCAAACGGTTGTCTTCCAACGAGGCAGTTCCTTCAACGGAGACGAACCGTTGTGGAGGACTATGAAAAGGGAGCCTGGAGGGAGGGCTAATTCCAACATAGTTGATGACCCTTGGTTTTACACTGGTCCTCATCCTGCTCCTCCTCGCCTCCTCCTCCACCTCCTCCTCCTCCTCCTCCTCCTCCTCCTCCCCTAGTTTTTCCTCCTCTTCGTCCTCGTTCTCCCCCTCCTCCTCCTCCTCCTCCTCCCTTTTCTCTTTCTCCACCTTTTCCGCTTAGTTCTCCACCTCCTCCTCCTCCCTTCGCTTCTCCCCCTCCTCCTCCTCATATCTCCTTCTCCTCACTCGTCCTCCTTCCTCCCTCGCTCCCCCACAATGAAACAACATGTGCCTGCACGACCACCCTACGGGTGATAAGGAGGTTGGTTGGAGGGAGGAAAACCCACTGACAACAATTGCGATGAGTGTGATGGCGATGCGATGGCGACATTGCACGATGACGCTCATAGCGATAATGAATAATGGTGATTGTCATGACGGTGACCCAACCGCACTGGAGCTCACACCACATACGTGCGACCTCGCATTCGATTCCATTCGACTGATTTCACCACCAGTTTCACGATCGATATCTGTAGCGATCTCAGTATCCATGTCACGATCGGTATCACTATCAAATAGATGATCGGTCTCATAATCTATCCGTAAGGGTTTCGCCCCCTGCCGCCGGCCCCCCTCTCTCGGAGAATGCGCTATGCCAGAGCTGTGGCATGAGGCCTGGGCGCTGTCGTGAAGCAGTATCGAAACTTCATGCGAGGCCGACTCGTAAGGAGCAAAACCAATGGATCACCAGAGGGGTTGCCACACCTGGCGGTTGGTAAGACGTCGTGACCCTGCGGATCTGCGTGAGGGGTGCCACCGGATTTCAGAAAAGTGAAAATCCCATGTGTCTTTGGACCCTGACCCTACGGATCTGCGCGAGAAGTGCCACCGAATTTCAAACATGTGGCAATTCTTGTTTGCTTTTGGACCCTGACCCTACGGATCTGCGTGAGGGGTGCCACCGAATTCCAGAAATGTGGCAAATCCCTTGTGTTTTTGGACCCTGACCCTACGGATCTGCGTGAGGGGCGCCACCGAATTTTAGACATATGGCAAATCCTATGTGTTTTTGGGCCCTGACCCTGATCTGCGTGAGGGGGCTCGAATTTCAGAAATGTGGCAAATCCCATGTGTGTTTTGGACCCTGACCCTACGGATCTGCATGAGGGGTGCCACCGAATTAGAAATGAGGCAAATCCCTTGTGTTTTTGGACCCTGACCCTACGGATCTGCGTGAGGGGCGCCACCGAATTTTAGACATGTTGCAAATCCCGTGTGTTTTTGGACCCTGCCCTTACGGATCTGCGTGAGGGGTGCCGCCGAATTTTTCGAAATGTGGCAAATCTCCTATGCTTTTGGACCCTGTCCATACGGATCTGCGTGAGGGTTGCCACCGAATTTCAGAAATGTCGCAAATCTCTTGTGTTTTTTAGGCCCTGACCCTACGGATCTGCGTGCGGGGTGCCACCGAATTTTAGACGTGTGGTAAATCCCTTGTGTTTTTGGACCCTGACCCTGCGGATCTGCGTGAGGGGTGTTATTTGTTTCACCCCTCAGAAATTCTGAGGACCCTCCCAGGGCGTGGCAGTTCTGCTGGTTTGGGCTCCCCCCCCCTCGCGCGTTCATCAACAAGGAACAGTAAGCAGCAAGACGCAGAACTGCAACAGTGGAAACCGGAAGCTGCAACTGGTACAGGGAGAAGCACATTCCCGGCCTACAGCCTGGTGGCCCATCAAGGGGGCCGGCGGATTTCACGTTCGATTTCACTATCGACCTCTCAACATCTCACGAATGGTCTCACAGCTAAGTTAGTGGCGTTCAGTACGATCGGGACACCAGCGGGGCAACATCGGGACATCATCGGAACACCAGCGGGCCAACTAAATACCACCACAACGGACAGTACGGGCACGAGTATCGCCAGACCATTATGCAAGGCAAGCGGCAATGGCGGCGACGACAGTAGCAACGATGACTCGCACTCTTTTTTGTTCTCCAAGCCTGGTCCCGACACTGCCTGCCAGAACCTGCGCCGAATTCCTTCCTGTCCCTGCCCCTCTGCGCCCGCTGCTGCTGGAGCGCGCGCTCGCTGCGCTCACACGTCTTGTGCGGCCTGCCGGCGTGCTGGACACCACGGCGCCCGCGGTGGAGGCGGGCCCCCTCCGAGGCCCCGATGCTGACCGGGCGCGCGGCCGGGCCTTTGCTGAAGCCGCTGCGCCCGCTCCCGCGACCCACCATGCTCGGCACCGCTGGCAGAGGCTGGCGGCGAGGCAGGGTGCGCGAAGAGGCGCGCGCCACCCGCCGACGTGCCGAAGAGGGGGGAGGCGAGGTCGTGCATACTCCAGATTTCGTAATAAAAGGGAGGGGGTCTGGACCCTCCAAGACAAGCCATTTCAGACCTCCCCAGTGGGAGAACCCTCAAAAACATCGTCCCCAGACCCCCCAGGCCCCTCCAAGATAGCCTGGAAGAGACCGCCCCCCGAAATGAGACCCCCCCTCCCTTTATTACGAAATCTGGAGTAGAGCCTGCTTGGGCCACAGCTGCAGCAGCACTGTTCGCCTTCCGCCGCGGTGGTCGCGATGCGCAGAGTGCTCGCTGGAGCGAGGACGGACACGAACCATGGAGGATGAGATCTGTTGTGACCGATCTCGCCACCGATATCACAACAGATCTCACTATCGATCGCACTCTCGATCTCACACTAGATCTCACTATCGATCCCACAACAAATGTCACAATCCTTCCCACCATCGATCTCGATGTCGATCCCACTATCGATATCAAGATCGATCTCAACATCGATATCATATGAGATCTAACTATAGACCTCACACGGATCTCACGAGACAGATCGGGACACCACGATGGGGCACACCCAGCCACGGCGGGGCACCCCCAGCCAAAGATTTGGTGTGATCGATCTCACTATCGATCTCTCGATTTCACGATCGATCCCACGATTACGATCGATCACGCAATCGATCTCACACTATGGATCGAGATACCCGCAGCCACATTCAGGACACCCCCCCGCCACCGACGAGGCACCCCGCGCCACCGACGGGGCACCCCCGCGCCACCGACGGGGTACCCCGAGCACTGGCGCGCCTGGGGTGGGGGGACCCGTCCACGGCGGCATCGTTCCTTTCGCGCGCCCGGGCAGCTTCGACTCGCCCGCACGCGCGACACGAATACGAAACCGAAATCGATTTCCCGGTGGGGGCTCTCCGTTCTGGTGAGATCTCACCCCCCGCCCTCCGATTATCGATCTCACGATCGGTCTCACTATCGATCTCACTATCGATCCCACTATCGATCTCACCACGAGACACCGACCGGACACTGACGGGATACCGACGGGACACCGACGGGACACCGACGGGACACGACAGGACACCGACGGGACACCGACGAGGCAGCAACGGGACACCGCCGCGGCGGGACACCGCCCGGAACCGTTCGCCCACTGGCGGGCGGATGGGTCAATGGCTCTTGCCCCGCCCTAGCCACAGCGGAGTCATTCCTCTCGCCCGCCCACGCAGCTTCGCCTCGCACGCACGCGCGACACGAACCCGAAACCGAAACCGATTTCCCAGTGGGAGGCTTTCCGTTCCACTTCGATCTCACCCCCAACCTCTCATACTATTCCCATCTCTCCCCTGTCTCTGTCCGGACGATACCAGGCTTTCTCCGCCTGCCCTGTGTGTTTGGTTGCTCGCGCTCATGAAGCTTGGTTGCGCCAATGCTGTTAATTCTGCTAATCGTCAGACCTCCCCTCCCTCCCTCCCTCCCTCCCTCCCTCCCTCCCTCCCTCCCTCCCTCCCTCCCTCCCTCCCTCCATCATCATCATCATCATCATCATCATCATCATCATCATCATCATCATCATCATCATCATCGCCGTCATCAGCATCAGCATCGTCATCGTCATCATTAGCATCACCACCACCATGATCAGCAGCAACACCAGCATTAACACCAACAACCTCATCATCATCAGCCGCAGCATCAGCATCCATATCATCGCCATCATCGCCATCACCATCACCACCATCCACCATCAGCATCACCTTCATCATCGCGATCATCATCAAAATCACCAATCCTAATCGCCAGTACCACCACCACTGCCATCATCATCAGCATCATCATCCTCATCCATATATCCATCCATCCGTCCGTCCGTCCGTCCATCCATCCCTCCAAGGAGGACTGTCCTGGACGCCCCCATGTCAACGGCGACCTGGCGATCGTGGCTCTCATGGATGCGTGGCTCCCGACGTGGCCCCGAAGTGCCGCGAGCGGTAGTGCGTTCCCCCTTTATCACCATTGAGGCCCTGCGGGAAGCACGTAAGTCTTACTCAGAAGGTGCAGTGTTGAGCTGGGGCAAGTACCACCCGAAATGGGTCCTCCAGCTGCCGATCAGCTACCATATTAGGATTGTCAGGATACTCCAGGCCTTCGAGGATAGCCCCGAGTGGATCCTAGATTGGGTCACCAGCATCGCGTGCATCCCGAAGCCAGAAGGGGAGACTCGACCGATTGGCTTGTTTTGTCTGTTGATGGAGCTGCGGAGTATACTTTGACAACCGATCTGTCGAGACTGGGAACGTGCTCGCACCATGCAGCTTATGCTTTGGAAGCGGCCCAACGACTACCTGCGAGCGAGCAGGGTGGTCGTAGAACCCTATGGTCGCCATCTGTATATCTATGGGCACTCAGTGTACCACGGTGCTGCTGGATTGGAATGAATGATATGAGCACGTTCGCCACTCTGACCTGTTTGCGGCCGCCCATCAGTTCGATTTCAACCTGACGTTTCCGAGGGGGTTGGTGACGATTTCTCGGGATTCAGATCGCCGTTGTTTTATATGGCGGCCTCGGAGTTTGTCTAGGCAACGGGCGCGTAGCAGGATGTTCTGCTGCGACCACGCTTGCGAAGTTTCTCCTTGCGGGCCCGCTCTCGAGTGCTGCTTCGTGCTGGCCTCAGCTGAAAGTCCGCAAAGTGGTAGACGACGTGTCGTTTTGCAGCCTTTGGGCCCCGAGGCTGCAGCCATGGGCCAATTTCCTGGAGCTGTGGAGCAGCTGCCTGGGGACTTCGGGGTCATGCGCTTGCCCATCAACCTTGCTAAGTGAGTGGTTAGTTGTTGATCCTGGCCTGGCTGCTGCTCCAGAGGGACTCTTGTCATTGCCGTCGGGGAGTCAGGTTCAGGCGGCCAGGAGCCTTGAGGCCAATGCGAATCTGGCAGGCTTTCGGGGAGTCTGTATCACTGCGGCCAGGTGGAATGAAGCTTCTAGAGCGGCTGGCCGCCTGACGAGAATCAGGGATGCTGGAGCGGACGCGGAGTGGATTCAGAGAGGTGGTCCCGTAGCGTCGGCGCCGCGGGGTGCAAGCGACACGGGCGCGCCGCCCTCCGAGTTGCATCTCCTTCGGTTTGCTGCGTGCAAGAGCATTCTACCTCGTGGGGCCATGGCGGGGCTTCGGTTGCACTCGTGCGAAGATGGGTTCCGCGTGGGCCCGGGAGGAGGATGAGGAGGAGGAGGAGGAGGAGGAGGAGAAGGAGGAGGAGGTGGAGGAGGAGGAGGGGATGCGGAGGGAGGGAGGAGGGGATGAGGAGAGGAGGAGGAGGAGGAGGAGGAGGAGGAGGAGGAGGGAGAGCAGGAGTGGGTGACCCCAGCGGACCGCCTGGTGGCCCATCAATGAAGCCTGCGTGCTGAGAGGGGGCCCGAAGGCCTCGCTCTTTCGAAGCGACCTCCTCCTCCTCCTCTTCCTTCCTCCTCTCTTCCCTCCTCCTCTCCTCCTCCTCCTTCCTCCTCCCCTCTCCTCCTCCCCCTCCTCCCCCCCTCGAGTCGGTCCAAGAGCGGTGTAATGTTTCGGCTGGCCCGTGGGTGGCGGCGGCGCCGCCCGACGTGTTCGTTCTCGCCCTGCTGGGGATCAGCTGGTAGGTAGCAGCTGCGCATGCGGTTTGCTCCGACGGCGGCGTGGATGTCAGACTGCTGCGCCTTGCCCCCCAGCCCTCGTCGAGCAGTTTCTTGAGGAAGGGGTGATGCGCGAATCGGATGGGAGGAGTCTGAGGGCTCAGTCGAGCCCGTGGGTGCTGCCGATTCCCTGGTCCGGCTTTTCGCTCTGGTCCGCGGGATTCGGCCCAGCCGGTCTACGCACCAGCAGCGCGCACTGTGGGCCCTCATTTCGGAAGTTTGGTGGCCCCAGCTCCGCTTATACAAACGTGGCCTAGCGACCAGTTCCAAGTGCACCACTTGTGGGGACCCGGGCGGGTCCATGTGGCATCGCTGCTACGCCTGTGACGGTCATGTGGCTCGGCGCATGGATCGAGAGTCTAGCTGGATCGCTGCCAGAGCCAAGCGGGCCAAGGCTTGTGATCGCGTTTTAATTCATTGTTTTGCCGATCGGCGCGCCCCCCCCCCCCCCCCCCCCCTTCCCCCCCCATGGAGTAGATCTTGGCTGTTTTTTGGCGCCTCTTTCGTGCAGGTTGTTCTCCCCCACAGGCCGCACTCTTGCAAACAGTTGCACTAAGCAGAGGTCCAGAGCCAGACACCCCCCTCTCCCTCCCCCTTCCGCCCAGTGCCGAAATGCCCCATGAGAAAACGCTCACGTTGGAGTTCTGAAGCTGGGGAGTCGTTTGCTAGGGGCGTATTCCCCAACCCGGGGCTCCTGCTGACTGGTGACCCAAAGCCCCCGCCTGATGTGCAGTCGGTTGTCTGGCACCAGCGGCCCGATGCGGGCCTGCTCCGTGGGGCCTTGTTCCTGGGCGGTTCGGCGCCGTTGCACGGGGCTCCGCTTGCCTGGGCTGGGCGGCCCGTCGTGGCGCGCGATCGCCACGTGAAAGTCTTTGTCCGCTGCGCACGGCCCCGTTCCGGTAGAGGCTGCGCCGTTCCAGAGCTCGAGAGGTGCGGAAGGTTTCGCTGTCAGCACGTTGCGCCGAGTTGCCGTGCGCCCCTTTCGATGTTCACCTGCGTGGATACGAGCTCGACCTTGTGGGCTGGCCCTGGGGCCGGCACGGGCTCGAGGAATTAACCAGGCGGCCCACATCGGGTCTCATTTTCGGGGAGTTCTCGACCCACCACGCGAAAGCCCACTGGGGCATGCAAGACGTTCGAAGCGACAGCGCGACCCCGTGGGAGTCGAAGGGGAATGGCGCGGCAGACGAGTTCGCTAAGGAGGAGGCTCCCCGTCATGAAGCGACGGTCGTCGAGGGCAGCCACCTGCGGCGGAGCCTGCAGGAGCTGGCCGAAGAGGCGCAAAGGTGGAGCGGGGAGTTGCACGCTCTGGTGGGGGATGGCCTGGCGCTACGCGGGGTCGTGCTCATCTGATGGGGTCGTGCGAGAGCCAGCGCGAGGCAACAGAGGCCTCCGCGCAGGCGGTGGAGGCCCCTCCGCCTGCGCCCCCCCCGCCCGCCGCCGCGGTCCCTGTGCAGGCCCCCGCCGGAGGCGTGGTGTTGGCGGCAGCGTCAGTGGCCGCCCGCTGCTCTCTGCGCGCGTCACGCTGCTCGTCTCCCGGCAGTGCGGACGGGCCGGTTCTGCGGTTCCGCGGTGCTTGCGGCGTTTTTCTTTTCGGGCTGCGCGAACAGTGGGAAGCCGACCCCAGCCGCCCCACAACTATGGGCTTTGCACGTCAGCGTTTTGCAGTCATGGCGAATGTGCGTAGGTGCATGCGCCCTGTGGGCGAGGCCATTGGCAGCTGCCGCAAGGGGGGCCCCGCGCGCGCGGCGACGCCCTGGGCCTGCTCGACGCAGCCCGCGCCCGCGCCCGCGCCCGCGTGGGCTCGCAGTGCGAGCCCACTCGGGCCCTCCATTTCGGCCGTGCCTCCGCGAGCGCGCGCCCGCGGGCCCGAGTGGGCAGCGCAAGCAGGGTCCGAGGCGGTCGCTGGCCTTCTCCGCGCAAGGAAGGCGGGAAGGACCATCGCCTCGGCCCACCCGCGGGGGTGCCCGAGGACGCGCGATGTTAAGTCGGGCGTGTCCCTCTGCAGGAGGAATACTCGAGAATAGTCAAAACATAGCCTGGGGACGAGTGTTGGAGCATCTTTGCGCATGCTTTGGATATTGCTTGTTCTTTTAGCTCTCGTCCAGAGTCCCCCCTGTGGGAGGACATGCCCGACCTAATCATGCGGTTGCGAATGGGGTCACCCGCCGCACGGTGGCCCAGGGCGTGACTGCGGGGGGTAGATCCGAGCGTGAATTACCTCCCCCGCTTTCGCGTCCAGGCAAAACCGAGTCATACCACGCGCCTCCTCGTCAAGCGGCCTGACCAGCGCAGGCCGCAGTTTGGCGTCGCTTGGTATCTCTTGGAAGCGAGGGTGGTCAAAAGCGAGGTAGGTTTGTTTGCGCCCTAGTGGAGCTGGGCTGCGGGGCGCGGGCTATTTCGAGGGCCCGGGGCCCCCCGCCGCCGTGCCGAGGGCGCTCGGCTCTGCAGGAGGGGCCGCGGGGCCGCCACAACGCCCTGCTGCAGGAGGGCGGGCTCCCCCACGGCGCCGCCCTTGGCGCGGGCCTCCTCGAGCGCGGCGCGGGCGCCGAGGATCTGGAGGAAGCCTCCGTCTTCGAGGCCCCCGATTCGGGGCCTGACCGGGCCCCCCGAGCTGGCTTCAGGCCGCTGCGTCATCTCATCACCTCCCCCCCTCGCCCCTCTCCTCCTCCCTTCCCTCCTTCCTGCTTCCTCCTCCTCCTCCTCCCTCCTCCTTTTCTTCCTCCCCCTCCTTTTCCTTCTCCTCCTCTTCCTCCTCCTCCTCATTCTCATCGGCCCTCCTTCTCGTCCTCCCCTGCTCTCCCTCGTCCTCCCTCCTCTCTTCCCCCCTCTCCCTCCGAGGGGCCCTTCCGACCCGACTGGTACGGTTCGATATCAAGTTCGGCGGGCCGGATCCGATTCGATCCCGGTGCTCCGGCGATCCGCCGCAGCCCGATGCTCGCACGGTGCCGTCGCGCATCTTGGCGCGGCCGACCCGCTTCGATGTCGACCCCGCGTTGATGCAGGCCGGTCCGACGCACACGTTCCGAGTCGGTCGGATCCGATGTTCCCATTCGAAGTTGCCCTCGTATTACTACTATTTCTACTACTTCTACGAACTACG
>CAUYUJ010017388.1:139315-201815 GCA_963575745.1 Prorocentrum cordatum | reverse complement strand
TGCTCGCGGCGGCGAGCGGCGCCGACTCGGAGGTGCAGGCCGTTGGGTGCTCGATTGTGGACCCCTTGTTGCACGCAACCGTCCAGCTTCGGCGCCGAAGACCGCTGGGAACTCAGAGAAGGAAGATGTGCCCATACCTCTACCCTTCGCCCGGTTCCCCTTTTCGGGCCTCTTGGGAGGCCCTCGTCGCCACGGCTGGATTCGCCTTGAGATTCTGGTCAGAACGCGCCCCGGGAGAAGTCTGGGGAGTACTGGTATCGGTACCTTTGGAAGGGCGTGTTCTACCGTTGCTGCAGAAAACCGGGGGGGGTCATTGGGGGTTTCCAACCCGTCCCGCCCCCCCCTTTCGAAAACTGGGGAGGGGTCACTGGGGATTCCAACCCCACTGCCGGTTCGAACCCCTACCCTCCCCCCCCTCCCTCCTGGAAAACCGGAGGGGGATCACTACTGGTTCGAACCCCCCCCCCTCCCCCTCCCCTCCCCACTCGCCGCAACGACTCCCCCTCCTCTCCCACTCTGGATGGGGGACTGGTGGGGACAGTGGTTGGGACGGTTGTGGGGCCAGTGGTGGGGAGTGGGGACAGTGGGGACAGTGGGACCGTGGCGGGGCCAGCTGCGGGAACAGTGGGGGCAAAGCGACAGTGGTGGGGGCACTGGCGGGGACAGTGGGGACAGTGGTAGGGACTGTGGGGACAGTGGGACAGTGGCAGGGACAATGGGGACAGTTGGACAGTGGTGGGGACGGTGGTGGTGGGGGCAGCAGTGGGACAGTGGTGGGGACGGTGGTGGTGGGGACAGTGGTGATGGCGGTGGTTAGGACGGTGGTGGGGCCGTGGTACAGAGGCGAGTGTGATAGGGGACAGTGGGAAAGAAGTGGGGACAGTGTGGACTGGGGTAGCACAGTGGGACAGTGGTGGGGACTGGGAGCAGTGGGGCAGTGGCGGGGACAGCGGGGACAGTGGGACAGTGGTGGGGACAGTTGGGACAGTGGGGGGAGTGGGACAGAGGTGGGGACAGTGGTGGGGACCGGGGGGAGAGTGCGACAGTGGTGGGGGCACTGGTGGGGAAAGTGGGGACAGTGGTGGGAACAGTGTGGACAGTGGGACAGTGGTGGGGACAGTGTCGACAGTGGGACTGTGGTGGGGACAGTGGTGGTGGGGACAGTGGTGAGGGGACACTGGGACAGTGGTGGGGACACTGAGGCAGTGGTGCGGACGGTAGTGGTGGGGACAGTAGTGAGGGTGGTGGTAAGGACGGTGGTGGGAAAATGGGACTGAGGTACAGTGGGGAGAGTGGTGGGGGCAGTGGGAACAGTGGGACAGAGGTGGGGACATTGGGGACAGTGGGACAGTGGTGGGGACAGTTGGGACAGTTGGGAGAGTGGGAGTGGTGGGGACAGTGGTGGGGACAGTGGTGGGGACAGTGGGGAGAGTGCGACAGTGGTAGGGGCACTGGTGGGGAAAGTGGGGACAGTGGTGGGAACAGTGTGGACAGTGGGAGAGTGGTGGGGACAGTGTCGACAGTGGGATTGTGGTGGGGACGGTGGTGGTGGGGACGGGACAGTGGTGAGGGGACAATGAGACAGTGGTGGGGGCAGTGGAACAGTGGTGGGGACGGTGGTAGCGGGGACAGTAGTGAAGGTGGTGGTGAGGACGGTGGTGGGAAAATGGGACAGTGGTACAGTGGGAGAGTGGTGGGGACAGTGGGGACAGTGGGACAGTGGTGGGAACAGCGGGACAGCTTTGTGGGACAGCGGTGGGGATAGTGGGGTCCGTGGGACAGTGGTGGGGACAGTGGGACACTGGACTGGTGGGGACAATGGGGACAGTGGGGAGAGAGGGACCGTGGTGGGGAAAGTGGCGGGGACAGTGGGGACAGGGGGACAGTGATGGGGACATTGGAGGGGACAGTGGGGACAGTGGTGGGAACAGTGGGGACAGTGGGTCGGACAGTGGTGGGGACGGTGGTTGTGGGAACAGTAGTGAGGGCGGAGGTGAGGACGGTGGTGGGGACCCGGGAGTCTTTTGCTGGCGGCGGGGGGGGAGGTTCGAGCCGGTAGTGACCCCCCCGGTTTTCTGGAGGGGGGGGGAGGGGGTTCGACCGGTAGTGACCCCCCCGTTTTGGAGAGGGGGGAGAGGGGGTTTTGGGGAGGGGGGGCGGGAGGGGGGGGGAGGGGGGGGGTTCGAGCAGGGGGGGGGGGGGGGATTTTTTTCGGAAGGGGGGGGGAGATCCCTGGGTTCCCGGGGAAGAGGGGGTGGGGGGGGGGGGGGGGGGAATTTTCCAGAGTAAAGCGGAGGTGGATCACGCTCTTCGTACACATTGGTCACCCCAGGAACAGCCAAAGACCGCCGAAGACCGGCAGAAGACCGCCCGCAGACCGCCGAGGATTGCCGAAGACAGCTCGGGCGCAACGGGCAGCAAAGGGCCCATGACCGAGCACGTAGAGGTCGGGCCCGCCGGCAGCGTCACGGGCCTCATGCGCAGGGCCGCCCGGCCCCACGCGGCGGCGCCCGCCCGCGGTGCTGGCCCGGAGGAGCCTAGGCTGTCAGGGGCAACGACATAGGGGATCGGCATAAGGGGGGAGGCATCGACCCCAATCGCCCATTGATCGCCGATTCCAGGTCGATGCATCCCCCCCCTGTGCCAGTCTCCCCCTATCGTTGCCCCTCAGGCTGGCTTCTGGTGTGCTTTTCCGGTTTTGCCTTTTTCTGTGCCCTTGCTACGTTACGGCTATGAGTTTGACACGCTAGTGCCATACTATGGTCATGCCTGTACCATTTTGTTGACCCTTCGTGTCGCCACTCTGTCGCCATGCCGTTTCCATGCTGTTGCCATGTCAGAGCCATGCCGTTGCCACGTTGTTGCCATACAGTTGTAATGCCATCGCCACCGCAATGCCATCGCCATACAAATGCAGAATGAGTTGCGGTACGATTCGCGGCGTGCTTTTGGCAGGTCCATGCGGGAACGCGCTGGCTTGCCCAAATCTGGGGGTTGATATCCAGCAGATTCCTGCAAAATCCCTACCCCCACCCGACAGCACGGCAACAGCATGCCGCTGCCGTGCCGAAGCCATGTCGTTGCCATGATGTTGCCAATATGCTGCAATGTTGCTGCCGTGCGGCGCCCTTGCCACTGCCATGCAGTTGCCATGCGGTTGTCATGCCGTTGCCATGGTGCTGCCATGCTACGGCCGTGCTGTTGCAATGCCGTTGCCATGCTGTTGCATTGCTATGTTGCCACGCCGTTGCCATAATGATGCCATGATGTTTTCATGCCGGTGCCGTGCATGCCTGCCGTTGCCATGATGGTCCCGCGTTGTTTCGATTAAGGGGCCATGCGCGTGCCATGCCGATGCCACGCCTCTGCCATGCAGTTGCCATGGTGTTGCCGTGATGTTACCATGGTGTGTTCATGCTGTTGCCATGCAGAGGCCATGCGGTTTCCACGGTTTGTTTTGCTAGTACCATGATATTGCCATGCTGCTGTCATTCTCTTGTCATGCGGTTGTCATGCTGTCCCCATGGTGTGGCCATGATGTTGCATGTCATTGCCATGCCGTTGCCATGCTGTTGCCATGCCAGAGTCATGCCGTGGCCACGCTGTTGCCATATAGTTGCCATCGCCATCGCCATGCCATCGAACTGCCAATGCAGGATGATTTGTGGGACGACTCGCGGGGTGATTTTGGCAGGTCCGTGCGGGAAGGCCACGGCAGGGGAGAAACGAGGCAGGAATTCCCTGAGCACATACCATCTTGACTTGCGCAAGACAACGCCTTTGCCATGCTACTGCCATGCTGCCGCCATGCAGACAACAGGCTCTTGCCGCGCAGTTGCCGTGCTATTGTCATTTGCCTTGCCATGGCCTTCAGCATTACCCATTGAACTTGCGCAGGTCAAGGGGGGTAATGGTTCAGGGAACTTCTGTAACATACCCCCCTTACGAAAAGAAACGCCTTTGCCACGCTAATGCCATGCTACCGCCATGCAAACGCCATACTCGTGCCAGGCAGTTGCCATACAGTTCCCATGCTATTGGCATGCTGTTGCCATGCGAGTGCCATGCTATTGCCATGCGAGTGCTATTCCGTTGCCATGCAGTTGCCACGCATGTTACATGTTGTTGCCATGCTAGTGTCATGCGATTGCCATGCAAGGGTCATGATATTGCCATGCTAGTGTCATGCCGTTGCCATGCTGTTGCCATGCCACTACCATGTCATTGCAATGCTATTGCCATGCGATTGGCATGCGTGTGTCGTGCTATTGTCATGCAGTTGTCATGCAGCTGTCATGCTATTGGCATGCGATTGCCATGCGACTACCATGCTGTTGTCATGCTGCTGCCATACCATTGTCATGCGATTGTCCTGCGACTTCCATGCAGTTGACGTGCTATCGCCATGCTACTGCCATGCAAGTGCCATGCTTGTGCAATGCAATTGCCATGCTATTGCCTTTCGAGTGGCATACAGTTGCCATGCGAGTGCCATGCGATTGCCATGCGATTGCCATGCAGTTGTCCTGCAGTTCTCATGCTAGTGCCATACGCTTGCCATGCAGTGTCCATGCTATTGCCATGACGTGTCCATGCATGTCTCATGCAGTTGTCATGCTATTTGCATGCAGTTGCCATGCTAGTGCAATGCGATTGCCATGCTACTGCTATGATTTCGCCATGCGAGTGCCATACTATTGTCATGCAGTTGCCACGCGATTGCCATGCAGTTGCAATGATGTTGCCATGCTATTGCCATGTGAATTCCGTGCAGTGGCAATGCTATTGTCATGCAGTTGTCATGACATTGCTATGCTATTGTCAATTGCTTACCGTGCAGTTGTCATGATATTTCCATGTGTTTGTCATGCAGCTGGCATGCGATTGTCATGCAGTGTCCATGATATTGTCATGCAGTTGCCATGCTATTGTCCTGCGACTACCATGCAGTGGTCATGTTATTGCCATGCAGTTGTCATGATATTGCCATGCGATTGCCATGCAGTTGCCATGGTATTGCTAAAGAGATGCCATGCGAGTGCCGTGCAGTGGCCATGCCATATGCAGTTTCCATGGTATTGCCATGCGATTGCCATGCAGCTGTGATGCGATTGCCATGCGATTGCTAGGTGATCGCCATGCCGTTGCCATGCTATTGTCATGCAGTTGCCTGGCGTTTGTCATGCCGTTGTCATGGCATTGCCATGCAGTGGCCATGCTATTGCCAGGCGATTGCCACGCATTGCCATGCTATTGTCATGCAGTTCCCATGCGATTGCAATGCGTGTGCCATGCTATTCACATGCGAGTGTCATAGGAGTGCCATCCGATTACCAGGCGATTGCCGTAATGTTGCCATGCGATTGCCATGTGTTTGCCATGCAGTTGCCATACTATTGCCATGAGATTGTCATGCTACTGCCATTCGAGTGCCATGCAGTTGCCATGCGATTGCCATGCAGTTGCCATGCGATTGCCATGCAGTTGCAATGCTACTGTCATGCTATTGCCATACGATTGCCATGCAGCTGCCATGCTATTTCCATAGAGTTGCCATGCGAGTGCAATGCAGTTGCAATAATATCGGCATGCTATTGCCAGTCGATTGTCATGCAGTTGCCATGCAGTTGCCATGCGATTGCCATGCAGTTGCCGTGGACTTACCATGCAGTTGCCATGATATGTCCATGACTTTGGCCTGCAGTTATCATGCGATTTCAATGCTATCGTCATGCGATTGCCATGCGATTGCTGTGCAGTTGCCATGCGATTGCCATGCGATTGCCATGCGATTACCAGGTGTCTTCCGTGCCGGTGTCATGCCATTGCCATCCAGTTGCCATGCTATTGCCTTGCTACTGCCATGTAGTTGCCATGCTATTATTATACAGTTGCCATGCAGTTGCCATGCTAGTGTCAGTTGCCGTGAGATTGCCATGCAGTTCCCATGCTATCTTCATGCGATTGCTTGTCATGCAGTCTCAATGCAATTGCTAGGCGATCGCCATGCCGTTGCCATGCTATTGCGATGCGATATGCCATGCAGTTGCCATGCAGTTGCTATGCTACTGCCATTCAACTGCCATGCAGTTGCCATGCGATTGTCATGCAGTTGCCGTGCGATTGTCATGCAGTTGCCATGCATTTGCCATGCTATTGCCATGCGATGTGCCATGCAGTTGCCATGCTATTGCCATGCGTTGGTCATCCGATTACCACGCGATTGCCGTGACGTTGCCGTGCTATTGCCATGCGATTGCCATGCAGTTGCCATGCTATTGCCATGCAGCTGCCATGCTATTGCCATTCGAGTGCCATGCAGGTGCCATGCGATTGTCATGCAGTTCCCATGCGATTGCCATGCAGTTGCCATGCTATTGCCCTGCGATGGACATGCAGTTTCCGTGCTATTGCCATGCAGTTGCCATGCGATTGCTACGCAGTTGCCATGGTACTGCCAAAGAGTTGCCATGCAGTTGCCGTGCAATTACCATGCCATTGCCACGCAGTTGTCATGCAGTTGCCATGCTACTGCCATGCAGTTGCCATGCAGCTGTCATGCAGCTGCCACGCAGTTGCCATGCTGTTGCCATGCTATGGCCATGCAGTTGCCATGCTATTGCCATGCAGCTGACATGCAGTTGCCAAACAGTTGCCATGCTGTATGTCAATAGCATGGAAGTAGCATTGTAATAGCATTGCAATATCCTGACTATGTCATGGCACTAGCATGGCCATAACGGGCCTTCGGAAAGGAACACAATCCTTATTAGGCTTCAGCGGTTCCCGAAGCCAGCCTAGGAGGCGGCAGGGCTCTTTTCGATTCCTCCGGTTCGATTCGATTCGATTTCGGTGGTTTCCGATTCCGATTCGATTCGCTTTGGGATTCCGATTTGGGTTCCGATTTCTCGCTGGAGGCAGACTGGCCTGCCGATTTCCGCCGATTGGGCTTTTCCAGACTCGGCCGCCGATTTCCGCCGATCCGATTCGTTCCGATCACCGATCCGACTTGTCGATTTTATTCTGGGCTCTCCTGAGGAGGGCGGCCAAGCAGAGGTGACCATTCTCCAGGAGCTCAGGGGGCAGGAATCGGCGGCGAGCGAAGGGGGGAAGTGAGAAAGAAAAGGCCTTCTCAGAGGTAGAGTGGGCTTCTCAGAAGCCCTCTCGCCTTCTGAGAAGTGTGCCGCGCCTTCACGGGAGGCTGAGAAAAGATTTCATAAAAGGCGGAGGGACTCCCGAGTCTTCCGAGAGGGCCCGCCCCTTCTCACTTCCACCCCTGGCTCGCCGCCAAAGGAACGTTGCGTCGAGCTGTTCAGTACAATGGGGGCCCCTCCACAAGAAACCGTCCACAAGAAACCCAACCCTGAGACCCCAGGACGTCCATTGATTTTTGGTGCGGGAGCGTCACGCTTTCCATCGCAAAACACCGAAACCACAGAAACCACCCTGGAGGCAAGCAGGGTGTTTCTTGGCATGGGCTCCCACTGTACAGTCGGGTCTGAAGGAAGGGTCGGCCCCGCAGGATCACTGGTGCCCTCGTGTCCTGTCTATCGCTCCTCGTACGTACGGCCTCGTCGTGCCTGCCGCGCCGGCCGGCACTCGGAAGGAACTTTTTTGGTGTCCTCTCGGGTGCCCTGTGCAAGCAGTCCCGACTGTGAGCGCGGGGGGGAGGAGGAGGAGGAGGAGGAGGAGGAGGAGGAGGAGGGGGAGGAGGAGGAGGAGGAGGAGGAGGAGGAGGAGGAGGAGGAGGAGGAGGAAAAGCGCCGCTATGGATCGGGGATTGCCCCCCATCGGGCGCCTTCAGACAGAGAGGCATCGGCTTGCATCATGCCATGGCACCTGTTGTTTCTTCAGCGTCGGCAGCCCGACGTGGCATCATGTTTGCGCAGTTAAACCCGCAGAGCGCCAACAATCACAGGAGCCGAGACGTCATCGAAGAACTTTCGAACTTTGATGCAGTGGGATTGATAGGGACGCAGACGAGGTCAACAGGTACGTTGGTTGAGATATCGCAGAGACTGGAGAATCGCTGGAGTATTGATTTTGGCTGGACCAGGGGAGCACATACAAACAAGAGTTGTGGTCTCACGCTTTGGCTGAGAAGAAAATTTGTCAATATGTCCTGCATCAAGCGGTTTATTCATACACCGAAGAATATTTGGGGACGGTGTGGCGGAGCGAAGATTGAGCGGGGCAGCCTCAGGATAGTGTTCATCCTCGTGTATTTTCCTCCCCAACCTAGAAGAACTCGTGCGCAACATCTGCAGTGGGAGGCTACTATTGACGCAATATTACGATGGTTCGAAGCTGCACTCAGCTCAATATCGGCAAGGTGGGCACCTGTGATTATGAGCGATGTTAATGCGCAGTTCCCTGAGATTGAATGCTTTTCAGGTGCCTACGGATGTGGAGATTGGAATTTCACGACGCAGAATATTTCGGCTCTTTTGAAATCGCAAGAATTGCGTGCGATGAATACGCTTTGGCCCGCTGGCGACACATACTACGGTAATTCGCAGACGCCCAAAGTGATCGACTTCATCTTTATGCCCCACCAGTGTGTACCCGAAGTATGTTGGCGTCGCACTCTGCGGCGCAGCGCTTGGCGACTTCAGACACACAGTCAATCCAAGCGATGGGATCACGTACCAGTTGGAATCGCACTGCCGCTTCAAGTGATCGCATAACCATATGAGAACGCAGGCCAGAGACAGGTGGCGCATCTCTCGGGAGAGGCCATGCCGATGACGTTGCAGCGAGGCTTAAACTGCAAAGAATTTATTATGCAGCTGGAGCGGTTTCTTTCTCGAGAATACGACAGCGTGGCTTCGCTACCATCGAACAGGGTCGCAGATGAAGCCAACGGGGTACTGATGCAGTCACTTCGGGAAGCAGGCGAAGAGCAGTGCGCTCGCTCCCCGCTGTATACAGAAAATCATTCTTGGCATGCAAGAGAGATCTCACAACTCCTCCAGAATCGCAGAGACGTTCGGGGACAGTGTTCGCAGGTCGAGTCTTCGGAGGACTTGGAGGGGGAGGAGCTTAGACTGACGATGGAGCTGGGGGGAGTGAGCAGGTGGCTGAGAAATCGAAAGAGGACCTATTGGGAGCAGATCAGGCAAGACAGGCGCGGGGCTTTTGAAGAGGCGGTGGGGAGGCAGGATGGGCACAGCATACACCGCCTAGCTAAACTCATCGCACATACGAAGAAGGGGGGAGGAAGAGAATCTACGGGAAGATCAGGGCGGAGGGGACGCGGCAAGAGTGTGGGGAGAAAATGAAACTTCCAGGACCCGCAGGCGGCTGCTCAGCCCAGGTCATGACACTGGACAGTTTAAGAACTGCCAGGGGATCAGGTGCCCCGCTGGTCGCTGAGACCGAGGATGCCGAGGAGGACCTCCAGGCAATGAGAAGAGCTGTTTGGAAGGCCAGACTCAGGAAGACTTCCCCACCCTGGAGTTGCCCAATAGAGCTCATCCGCGTTGCTTTTTGTTTTCCCCGAGATGGACAAATCCTAGAATGAAGGAGATGAGGCATGACATCGGACATATATCAGACGTAACTAACTTCATATCCCCGATTTTCTACAATTTTCTCTCTCTTTCATCCTGATGAGCGCCGGGGCGTGCAATAAGCTACCGCTCGACTGGCAGCGCGCCGTTGCAGCTCGCGTCGGGAAGGGGGCTGGCAAGGGGGGCCAGGGTGGAGCGGGTCGCGATGATGGCGCGCCCCCTGGGCAAAGTTTTTGATCGTGGAGTCTTAAGGCGAGCTCCGAAACATCCTATCCCAGCGTGGGCTTATGGGGCACTGAGTAAAAGGGGGCTGGGAGGGGCAATCAGTGTGCAGAGCTGCTCGGCATGGAGACTGAAGAAGCTAGGAGTTTCACGCCTTCGCCGCTTTCACGGCGCGACAAGCGCGTTCTACGCAGTCGAGACAGGTTGCCTCAACCCGGCGGCCATGCGAGTTTTGCACCCTGACGACGCCCCGCTCATGCTGGACCGCATCAAGTATAGTCATGTCGCGTTCACTGGATGGGGAGGGGAACATCGCGTTTACCATGGGGGGGGGGGGGGGGGGGGGCGATGCATGCCTGGGGGGCCGACCATGGTGTACCTGTTTGTCATGGTGTACGCACTACGTCTGCAGGGTTTTTCCGAGGCCACTCCGATAGCGAAGTGGATCCAGGCTTCCTCTCCGCTTGCCCCGCGCGAAGTCGAGCACGCGGCCGTCGCGCTGTTCGTTGGTGACTATGCTGGCGCAATCCCGTCCCCGAGCTTTGAGGAGGGGCTGAGGATGAGCGAGGGACAAAACAGGAGAGTAACGGACACGCTTGGCACCATTGGCCTTGCCCAGAATCTAGACAAGCAGGAGCCCATCCCCTACTTGAGCGGGAGAGGGGCCCATCGAAATGAGCAGGTTTTACTTCGACCTAATCGTCTTCTTGGTCGAACGATTGCATTCGCTCGGTATTTAGGCACCCGCTTGTCCGCCAGATTTGCAGTGGGAGTGGAGGTGCAGTTTAGACTGATGTCGGGGAAAGAGGCTTGGGCAAGGATGGGGGGTTCTGGACGAGTTAGGTGAAGTTTAAGTGGCGCTCGGCGGTCTTCAAGGGCTACGTCCTCAACGCAGTGCTGTCCGGAGTCGAGAGTCTTGCGCGCTCGAGCGGCCCGCTGCTGGACAGTGATCTCGCCCCGCTCGGAAGTTGTCTTGGACGCCGTGGCAGAGTTGCCCTCGGAGGCGCTGCAAAGACATCGCCGAACGGCGACGCTCGCAGCCTCGACCCCCCCCCCCCCTCCAGTCTTGGCGGAGCTCGGTATTGCGGCAGTCTTTATCGAATGCAGAGTGCGCAGATTGGTCTGGCTCCAGGCTTTACTGCGTCACCCGCCCGAAGGCGCCCCGGTTTTGGCGGTTGTTTTTGGAGACTTCAGTGGGGAAGGAGGGGGTCGAACAGGAGGGATCGGTTTCTGGCAGGGAGTTTTCGATGAATCCATGGGCGCGCGAGCGGTTGCACGATGTTTCTGCGCTGGGGCGTTTCAATGACGGTGCAGTTCTCTTGGGAAGATACGATGCGAGTGCCCTTGCGCTGATCGCGGAGGGGATGGGCGATTTCGTTCAGCTCGACGTTCGGGGCCTAAGTCTCACTATTGGACACATCGCAGTGAACGGGAGCGACGACGAAGGGCACGACGAGGAGGAGGAGGAAGTGGGCAGTTTCAATGTTGGGCGAAGCTGGAGGACGGCACTAGATGCACGGCATGCTTCGACACACGCGCTGCACTTACCCCTCACTACGTCCACATAAAAGGTGGGGAGCACGGGGCCCAGATTCTTGCACGTATCGCATGCGTGTGCAATCAGTGTAGTGTGTGTGGTACGGCTTTTGCGACATATGCACAAGTCCAGAAACATCTCACGGCAGCACATCAACCGCAGGAATGTAGAGATCGAGGCCGTTCTGTAAACGTCGTGGTTCCCAAGGTTACCCATTGCCGTCTCTACGAGTTTTCTTCCGAGGATAATGCGGCGCTGCGATTTCATATTTTCAACGCCCATCTGCAGCCATACCTAGACGAGCATATTATAGATGTTGGCCCCCAGATCGGGGGCGAGATAGATGCCCGCTCGAGGTGTTTCCTGACGGATGTCTTGGCTGTTGGCGACGAACAAGTCAGCAGACGCGGGGCAGCCTTCCAAGGTCGCCAAGAAAGAGGAGGCGAAGGAGGCATCTCGGCGCAGGTTACTTTTCCAGCTGGAGAGCCGAGTCAGGGGCCTCGAGCATGCCAGCGCCGCCCAGATATATCTTCCCAAGGAGCATGCTCTAATGGAGGCTGGAATGGGGGAGTGCAAGAAGTATTTGGCGGAGGTGGAGAAGCAGGGGAAGGGGCGCGCCCTGGGCCCGCCAGAACTACATGTGTTTGGAGCGGTTCTCTTAGGTATAGACAACTTCTTGAATCAGGAAGACTGCCTGCTGGAGGCGCGCAAGTACAAGGGCGCCGGCGCCAGGATACGCACGATGATGGAAAAGGGGGGCCCCGGGGATGCGTCGATGTGGATCAAAGAGCGCGGGTTTTCGAACACGTTCGACTCCAAGGTGATGAGGCTCACATTGTGTTATCGGGGCCACATCCTCGTGGCAAGGGGAGCGGAGGCCGCAAAGGAGCTCAATCAGCAGCGGGCCGACGCTTGGGGAGGGGCGCCCACAGACCCACAGTGGGAAAAGGTATCCCAGAGGAGCCCGATGGAGATGCCCGTTCAAGACACCCATAAGCTCGTGGAGATCATGACTGTCCTTGTACACGTTCTGAGGGCTGCAGGGGGAACCAGGAAGCTAGGCCGTGCCCCCAGGTTCGCACTCGCCAAGGGCCTCGGGGGAAAGTGACCCGTGCCCTGTTTCATGTTTCTGGCCGCGTTTCTTTGGAAAAAAAAATCGGTTCCCTAGGACCTGTGAAGCTCTTTTAGCTGGTTAATTCGGGTCCTGGGGGTTAAGTGCCCTGGCCTGTTCGGGCCTGCTGCGCTCGTGAGTGGTGCGTGGTGCCCGCCCTCAGGCACCTGGAGCGGCTCGGGGGGGTGGTTTGTTTAAAGACCTCTGCGTGGTGGCAGTGGGCGGGCGGTCGGGCTGGTCTTGACGGGCCACCTCCCCTGCGAACAGCAGGCGTTCCGACCGAGCTATGTCGTGCAGTGTCACGGCTCCTCGGCGACGCTGACCAGTCAGTTTTGATGTGCCGTTGTGCAGGCGTGCCCAGAGCAGGGAAGTTGACATTGTTGAACATTGCTTGAATGGGATCGTGAAGTGAAGTGAAGTGAAGAAGGAGGAGGAGGAGGAGGAGGAGGAGGAGGAGGAGACGGAGGAGGAGACGGAGGAGCAGGAGGAGGGTGGGGAGTATGAGAAGGAGCGTGGGGGCACACCAGGAAGCAGGATGCACGTGACACGGCCAGCCTGGGCGAAAGCTGGATGTCAGGCATAAGGACTGGGCCGGATGTCTTTTGTCCAGTGCTCGGCCCCTCTGGGGCCGGGCGCGCTGGGCTTCCGCATGCGTACCAATGGGGGCGCGCTTCAAGAAACCATCTGCTCTTCGCCAGGGCATCCTCGGTCTCCTCGCTCCGCGCGCTGCGCGGTGGCTCCCCGCAGCCGCAGCAGCAGCTGCTGCGTTCGGGGTCCACCCGGCTCCCCCTCCAGATGTGCCTCGCGCGCGGGCCTTCAGGGCTGGGTTTTTCTTGCGGGGGGTTTTCGCGGCCGCGCCCGCACTGTATCCAGCGCGTGGCCTCCGCACGTTCTCGGAGGCCTAGAGGTTGACACCAACACCAATATCGGCGGCGTGCTTCCACCGAGGGAAGCTGATCCCGATCCAGGTGATGGTGGTAATATTCGGGCTTTCTATGTGTCCGAAGGATTACCACCAGCACCAAAATCCAGGATCGTCTTCCTCCCGTGGAGGCAACCCCTGATGTTGGTGTTGGTGCCAATCTCCAAGCTTCGAACGTTCCATGCGTGGGTTCCAGCCATGTGCGTCGACATGTTCCCGGCAGGAGTCGCTCTTCCTTCTCGCCCACCCCCCCCTCGCCCCGGATCCGCGGGGAGGGGGGGGGAAATTTACGTTGCATCTTCGGGGGGCCTCGCCTGTCCCCCAAATTGGTATCTTTGCTTGTGCCCGACGCGGGCTCGATGCGGACTCGAAGCGGATTGAGTGTGCATTCGACGCGGATTCGACACGGATCCGACGAGGCCGACATGGATTCGACACGGATTCGACGCGGATTCGACGCGGATAGGTCCGCGATGGGACAGACAAGGTCCCCCGCGGATGCAACAGAAGGGAATAGGGACTCCGAGTGGACGGGGACGGAGGATCGCGCCGCATCGCCGCTGCATCGGCCAGGCGGCTCGGTTCGGAGACCAGGTTTCTCCATCCCCACGCCGCGGCGCGTCGGCGATGCGGCGCGACCCTCAGATGCGAGCCACGTCGGGCCTCGTTTGGGCGTCCTCTGGAGCGCCAGCCCGGGGAGCTCGCGCGGACCTCCGAAAGCAATGGAGCAACGGGAGAAAAACGGTTCTCTCCTCCTCCTGCTCCTCTTCCTTCTTTGCTTCTTTGCTTCTTCTTCTTCTCCTTTTCCCTCTTCCACTTCCCCTCCTCCTGCCTCCCTCCCGTCGCCTCTTCTTCCTCTTCCCCCCTCCTCTTTCTCCTCCTCCTCCTCCTCCTTCTCTTTCGCCTCGGGTCGACCGCGCGGCGTCCGCGCGCGCGGGCCGGGCTCCCCGCGCAGGTCGCGCGCGCGAGCGCCCTCGTCTCCGCGCGGCGTGCCGCGCCGGCGGCCCGCGCAGGCCGCGGCGCGAGGCCGCCGCGCCCCCTCTCGTGCAGGGCCCGCTGCTCCCCGTCGCCCCGCGGATGTCGACATGTCTTACTCGGGAGGGGAGAGGAGGGGGGTGATGACTAGGGGGGGGGGGGGATATCGTGGCGCGGGCCACGAGATCTCCCCAGATCTCATGGCGCCTCTTCTTGTTTCATTGCGTCACTGGCCCCCGCTGGGCCGCGCACATGCCGCCGGTCATGATTTGCACCCCCCCCCCTCTTTGCGTCGGGCACGTCCCTCTACAGGCAGAGCCCCGGATCATCAGGGGCAACTCGGGCCAGGGCTAGCTCGGGTTCGTTTTTTCGGGAATCCGAACCCGAGTTGCCCCGGGCCCGAGTTACCCCGGATGATTCGGGCGTCCACAGCCCCACATCATCAGGGGTAACTCGGGCCAGGGCTGACTCGGGTTCCTTTTCTCGGGAATCCGAGCCCGAGTTACCCCGGACCCGAGTTACCCCGGATAACTCGGGCGCCCAATCCCTCTACAGAAGGAATGCGCAACAACAGTACCACAAAATATAGCCTGGGGACGGTTTTGTAGATCCGTCGGCTACGTGGGAATCTGTGTGTTAAAGACATGCTTGATTCGTCGCCCAGAATCCGCCTGGAGGAGGACGTGCCCGACCCAAGACATGCCGCTTGCAGTCCCCCGAGGGGGGCGGTGCCGACGGCGCGCGGTCGGCCGTGGCGTCCTCCAGCGGGGGCGCCGTCTTCGCCGCCGTCCGGGCAGCCGGCGGGGCGAACGCGAGCGGGGCGCCGCCGGCCGGGGAGCACGCGGAGAGTTCGGTGGGGGGTTGGCTGGCGCTGAACATCTCGGACGACGGTACGCTGCTGGCCCGCGGGAGCGGGTGGGGCCACGGTTCCACCGTGGCTCTGATCGGCGGCCACTCCAGGAAGTTCTGCGCCGACGAGGGCCACACGATCAAGTGCAACCGAGACAAGGTCGGCAAGTGGGAGAAGTTTTACATCCACAGCGCGGGCGGCGGCAAGTGGGCGCTGAGAGGCGGGAGACACAACAAGTGGTGCGCCGATGAAGGCGGTCGCATAAAGTGCAATCGCGTACGTATTGGCGGTTGGGAGAAGTTCACCATTGGAGGAACGATCCCTGGCCAGGACTTCGCGCGCACCTTGCGCGGTGGCCGCTGGAACAGGTTCTGCGCCGACGAGAAAGACAAGGGCATTAAGTGCAATCGCAAGCGAGAGGGCGCTTGGGAGCGGTTTGACATCGTCGTAAAGCCTGCTTAGCGCCCTGGCGAATCCTACCTCCAATATGGTGAATTTCAATGCGGTTTATCACCACTCAAGAAGCACAAAGACACGCAGAATCGCCTGTGCCAAGGAATGTGTGGGAAAATATATGAAGTGACGGGGAAGACGAGAGCCCAGACAATACGAGGAAAATTGGGGATCTTGGGATTTGTGTCTATTCATTTGTGTATGCTTGGGCCCCTTCACTCTCCTCCTCCTCCTCCTCCTACTCCTCCTCCTCCTATTCAACCCAGTGGGTTTTAAGTCGCTACGAAGCCACCGGCAGGTTCACTGGGGACTCTTTTTCAGGCTTTTGCTTGCCCTGATGTTCATATCATTTTTTTTTGGGGGGGTCTGTTTCCATGTGCGGATTCTGGCTTGTGCACGGTTGCCATTTCTCTTGCTTCGCGGCGCTGGTTGTTGTTGACGGCCCCGCGGTTCTGTGCCTTGCTGTGCCGTGCTTGGTATTCAGAATGCAAGAAAATTGCCATGCCGTGCCGTGTCGCGCTTGTTTTTCATGGTGGCGTGCCTTGTCTTGCCGTGCAGCGCTTGGTCTGCAAGCGCACCCTGGCCTTCCGAAACACACTCGCACGCCGTGCCGTCTCGCGTCTTGTTTGAAATCCGCGGCAATTCCACCGCGCCGTGCCGTGCCGTGATTGGTCTGTCTGAGAGCATGGCGCCCGCGCTTTTTCTTGGGGCTCGCGCTGCACGGAACGGCCTACAGCTGCGATGCGTCCCGGCGTCTTTCGTCCTTTAACGTCGGTTGCGGCAAAGAGGGGCGTGATGACTAGGGGGGTGGATATCATGGCGGGGGCCATGATATCTCCCCAGATTTCATGGTGCCTCTTCTTATTTCATTACTTCCCTGGCCAGCCCGCTGGGCCGCGCACGTGCCGCCGGTCATGATTTGCACCCCCCCTCTTGGACACCCCCCTCTTGGCCGCTCCCGATGACGCTGGGGCCGGGTAAGAGGACCTCTGGGGGAGGGCCAGACCCGCGAGGGCCTTGGTTCGGCCGAGAGCGCGGCTCAGTCCTGCTCGGCATGGTACCCGTGGGCCGAGATCTCCTCTCTCCCCTCCCCTGCGACGTGATGGCAGCGACGTCAAAACGCACGGTTTGTTGACACGTTTTTCGGCTCGCCACTTGAGAACTACTCAAATGGGCACGCAGACCGCTGTGGCTGCGCGCGGGCCTGGGGCGCGGTGAGAACCCCGAGCCAAATGCTGCTACAGGAATGTCATGAAAAGAGTAAGTAAGCAAGGACCACCGTCCACACCCAACCAACCTCCAAATTAGCACAGTGTCGCGTGACTGTGCGAGAATCTCTGGACCAACTGAGCAAAAGGTGCCTGCCGCAGAACCCACGCAGGCCTTAAATCTAGAGGAGACCCTAGATACTGCACACAAATGCTCCTAGGGATGTCCAGGGATAGAAACTCATTAAACAACTTCGCTAGACCAGCCGACGCCCAAACTCTGTGGTATGGGACTCGCACCCACATTTTGGTGGTGGGGGCAGGACAGGCGGTGGGTCCAGCACGTTTAGGGGACCAGGCATGCAGAAGTTGGATGAAGGACTTCGGAAATCCATACTGGCTGAGACGCTCGATTAACACTCCTCTGGCCTCCAAGCTTAGCTGGAGGGTGGAAGAATGACGATGGAGACGCCCCAGCTCTGCAAACGGCCAGGAAGCGTGGATGCCTCGGGGGTGCTCCGAAAAAATAGACAATGGAATGCCAAAGCTGGTCTTTTTCCAGATTGGTTTGTATGCTAGTTTTCCGGTGGAGGCAAAATCAGGACCCTTGAACATGTGTATGTCTAACATGATGTCATCCTTGAACCTTACGTACAACAAGATCCCCCTGCTGGACATCCAGACCCGATCATTCACTCTAGAATGCTCCAAGCTGTGGTAGAATCCCGCGTCCGACAAATCCCCAGAGAAGTTCATCCCCATCCCAGAACCGACCTTCACCTGCCAAATTCTGTCATCGTAGAACCTGGACTGGACGTACTGGTTGCTCAAGAGGAACTCTGCCGCATCGCCCATGATCTCCCCAAGAGCCTGGGGCGCAACAGCGACAGCACCACGCACGAGTTTGTATTGATGAGATCTCCTGTGCTTGAGAGAAGGTGTGGTTTGACTGCAAGTGATTCACGAAGCCGGCGAGCTACCCAAGCCCCAAGACCCTTAAACGAATGGTCCCTCCTGGTATGCAGAATACGGAAAGAGACGTCACCTGGCTCTTTGCGGGTTTTGATCGTCTCCCCTACTGGCGTCACAAACCTGGGGACTCCACCCGTCAAGCTCTGCAGCAGGGAGCGCGCGTCTGTGTCCGGCTCGATCTCGTGAATTCTCTTGACCAAGCTTCAGTAGTGATCACACAGCTGCCACCAGCGGATGTTCAATGGAGAAGTCTCTTCATACTGCGGACCCGCGAGTGCTGAAGAATGGATCTGCTCCAGCACGCCTTTTCGGACGAGTGCCGAACCCCCGTCCTTGTCAGTCAGCACGGGGACCCAATCCAATTCAGCGAGTTGTTTGAAAGCCAGCGATCTGAGACCATACATGTTTGAACTCTTTGTGTGACCGTATTGCTGGTGAAGCTTGCGCTTGCACCCTCGGAGAACATTGCTACACATAGCACGCAGCATAGCGTCAAACTCGACAGGGGCAGACTCGGACAACGGTTTGGTGGCTCGGCATGTCGATGCAACGCGAAATTGATAAAGATTCGTTTCATTGCTGAAATGCCATTTCCACAATAATTTGTGCCGTACTTGCTGGATTACGTGGTTGATCTCTGAAAGCTTTGGCAGAGACTTCTGTGTGAAACGATGTTTGCGATGGAAGCGAGAAAGCAAGAAGATTACTGGCCATGGGAATTCACCTGGCTCTGGGTGGCGGCAACTATGGTCCTGATGATTGTACACGTACACGTGCTGCAACTGAGAACCCTCATTCAGAAGCCACAACAAATCATCAGTAGGCATGTCGTCCACAAGTGTGATGAACTCCACGTTCATTTTCCCCTCCTCGCATTGCGTCCTCTGCCTTTGGGAGCGCCGCCACGCTGAGCGCCTCTCCCTCCTCCTTTCACTTCTGGATGGCCCTTCTCCTTGTCCTTCCCCTTGTCCTTGCCCTCGCCCTTTCCCTTGGACCCCTTGGTGTCGCCCTTCTGGCCCTTGGGTTTGCCCTTGGGGGTGGACTGGGGATCTGTTACATACTGCTGCTGGTTGCCCCAGGGTCCGCCCTTCCCGTCCCCTGGGGCCTTGCCTTTTTTTGGTCTCGGAGCGGACGTCCGATCTTTTTTCCGCTGGGCCTGCTCCTTCTTAGTGAAAACGCGTTTGGATGTAGATGCGCCGTTGAAGGACGGCAGACAATCTGCTGCCGGGGTGCCACTCTGGTAAGCCGCCCAATCAAGACCGCCCTGCTTGGCGCCAACCACTTGCTTGACAGCAGCCGCAAACCTGACACTGGGGGGTGCTTTCATGAGGGCTGATATGCGCTCCTGCTTGATTGCTGCCTGCTTGTCCTCCTCGGCCTTCCGCTTCACATCATCGTCCGCGATTCTTCGAAGCATGGTTTTGTACATTTTGACTGCCTCCTCCTTCGTCAACCTCGCCTCCTCTGCAAAAAGACCAGGTGGGAGCGCAGCTGCTGGCAACCGAAGGTTTCTCAAATCAGAATCGCGATAATTGGAACTAGCAGTGGCCTCATCTACGAACTTGTTGAAATCGATCTCTGCACTAACAAGAGATAATGAGATAATTGTTTGTCCAACAACTGTAAATCGATCTGCTTGTTGGTAAGCGTGTAATCTATGAACAGTTTCTATTTGGCCTTGCGGTAGGTGATGACCTGGTGGGGCTGGTCCTGATCAAGAAACTGGCGGGCAAGATCGCCCGAGATAGGATCCTCGAGCTCTGGGACCTCGACCTGGCACTTGAAGGCCTTCGTGTCCACAGGCCAGTCGCCCTTGGAAATGATATCAATATGTTCACGGATGCGATCACATTTCTTCGTTAGGTTATGGTATTTCAAGATCCTGTTGTGGAGCTTGTCAACGATGGCTTTGATGTGATGTACGATGGCCTGGGGAACCTTGACCGATGCCATGACGGCATCGATGGTTTCTTGATGCCGCACTGTGCTGGGATTGGGGGAGCTTCGGGCTGTCTTCCTCGCCTCCTCCTCCCTTTCCATCGCAAGACGTTCCACCTGACTTTCCTGATCTAATAATGCCGATTGCAATGCTTGCCCCATGCCTCCAGCTGGCACCGCAGCAATCTCGGCAGACGCCATGCTGCCGGCTGCTGCTGAACCCTGGTTTGCCATGGTGCTGATCATGCGTCGCTCGTTGCCAGTGTTGTAGCTTGTCCACCCCGGCGATGTGATGACAGCGACGTCAAAACGCACGATTTGTTAACACGTTTTTCGGCTCGCCACCTGAGAACTATTCAAATGGGCACGCAGACCGCTGTGGCTGCGCGCGGGCCTGGGGCGCGGTGAGAACCCCGAGCCAAATGCTGCTACAGGCATGTCGTGGCCAGCCCGCTGGGCCGCGCACGTGCCGCCGGTCATGATTTGCACCCCCCCTCTTGGACACCCCCCTCTTGGCCGCTCCCGATGACGCTGGGGCCGGGTAAGAGGACCTCCGGGGGAGGGCCAGACCCGCGAGGGCCTTGGTTCGGCCGAGAGCGCGGCTCAGTCCTGCTCGGCATGGTACCCGTGGGCCGAGACCTCCTCTCTCCCCTCCCCTCCCCTTCGCTCCCCCAAGCCTCCCGCGCCCTCCCTGCCCTCCCCGGCGTGGCCGTTCCCCCCTTCCCGTCCTTCTCGTTCTCCTCTCCTCCCCCCATTCTCTTCCTCCCCTTCCCCCTCGCCCCCCCTCGCTTCTGCTGTCTGCCCCTCCCCTCCCTCCCTTCCCTCTCGGTCCTCTCTCCTCCCTGCCCCCTCCCGCTTCCGGCTCTTCACGCCCCCGTTCCCCTTCCAGGGTTCAATTTTTCTTCCCGTCGTCCCTGCCTGCTGCTCGGACACGCCCAGGACACGTCACGGGGGCCCGCCTCGTGGTGCACAGTATGGGGGTCGCCCGAATCGTCGGTAGAACTTCGACTACCAAATCCTCTTTGCCCGGACACGCCAAGTGGTGCACACAGGGGGCGCCGAGGAGGGTGCACCCCGCGCGTTTGTGTATGATTTGCATTGCACAGTTCCCAATGTTCACCACATGCAGCCGGACCAGTGCCCCCAGTGAACACCACCAGTGTGCACCAGTTGGTTGGCGCCCCAAGTGTGCACCACCAGCCGTCTCCAGTCTGCACCACCCAATGTGACCATTCCGCCCCCCAGTGCAGGGCTGGACCTGAACGCTGTTTTGCTGGACCACGGCTGTGTTTCGTCATTCGTTTTGGCAGGGAGGACAAGGAGAGCAAAACGAAGAACAGAAGGAGGACACAACGAAAAACAACGCTTAGGTCCAGCCCTGCCCCAGTGCACGCCGTCTCCTGCTTGCACCACCATGACCCGCAGCCTACAATCCATGGCTGCTCAGCCGCGCGATTGGCTCAAGCAGCGAGACGCGTTCTAGCCGCGATGCAGACAGGCACGGCCGCGTCTTGCCTCCCTCCCAATGTGCTTCCTCTTTTTCCTCCTCCCTCTTCCCCTCCCTCCTTCCCCCTTCCTTCCCTTCCTCCCATCCCCCTCGTTCCCTTCCCGTCCCCTTTTCTTTCCCCTTCCCTCCTTTCCTCTCCCTCCGCCTCCCCCCCCCTGCCCCGTTCCCCCCCTCATCTCCGCCCCCCCCGATGCCAGTGCTGGCTCGAAACTAATTATCGCAGCAGTTTGGCGGCCGCGGGCTGCATCGTGATTTATGGCAGTGGTTTTAATGGCACCGTCTGCAAAAAACAAAAAACATCGTTCATCTTTCTGGCGACAACGGCGCGCGCCGCTTTGCGAGGGCAGCCGCGTTGCATCCCCTTCCGCGCGTTCGGCGACAACCCGCCCCTTTTCGCTCGGCGCCCACATTGTGGCTTCCGATTCTACGATTTCCCGCGACGCCTCGCTTTTCAATATTCGGCGCGCAGGTAAACCCGGCCATCGCGTGCCAGCGCTTGCTCCTGATCGTTTTGCCGGCCCCGGCTTGCGCCATCAAGCGCCGCGTAGTCACCATTCCCGCGTTTTTGTTTGCGCTCGCGCGCAGCCCCGCGGGCGAGGTAAAAGGGCACCCTGCTCGCGCCAACGCGGGCCTTCGCGCGCGAACATCAGACGCGACGAATGCCCGGGCCGCTCCATGGGCGCGGCGAAAAACCCCGAATCGCGATGTGCGGTGACACATTGGTCGCGCAAGCAAGCCGCGCCCAAAATCGACGCAATTTGTTTTGTTCAAAAAGACGATCACTGGCCGAAGTGGCCGCGACGGTTATGAGGCTGCCGGTTTGCGTTGGAACGGAGCGCTTCGCCATCGCAGAGACGCAAACGCTCACGGCCATGAAATACCCATTGGCGACAAAGCGAGCGACAGTTAGACATAGCCTGTGCTGATATGAGGGTAAGCCCGTACAGAGGAAGTCCAAACGGGGCGCTCGGTGTTTGTATGGACTTGTTCCGTCTGGACGTAGCCTCTTTGGATAGGAGGGTAAACCCATACGGAGTACGTACATACAGAATGCTCAGCTTCCGTATGGAATTGTTCCGTGTTGACGTGGTTTCTCCTGAAAAGGGGGTTCGGCCCATACGAAGTACGTCCATGCGGTGACTTGGTTTCTGTGTAGGCTTGCTTCGTCTGGGCTAAGTCCGTACGGGGTATGATGCTATGTCCGTACAGGGTATGTCCATACAGAGAGTTCGGTTTTCGTATGGACTTGATCCGTGTGGGCCTAGCCTCTCTCGGTAAGGGGTTAAGTCCACGCGGGCTAACCTCACACTGCGTGCTCGGTCTCCGTATGGATCTGCTCCGTGTGGGCGCAGCCTCTCTTGATACGAGACTAAGTCCGTACGGAATAAGTCCATACGGAGTACCCGGTCATCGCACAGACATGCTGCGTTTGGGCGTAGCCTCTTTTGACAGGAGGCCACGTCCTTTAAACACAAATCCATACGGAATGCTCGGTCTCTGTATGGATGTGTTCCTTGTGGACGTAGCCCCTTTGGATAGGAGGGTCAGTCCGTACGGAGTTATTCCATACGGAGTGTTCGGTATATTCACGGACCTGCTCCGTGTGGGCGTAGCCTGTCATGAGAGGAGGCTAAGGCCATACAGAGTACGTCGATACAGAGTGTACGGTCTCCGTATTAGCATGCTCCGTGTGGACGTAGCTTGTCATGAAAGCACGCGGAGTAAGTCCATACGAAGTGCTTGGCCTCCGTGTGGCATTGTTCCATGAGGACGCAGCGCATCTAGATGGGAGGTTAAGTCGGTACGCGGCAACTCCATACGGAATGCTCGGTCTCCGTATGGACTTGGTCCGTGTGGACGTAGCCTCCCTTGATACGAGGTTGAGCCCATACGAACTAAGTCCATGCGGAGTACCGGGTCTTCGCATGGACATGCTGCGCGTGGACGAAACCTGTCTTGACAGGAGGCCAAATCCGCAAGAAGTAAGTCCATACGCAGTGCTCGCTATCCGTGTGGACTTGTTTCGTGTGGACATAGCTTCTCCGGATAGGAGGCTCAGTCCATATGGATTCAGTCCATACGGAGTGTTCTCTTCACATGGATTTGCTCCGTGTGCACGCAGCCTCCCTTGAAAGGCGGCTAAGTTTAAGTCCACGCAAGTCCATTCGGAGTGCCCGGTCTCCGTATGGACTTGCTCCGTGTGGACGTAGCTTGTTTTGTTTGGAGGCCAAGTCCATACGGAGTAAGTCGGTACGGAGAGCGGTCTCTGGATGGACCTACTCCGCGTGAGCGTAGCCATTCGCGATCGAGTGTTTTAGTCCTTACAATGTGGGTCCATACAGAGTGTTCGCTCTTTATACAGACTTGCTCCGTGTGGACGTAGCCTCTCTTGCTAGGAGGCTAAGTCCATTCGGAGTAAATCCATACGGAAAAGTCGGTTTCCGTGTGGATTTGCTCCGTGTGAATTTAGCCTCTCTCGATAGTTGGCCAAGTGCATACGGAGGGTTCGGTCTCCGTATGGACTTGCTCCCTGTGGACCTAGCTTCTCCAGATAGGAGGGTAAGTCCACACGGAGTCAGTCCATATGGACTGACTGCTCGGTCTCCGTATGGACTTGCTCCGTATGGACGTAGCCTCTCTTGATTTGTTCCAGATGCTTCCAGCGCGGACCGGCTCAGCTGTTTCAGCCCGACGTGCCTCCAAGATGGCCCATGCTGGCCTCTGGGGGGCCCTGCAAACGAGCGAGCGGCCTCGGATACCGGGACTTCGATTCTGGCGCAGGCTAGCGCAATTGTCTCAGCCTGACGTGCCTCCAAGATGGGTGCAGCGGTCCACGCGACCATCCTTAATGTATCGGGGTTCCTCCTTTCCGCCCTTCTCCATCTCCGCTTGACTACTCCCGTCCCCTTCCTCACTCTCCCCTCCTCCTAACCGCTCTGGCCCAAGCTCTGGCCGAAGCCTCGGGGCGCACAAGTTCGGGCAGGCTGTGGCCGTGACCCGAGCCTTTGGGGGCCCGGCAGAGCGGGGCTACCTCGTTGCGTGCGCGACGGTGTGCCGCCCCGCCTGCCAGAGTCGCACTGCGCCGTGCCCTCCGTCGCGGCGATGTCCGCGGTGCTCACTCAGTACGTCGCCTGACCGGCACAGCCACGCTCCATGTATTGCAGCCGACCCTCATTGGCCAGTGCTTTTATCTGGTCCGCGCGGTCGGCTCAGGGCTTTCTGCGCCATGGGCCAGGTTCCTTGCTCGTGCCGCTGCTGGCTGCCGCATCAGGCCTTGCTTCATGATGTTCCAGCTTATGCCTCGATCGCCAGAGAGAGTCTCGAGCACCAAGCAAGTACCGAAACTTGGTGGTTTTCACGTGCTGTGCCCTGAGAGGCGATACTCGTTCGACACTGTTTCGATACTTGTCTGGGTGATCGAAATTATTTTTGGGAATGGTCTTTAAGTAAGATGGGACCAACATAAGACTTGCTTGGGATGGTTGCAGCCGCGGGCGTTGAATTATTCCAAAGCGTCGTGCGATCCGCGTCCACCAGCCCCACGAGAGCCGTCTGACCCTCCCAAACAGGCTCCGCCAGACCGCGGCATACATCACCAAACCGTGCTGCCTACCAGGTTACATGCCGTCCTCACTCTACCCGTGAGCTTGGCATGTTTCTCCACAGGAGGAAAATTCAAAAATAGTCAAAACATAGTCTGGGGACGATTTGTTTGATGATCTGTTGACCATTTGAGGTATTTTTTTGACTATTTGTCATTTGTCCTTTAAAATCTGCCTGTGGGGGGACATGCCCGACCTAACTCTGCCCGTTCCGTCTGGCCCTGCAACGGGGGAGGCGCCGAGGCGGAGAGCAGGCCGAGAAGGAGGAGCCGTTGCCTTCTCCTGCCCGCGGATGTTCGGCATCATCGCGCGCGCGACTCGTTTGGATCCCTCGCGTGCATGGGGAACTCCTGATACGATGCTGGTGATGTATGATGTGTTGTTTCTCTCTCTCTCTCTCGTCTTTGTGTCTCCCTTTCTCTCTCTCTCTCTCTCTCTCCGCTGCTGCGTTGGATCGGCCCGGGGGTTCTCTGTGCATGTTTTGCATATCTGTTTTTCCCACGCGCTGGCTGCCGGGGCTGGACCCAAGCGCTGTTCTGCTGGACTCGGGCCGCGCTCCGTTTCTCGGTTTTGGGGGGGCGAGGTGCAGGAACACGGGCGGAGCAAGACGAACCGCACGACGAGAGCAGAGCAGCGAAACGCAGCACCCACCAAACCACCCCAACCCAACCCGAAGGCTCAGATTTGCCCTCGATTTCCAGTGTGGGGGGGGGGGGGGGGGGACATCGAAAAAACACAGGTGGAACCCTTACCCCCCCCCCCAACCCGAAATTCGGGTCTTCGGGTTGGGTTGGGGTGGTCTGGTAGGTAGTCAGAAGAGCAGCGTCTAGGTCCAGCCCTGCTGGCTCCAGCCATGCCTTCACGTGCACACACGCGCTGCAGACGCCAGCAGCACGCACGCCGGGGGCCCAGGCGCCCGCCTGGCCGCGGCTCCGCGGCTCCACGGCCCCGCCGCATCTGCCGCCTGCCGCCGGCCCCGCCCTGCTCCGCCCCTCCGCAGGGCTCGTCTCGGTTCCTCCGATTCGATTCCGATGTGATTCGAATTTCGGTTCGACTTCGATCTCGGTTCGAATTCGATGGTTTCCGATTCCGATTCGGTTCGATTCTGGATTCCGATGTAGGCTCGGATTTCTCAACAGAGGCCTGCTGTAGCCGGCCGATTTTGGGCGATTCGGCTTTCCCCGGCTCGGCTGCCGATCTCTGCCGATCCGATGCATTTCGATCGCCTATCCGATTTGTCGAGTCGATTCGACCGGGGGTGGAGGAGGAGGGCGAGGAGGAGGAAGAGGAGGAGGAGGAGGAGGGCGAGGGCGAGGAAGAGGAGGAGGAGGAGGAGGAGGAGGAGGAGGAGGAGGAATGGGAATAGGAGTGGCCCTGGGGCGCCGCGCCGCCCCTTCGCGCCAGAAGTCCTACATCGTGCCGCCGAAGACCGCGGACTACAAGGCCCGCGCCGCGCGGCGCCAGAGAGGAGGAGGAGGAGGAGGAGGAGGAGGAGGAGGAGGAGGAGGAGGAGGAGGAGAGGAGGAGGAGGAGAGGGAGGAGGAGGAGGAGGAGGAGGAGGAGGGAGGAGGAGGAGGAGGAGGAGGAGGAGGGAGGAGGGAGGAGGAGAAGGAGGAGGAGGAGGAGGGGGAGGAGGGAGGAGGAGGAGGAGGAGGAGGAGGAGGAGGAGGAGGCGGCGGCGAGGGGGCCCAGGGCCGGAGTGCCCGGGGGGGGGGGGGCGGGGCTTCCCAGAAGGCTCGCCAGGCCTCGAGCAGTGGCGAAGCGTCCTGGCTCGCCGGTGGGCATACAGTGCCGTTTTTAATACATGTTCCGCGTGCGGATCATGTATCAAAAATGATCGTGCATACATTTATTCGTAAATTGATCATGTGTAGACAATCCTAGAGTTTAAACAAATCCTACGTATGAAAACCTGCCCTGTACCAAAGAGTGTTCTGAGAACCTGTTGTGGTTTGCACGAACTGTTCTTAGAACATTTCTGGTTGAGATTGTCTTGTCTTAACGCACCAGGTTAATGTTCTGAGAACACTGTTTCTGTTCATCGCACATCTGTGGGTTCTAAGACAGGACTATAGGAATGCCAGGACGATCGGTCCCTGCTCAAAGGCCCTCGGGCCTTCCGAGAATCACCGATCGCGTTCCACTACTCGCAAAGTGCCTACCGTATGAAAAAAAACACATGTTCGCTTCGTTGTAGTAGATCGTAACCCCCCCGCGGCAGGTCCAGGCCAGTTACGAGGTTAGCTACTTTGCGAGTAGTGGAACGCGCTTGTCTAGAGAAGTTTGCTGAGCCTCCTCCGAAGACGTTGGGAATCAGGAGGGGGGAAAAACTCACAGACACAAAAATCTACGACTCCCAGGAAAACATTGGCAAATCTGGAAAGTATGAGGGGGAAGACCAAATAATTTAGAACACATACAAACATTAACATGAGGAGTTATGGGATTTGTGTGTCATCTATGTGTGCGTCCCTGCGCCCCTTCGGAGAAGCCCCGCCGTCTGAGAGGGCCTGCCGCCCTTGTCCCTCTGGGTGCGCCGCCGAGTTGAGGGGGGGACTGCCGCGGGGGGGATGGTATCGACTCGGAATCGGCGATGCATCGCCCATACAGTCGGGGCCCTGAAGAAGGAACCCTTTTCGTTGGGGAGGGGCTCCGCGTTCCTTAAGTGTTTCGCAGCCTGCCTCAGGTTGTCCTCATGTCTTCGATCGAAAATCGAAGGTCAGCTTATGGAAAAAAAGAGGCCCCGTTCCTTACTTTGGGTTCCTTGGGTCAAGGCCTCGACTGCAGCTCGGCGAGAGGCCCCCGGTAGCGAGAAGGGGCGCTCTTGGGCGGGGCAGGCTGTCAAGCCCCCGGTCGGCGACGACTGGGCGATGCGGGGTCGATGCGTCCACCCCTGAGCCTAGCCTGAAGTCGGGCCTGTCCCTCTACAGGAGGAGTATTCAAGAATAGCAGAGGAATATCCCAGTGCGACCCTGCCTAGGAGTTGGAGGATCTAGGAGAGCAACATCTGACATCTGTATGAGGCTAAGTTAAGCTAAGATGAAGCTAAGCTGAGATGAAATAAGCTAAGCTAAGATGAGATAAGCAACGCTAAGCTAAGGGGACGTCACTGGGGGAATCCGCGGAGCGGATTCCGGGGGAACCGCCTGGTGCGTGCCCCATTGCCCGGCCCTTTAAGCAAACCGAGTAAGAACCCTTCTAGGCAGAGCCTAGGTAGGGAAATAGTATGTGGGACGATTTCTTTGATTGTTTTTGCATATTTTGAATACTTTTGGACTTTGTTTGGTATTTTCGATTTGTCGTCCAAAATCCGCCTGTAGGAGGATATGCTCGACCTAAGCCTAGCCCCCCTAGTATTGCTGCGCTGCCCCTGAAGGGAACACACATTGGAGGAGAGAAATCATAATACATATATATATATATATGTATACATATATGTACATATTATATATGTGTATATATACACATATATATATATATGATTATCAAAGTTTCCGCAGGTCCGCCTGGATTCCTTGGATCGGCTTTGGACCCGGCGTCTCGGGCGCCGGGTCTGGTACGCTCTGCGCTCCGCGCGCCAGGGAGGGGCCTTCCGGCGCCGATCCAATGGATCCGCGGACGAGGACGAGCACGCCCCCTATACTGCTGCAGCCCAGAGGAGCTGAAGAGCCTGGAGGTGGGAGGGGGGCGGGGTGAGGGCCGGAAGAGGGGGAGGGGCGGGGAGTACTGGGGCTAGGGTCAACGAGAGAAAAGGTACGCATACCTCTACCCTCCCCTCGTTTTCCCCTTTTTGGGCCTCCTGGGCCTCAGTCGTCGCCACCACTGGATTCGCTTCGAAATTCTGGTCAGAACGCACCCTGGGAGAGGTCGGGGGGAGCAGCCGGCATCAGTACCTTTTTGGGTTCCCCAGGGGGGGAGGGGGGGGGGGGGCAGGAGGAGGGAGGGTGCAGGAGAAGGGAGGGGGGACAGGGAGGCAGGGAGGGCAGGAGGAGGCAAGGAGGGCAGGGAAGGGAGGCAGGGGCAGGGAGAGGAGCAGGAGCAGCTGGCAGGGCGGGGAGGCGGTCCAGGGCTGAGCACGTCCCCCCCCCCCCCCCCCGGGGGCGGCGGCGCGCCGCGCCCGGAGGCGGAGTTCGACGCCCTGTCGCCGCACGAGGGGCGGCTGAGCGGGCAGCAGGCCAAGGCGAAGATGGTCGAGGCCGGGGGCCTCCGGCGCGCCCCTGCTCGGGGCTCAAGGCCCAACAGCAGTTCCTGTTCATTTTGGACAGGAGTCGCTGTCCACGCCGCCGCGGCTTGTGTCCATTCGAGACAGATGGCCGCCTGCCCAACAGCGACCGCTGATGGTTTGGGACAACATTTGTTGTTGGGCATTGTACCCATTCTTTCCGTATCCATTTCGGGCGTCCAAACAAGAGACCCCCAGACCCCCTCGCGCGGCGAACAAAAACACGACGGGAGGTTCTTCGCGATTCTCGGCCTCCGGGGGCCCTCGCCGGGCCGCGGGACCGTCAACAAAACCAGTCGGGATGAAAAACCGGCCCGGGGATGGGGTCCAGGCTTCTGGGGGTCGACGCCATGAAGAAATCACGACGTCGGGGGTCTGGGGACGGGGGTCAGCGCAAGCGGGGGTCAGTCAGAGCGCCGGATCCTGCGGACCCTGCAGGATCCTGCAGAGCCAGGGTTGCATTGACCCGGGTTCGGGTGCAGGATTCTGCAGGATCCTGCAAGGCCTGATTGACCCGGGCCTGGATATGACACGGGCCAGTAATTAGGCCCCCGAAGGCTGCGGGAGACGGGGGCGGAGGGGGCCCAGGAGGGGGGCGAGCACCTCAGGGCCTCAGGGGGAGGGGATGTCGTGGCCAGGGCCGCGATGTGTCTCACGGCTTTCGTGGCCCCGTCTTCTTCTTCTTATTATTACTACTACTATTATTATTACTATTATTCTTATTATTATTATTATTATTATTATTATTGTTCGTCTTGTTATTCGTGTTCTTATTATTATTCGTATGATTCGTCTTGTTATTATCATTATCATTATTCTTCTGATTTTTTTTCTTCTTCTTCTTCTTCTTCCTTTCTGTACCCCCAAGACCGCACCCGTCAGGGCGCGCAGGCGTCGGGCCACGAGGTGCACCGCCCCCCCTTCCTGGCGCCCCGGGGATCTCCGGCGGCTGTGGAGGGCGGTCCGTGGAGAGGAAGGATGTTGCCAGATGTTCCAGGCCTCCTAGATGGGGTCGGGGTAGATGGGGTCGGAGGATCGCGCCGCATCGCCAGTGCATCGCCGATGCATCGCCGATGCATCGGCGATGTATCGCCGATGTATCGGCGATGCGGCGCGATCCTCCGACCCCATCTACCCCGACCCCATCTAGGAGGCCTCTAGATATTTGTCAGATCGAAGACATGTTTTAGCATGTCTTGAACATTCACAGCACATGCTCAAGCCATGCTTAGAACATGTTTCAAACATTGTAAACACAACTTGAGTTCGATCGGAGAGGAAGCGTGTTGCCAAATAGTTTTCCGATCTAAGATCGGGCCTTGGGAAAGGGGGGCATTGGGAAAGGGGGGGTCACGAAATTTGCTGCATGCAGCCGGTTTCGGCCCCACCGAGGGGCCCATTCCTCGATACATAGCCGCCTCCGGCGCCGGGAGGCGCCGGGAAAATCAGCTACGTGGGCTGATTCCCAATCCCCCCCCTTTGCTATCCCCCCTTTCGCCCGACCCGGTAAGACATGCTTTAACACGTCTTGAACACTCACGAAGCATGTTGAAGCCAGGCTTAGAACATGTTTCAAACATCTTAAACACAACGTGGATTCGATGATGGGATTGTTAGGGTGTCCATTGTCATGGCATCCACAATCCGACGGCATGTGTTTTCTCTGCGGCCGGCGGTTCCTCGTCGATCTCGGCCCCCTCGGGGGCCGTTCTCGGGCCAGGGGGCCGAGTCCCCGAGTACGTTGCCGTACGAGCTCCGCTCGAAGTTTTGCCATAAGAGGGGGAGGAGGAGGAAGAGCAGGAGGAGGAGGAGAAGGAGGAGAAGAAGAATAAGAAGGAGAAGAAGGAGAAGGAGAAGGAGAAGGAGAAGAAGCAGAAGGAGGAGGAGGAGAAGGAGAAGGAGGAGGAGGAGGAGAAGGAGAAGGAGAAGGAGAAGAAGGAGAAGGAGAAGGAGGAGGAGAAGGAGAAGGAGAAAAAGGAGGAGTAAGGAGAGGAGGAGGGAGGAGGAGGATCGTCGCGTGATATACGACCCCGAATCAAACCTCCAGGTCGGTTTGGGAGGTCGCCACGGCGATCGCGGCGGCCGCGAGTCGGGGCAAAGCTCTTGTCAAGGCGTGGTATGCCCCTTCCGGCTCCCCCGCTCTGCGATATCGACGTGGACCATTTTCATAAGTGCAGCCTAGATCGGGGGCAGACAAGAGGGGGATGATGACTAGGGAGAGGTGGATATCATGGCGGGGGCCATGATATCTTCCCAGACTTCATGGCGCCCCTTTTTTGTAATTCATTGCGTCATTGGCGCCTCCTCGTGGGCCGCGCACATGCCGCTGGCCTTGATTTGCGCCCACCTCCCCCCTCTTGGACGCCCCCGATAAGTGCAGCACAGAGTTGCCAATGCAGGCCCAGCATGGACAGTCATGTTCTTTTGGTCAGGGGTCGATTATTACGCAATCAGAGTCGGCCACGCGCAGAGGGTGGTATGGGGGAGGGGTAAGGGCTTCTCAGAAGCGCCCCCGCTTCTCAGAAGGCTCGGGCCTTGTCTATGGATGTAGAGCCAGCGTCGTCCAGGAAGCATCCTCATGGTCTTCTTTGGTTTCGACGGGCTTGCTCTGGAAAGCTTGACGCTCCCACACCAAAAATATATGGACGTTCTGGGGTCTCAGGGTTGGGAAGCTCCTACTGTATCTTCGGATGCACCTCCTGGGAGGTGAAATTCTGACTTCGTCCTGGTCCGAAAGCTGGCTTATTCCAGCTTAGTCCTTCTAAATCCGATTTAATCCCGCTGAGTCGGCCTAATCCCGCTTGCTCCGCGGCCCAATCCGTCGCAACAGCCCCCCAAATGGGGCCGAATCCTCCTCGTTCATCCTTCCGACGACAAGAGCTACCAGCCGTAGCCTCCCCCTCTCCCACACAGCCCCACGTGCGCGATGCTGGCAGCGGAGGAAGATGGTGTCAGAGCCCCGAATCATCAGGGGTAAGTCGGGTCAGGGTTAACTCGGGTTAGTTGTTCGGGAATCCGAACCCGAGTTACCCCGGGCCCGAGTTACCCCGGATAATTCGGGCATCCAGCGCCCCACACCATCAGGGGTAACTCGGGTCAGGGCCAACTCGGGTTCCTGTTTCGGGAATCCGAACCCGAGTTACCCCGGACCCGCGTTACCACGGATACCTCGGGCGCCCGATGGCGGCACCGCGGCGCCCGAGCTGCGGCCCCCGCCGCGCGGCCGCCGGCCGCGCGCCGCCGATGGCGCGCCCCGCGGCGCCGGCGGGCGCGGCGGCGGGCGGGGGAGCGGCCGGCGGAGGCCGTGCGCGGGGGGCGGGGAGGGTCAGGAGGGGAAAGAAGCACAGAGACACCCTTGATCGTCGATTCCCCAGAAGAGATGTGAAGATATGGGGAGGAGGGGAAGAAGCACAGAGACACAAATCATCGTCGATTCCCCAGGAAAGATGGGAAGATGTGGGAAGTGGGGGGGGGAAGACAGAAGCCCAGAAAGTGTGGGGAAATAGGGGGGATCTGGTGATTTGTGTGTATTTGTTTGTGTGTCCCAGGGCCCCTTCGGAGGGGGGGCCGGGGCGGCTCCGCCCCGGAGGGGGCTGCTCCCCCTGGCCCTGGAGGAGGACGGTGCTCTGGACGCCCGAGATGGGTACGGTAGGTTTGCGTCGTGTCGACCAGCGGCGACCCCAGCGCGGGCGTTCAAGGTTGAACGCCGTCGGCGACCCAGAATCGATCGATGTTGAAAGATCGGACGTTGCGGCAGCGGCCGATCGTTCAAGGTTGAACGATCCCTGCGGTGTCAAAAACCAACGCTGGGGTCGGCACGACGCGAACCTGCCGTACAAGGCCCAACAGCAGTTCCTGCTCATTCTGAACAGGACTCGCTGTCCGCGCCGCCGCGGCCTGTGTCCACTCGAGACAGAAAGCCGCCTGCCCAACAGCGGCCGCTGTTGGTTTGGGACAACATTTGTTGTTGGGCATTGTACTCATTCTTTCGGTACCCATGTCGGGTGTCGAAAAAGGTGCCAGGACGAGGATAGATCCGTTCGAGAGCGTTCCGGAACGCTCTGAGAAGGCCGCGGCGCCCGAGACATCTTCCAGAGCCGCCAGGCCTCAGGGATGCTTGGCTTACGGGCGTACCGAGGTAACAGATCGAGGTCGGTTCGGGGAGGGTACCCTGATGTTTTTCGTGTTCGTTTGATGTTATTTGTGCATCCTGGGAGGGTTACTCTTGGATGGTCTGTGCGTTTTGGCCGGCGGAGGGTCTCATGTTCTTCCAGGGTATGTTCTTTTATCTTATAGGTCCGCCCGTATCCTCACCCCATTTAATGCTCGTCCTGGCCTCGTCTTACCTGTATCGGGCGGGGCTAGGACGAGGGTCAACCCGTTGCAGAGCGTTCCAGAACGTTTTCAGAGCGTTCCCGAACGCTCTGAGAAGGCCGCGGCGCCCAAGACATCCTCCAAACCCACCAGATCTCAGAGGTTCTTGGTTATCCCCACCCGATGTATTCAAGTGGCTGACGCCATTCCGCCGACCCATCTGGCGGGTCAGGAGCTTCTTGGATGCATTTGAGGGGCTCGTGGGATGCCCCTCAGTAGCCTCTTGGAGGGCTCTTGGGGCCTCCAGGGACCTTGTTTGGGGGCTCCTGGAGGCTTCTTGGGGACCCTTTGGGGGCCTCTTGGGGACGCTCGTGGGCGTCTCGGGGGCGTCGGGTCGCTCTTTCTCGTCCTGGCTTCGCTCTACCCGGATAGCGTTCTGGGACGCTCTGAGAAGGCCGCGGCGCTCGAGACAGCTTCCAACCCCACCAAGTCTCAGAGGTTCTCGATTCATCCGCACCCGATTTGATCCTAGGCCTGGCTTCGTCTTATCCCGAGGGTACCCTTGCATCCTTGCCTCCTCGGACCATCCTTGACCACTTCCGTTGACCGCGCCCCGGTCGAGAAGCTTCAACATGGCCTCCCAAGGCCCTTGCAATCCTTATCGCGCATCCTGATGACAAGGGCCGACTGTACGCCGATCCAAGAAATCCGCGCGGAGCTCCAACAAATCATGCTTGTGCCGCGTTCTGCTTTTCGAATGGAGGGAGGCAGGGTGGAAGGAAGGGGGGGCAACTTCTCCTTCCTTCCCCGCCCGCCATTTCGGGGCCGAGAGGGGTGAAACGGGGGCAAGAAGGAGAAGAGAAGGACGAACGATCACCAAAGGCAAGGAAGGAGGAGAGGGAGGGAGGGAGGGAGGGGAGGGAGGGAGGGAGGGAGGGAGGGAGGGATTTTTGCCCTCACCCGATGTGATCCTCCTGCCTCGTCTTACAGTGCCGGTTTTAATACATGCTCCGCGTGCGGATCATGTATTAAAACATCCAGGGATTGTTTTAAACCAAAAAACACACACAAAAAAAAAAGTTCGCGCATAGGTTTAGTCATACATTAGGCATGTATTAACCATCTATGTTTTTACACTATGTATTAAAACCTGCCCTATACCCGGCGAGCGGCGGAGGGGGCGAGGGCCCGCCGTTAAGCCGCGCCCGCCGCTGCCGCGCCAGGCCGCCGGCCGCGGGCGGCCGCCGCGGGGCGGGCCGCCCGCGGGCGCCGCGGCGCCGGCGGCCCGGCCCCGGCGGTCCAACGATGCGCGGGAGCCTCGAGACGGGGGTCCACGCAACTTTCAGGAGGGGAAAAAACACACAGACACAATTAATCGGCGATTCCCCAGAACATATGGGAAAATATGGGAAGTGGGGGGGGAGACAAAAACCCAGAAAATATGGGAAAATATAGGGAATATGTTTATTTGTGTGTATTTATTTGTGTGTCCCAGGGCCCCTTCAGAAAGGGGGTGATTGGGAAAGGAGGGGGTACGAACTTTGCTGCACGCAGCTGGTTTCGGCCTCACCGAGGGGGCCGTTCCTCGATACATAGCCGCCTCCGGCGCCGGGAGGCGCTGGGAAAATCAGCCACGTGAGCTGATTCTCAACCCCCCCCTTTGCTATCCCCCCCTTTCGCCCGACCCGAAATTTGGCATCGCTCGGACGTGTGCATTTTTTCTTCGGCGAGGACCATCGAGGAGCATCCTTGATCATTCGGCGAAAAAACCACGCACGAAACCGAAAAACACACAGGGAATGGACGTCCGAGCGATGGCCAGGCAAGCGTTGGGGGCGGCCGCCACGAGGGGGATGATAGCAAGGGATGGGGGGGGGTGGATATCATGGCGGGGGCCATGATTTTTCCCCAGATTACATGGCGCCCCTTCTTAGTTCATTACGTCCCTGGCACCCCCGCTGGGCCGCGCACATGCCGCCGGTCATGATTTGCACCCCCCCCTCTTGGAGACCCCCCTCTTGGCCGCTCCCGAGCCTCGAGAAGGGTATAGCCAGGACCCCGGGTAAGGGGACCCGGTTAGTGGTAGGGCCCTGGGGCCCCTCAATTGGCCAGATTCACCAACCAGGTTTGCCGTAACTGGTGTTTTTCGGGCGACGGCAGTTCTTCAGGAGGGGAAAAAACACACAGACACAATTAATCGTCCACTCCCAGGAAAATATAGGAAAATATGGGAAGGGGGGAAGACAAAGACCCAGAGTATATGGAAAAATACGGGGGGTCCTTTTATTTGTGTGTATTTATTTGTGTGTCTCAGGGCCGCTTCGGTTCTGGTTAATAGTGGAGATGGGAGGGGGGGGGGGGGGGCGCCCCCGGTACAGATCACTAAGCCAGGTTCCGCTGAACCCAGTTCTGCCGACGCCCGAGCGGGAGCCTCGAGGCGTGGGTCCACGCAAGCGTTGGGGGCGGCCGCCAAGAGGGGGATGATAGCAAGGGAGTGGGGGCGGATATGTCATGGCGTGGGCCATGGTGTCTCCTCGGATCTCATGGCGCCTCGTCTCATCTCATGGCGTCCCTGCCCCCCCCCCCCCCTGGGCCACGCACGTGCCGCTGGCCACGATTTACGCCCCCCTCTTGGACGCCCCCATCTTGGCCGACCCCGCAAGCGGTCGGCGGCGAGCGAGGGTCCACGCAAGGGTCCTCCTCCTCCTCCTCCTCCTCCTCCTCCTCCTCCTCCTCCTCTCTTGAGGCATGGTCGGAGGAGAAGCGGAGACCACCGCCACCAAGATCGGCGGCGAGCGAGGAAGGGAAGTGAGAAGGAGAAGGCCTTTGTAGCCCCCCTCGAGCGACGAAAACATCACGACGGGAGGTTTCTCACTGCTTCCGGGCTCTGGGAGCCCTTCGGGTTCCTCGGGACTGTCAAAACACGATTCGGGATGAAGAACCGCTCCAGGGGAAAGGGTCCGGAGCTCTGAGGTTCAGTCGGGCGTGTCCCTCTGCAGGGCGAATATTCAAAAATTGCTTAAAATTATTATGGGGACGATGTTTCGATTATTGCCTTAACCAGTTCTGAACATTTTTGCGTATGTGTTATTTTTAGTCGAAAATCGGCTTGTCGGGGGACATGCCCGAGCTAACTCTGGGGGTCGCGTCACGAAAGAACCATGGCGTCGGGGGTCTGTGTTCTCAGAAAAGGCGGCGGGACTGCCCAGAAGGCATCCAGCCTTCGGAGAGGTCTTCTGTGACTTCGGGGAGAGGGCACGTCCCTCTTCAGGAGGAATATTCAAAAATAGTCCGAAAATAGTCTGGGGACGACTGTTCGATTTGTTTGGCTATTTTCAATTGTTTTTCTATTATGTTTTATTTTGTTCGTCCAACATTCGCCTGTAGGAGGACATGCCCGATCTAAGGGAAGGCAAAATTTCTCAAAAGACCAGGGGGCGTCCGAACCTTCTGGGAAGGCCTGCTCCTTCTCACTTCGCCCCTCGCTCGCCGCCGAAGCGGGGTTCAGCCAGAGCGCCGGATCATGTAGGACCTTGCAGCCCTGGGCTTCATGGACCCGAGCTTGCGTGCAGGATCCTGCGGGACCTTGGAGGATCTTGCCAAGCCTGATTGGCCTGGGTCTACAGTGACCCGGGTCAGTGCCTCCCCGAATGGTGATTGGCGGCGCGCACAAGTTACACAATGGTCGTTGAAAGCAGGTATTTCTGGATATCCAGGTCCCATTCTACTTTGGGCGCCTTCCTACTTGAAGAGTCTAGCGGTCTTCCCTGTCCCCTCCTCTTCGGGAGGAGGGGCGGAAGTCCAATCTATGTCCAATGCCTTCCTGCTTCATGTTTCTACCCACTTCTTCCGACCAACGGTTAAGTGGGTCTTCTGGGGCGCTCATTGTAAGATGCATGATGCACTTCTTTGCTCTTTTGTAGAGGAGGCTACTCGAGGCCGCTGAAGGCCACTGAAGGTTGTCAAAGTCTGCCAAAGGCGACTAAAGACAGACGACAGGCGACCAGATGCCACTGAAGGCCGCTAATCATACACTGAAGGCCACTCAAGACCACTGAAGACTACTAAGCCGAGGCGGCATTTAAGCTTACAAAAAGACTCACCCAACAAATGGGGTTCGGGGGAGGGGGGAAGGCTTCTCAGAAAGGCCAGGTGCCTTCTCATTGGCCAGGAGACTTCTCAAGAAGGCCTCCTAGTCTGCAAGAAGGCCTCCCAGGCATCCGCCGATATGATTGTTTCAGTCAGCGGTCCCAGGATGTCTCGAACGCTTCCTGGGGGGCAATTTGGAGAGACTGAACGATGGCATAAGCATAACATTTCGGAGGGCCGCGCGGATTCCTCGAATCGGCGCGGGAGCCCTCTGGCGGTGCCTCTGATGCCGCCCCTGACGCGCTCCGCGCGCCAGGGAGGGGGTCCAGCGCCGATCCGAGAAATCCCCGCGGAGCTCCGATATTTGATGCTTATGTCATCGGTTCGTCCCCGAACGTTCCGCAATCGATCCGTTTTCGATGAACCAGGGGCCTGGCCACGGGCCCGAGCCTGTTTGGCGGCACGCAAAAAGGGGTGGAGGGAGGCGGGAAGGTTTCTCAGCAGGAGCTTGCTTCTCAGAAGGCGCCGGCACAGATGGGGCCCGCGCCTTCTGAGAAGCAGGGCTGCTTCTAAGCAGCCCTCCCCTCTGCCCCCACCCCCCACTGCGCGTGGCTGACCTTCTTGAGTCGAGGGGCTGAGATGGGACCGAGACGTCCATCCTCCAGGAAACGTTGGTCAGAGGATCACCGAGCGCGTCCCGCTGTTCGCAGAGTGCTTACTCGCAAGCGCCAACAAAAGCGAGTGCTGATCGATGCCGTGGAGCCTGTTTGCCTCGACGCAGTGGATCCAGGCCGTTTGCGAACAGCTACTTTGCGAGTAGTGGAGCGTGTCTGTCCAGAGGAGGGCGAGTTGAGACAGCGGCAGTCTTGGCCTCCGCGGGGGGGGGGCCCTCGTCGTCACGGCCGGGGCGCAGCTCGCGGCACCTGGGTGCGGTTTTGGACCGCAGGAGGGGCTCACGGGGACCGGTGTCGAGCTGCTGGGGCTCAAGAGACGGGGGTCAATGCAAACGGGGGTCAGCCAGGGCGCCGGATATCGCAGGATCCTGCAGAGCCAGCGCTGCGCTGACCCGGGCTTGGGTGCAGGATCTTGCAGGATCTTGCAAGGCCGGATTGGCCAGGCTCTGGATTGACCCGGGTCACTAGATCCCCGACTCACCTTTTGAGACGAGGCAGACCGCCAGGACTAGACGCCTCCCAGAAGGGGTTCGGGCAGATGGATCGGAGGATCGCGCCGCATCGCCGATGCATCGGCGATGCACCGGCGACGTCACCGATGCACCGGCGACGTTGGCGTAGAAGAGATCGGGCTCCAATTCGCCCTGCTCTGAACTGAGACGACCTGACTGCCAAAAAAGGCAACTCGACTCGGGACGAGAAGCCGGCCCGAAGGGGCAGGGGAGAGGTTCGGGGACTTCTGGGGGCTCCGTACCTTGGGATCGCTCGGACGTTTGTACCTCTTCGGGGCGAGGATCATCGATGAGCATCCTGGATCATTTTGCGAAGAAATGCACGCACGAAACCGAAACATGCACGTGGAATGCCATGGACATCCGAGCGATGGCAAAGTGAAACTAAAGACATCGAAAGTCTGGGCAGGCAAGGGGTCACAAGCTGAACCTTCACTGCTTGAGGCCACCCGCCCTTCGAGTAGCACAGAATTGATTAACCCCGACATGGATTTTCTTGTCGAATCTACGGGAAATCTGGAGCAGTCTGCATTGTTTCGTAGGTTCGACGGAAAAACCATTTTGGGGTATCCAGTGTTGTAGTCGATCACCCGCTCGAGTTCTCTTCGGTAGCAAACAATGGGAGCCATGAAAACCCTTGTACTTCCGTCTTCAGCGTCGACTAGCGTTTGGGAGTCGATGAGATAGCGCCGATTTACCGTCGGCTTGCGTCGGCTAGCGTCCATTCAGCGTCGCCTAGCGTCGATCAGGGTCGATTCGCAAGAGCCGGCAAGATGGTATGGGAGGCTCCCATGAGCTGCCACCGAAAGTTCTCCTGAGATGAACTGCGCGCATTGGGAAGCCGAATTGCCTTCTCATTCTGGAAATTCTACGCGTTTACCTGGCAGAAGGGCGGGCGGTGAAGTCCACGAGGGACTTGGGCGCCAGTTATTTGGGAGGCAGGTTCGACTTCCCGATACTCGGAGGTTGATCGACCTCCTACCCTGACACGTCGATCAAGGCACTGGCCGTTTCCGGTTCGCGAGAGGGCGGCGCGGCCGTCAGTTCTGCGGGCCAGGGCCCGTCGGTTTCGGTCCTGGGCCGCTTCCACTGAGGGGTGGCTTGCGAGAGACAGGTTCTGTCCACCGCCGAACTGCACGCAGCTCATCTCACGCGGGCTCGACTTCCCCTGAGGGGGCCACATGTGAACCCTACCCCCTACCCCCCACGATTTCTGAGGGGGAGGGTGGGGGTCACTTCGCTCGGGCGCTCCCGAACGAAGTGACCCCCCCCTCCCCCCCCAGACATCGTGCGGGGCAGGGGTAGGGTTCACATGTGGGAGGGAGGGACAGGGGCAGAGGCAGGGGCAGGGGCAGGGGCAGGGGGAGAGAGATGAGCGGGAGGAGGGGCCACGACAGGAACGGGAAGAGGAGGAGGAGGAGGAGGAGGAGGAGGAGGGTGGAGGAGAAGGAGGAGGAGGAGGAGGAGGAGGAGGAGGAGGAGGAGCAGCCTCGACTTCCCCGCCCCTCGGGGCCCCATCTTTGGACCGCCGGCCGGCGGCGCTCGCGGCCTGCGCCGCGCTGGACCGCCGCCCGGCGGCGGCCGCCGCCGCCTCGCCGCCGTCGATCGCCTCCTCTGTCTCAGCGAGCGAAGAACGATATAAAATAAACTTTTTCGCTGTCGGGGGCGCCTGTCCCAAGGCGGCTGGAAAGTTTATACCCTTACGGTGCCACCGTAAGGGTATGAACTTTCCAGCCGCCCAGGGACAGGCGCCCCCGACAGCGAAAAAGTTTACTTTATACCGTTCTTCGCCCGTTAACTCTCGCTGCCCCGGGCCGCCGAGGAGCATCCTTGATCATTTGGCGAAGAAACCACGCACGAAACCGAAAAAAACACAGGGAATGGACGTCCGAGCGATGGCCAGGAAGGGCCCGCCTCGGATTGAGTCGGGCCTGTCCCCCTACAGTGGGATTTTCGACGAAAAATTAAAAAAGATATCCCAAAAAGAACCAAAAAATAGTCAAACAAATAGTCTGGAGATTATTTTTTGAGTATTGTTTGGCCTTTTTGGTTTCTTTTTTTACCTAACAGCGAAGACTGATAGGTTTCTAGTTGACTCAAAAGAGCTCACAGATCACTCCACAGGGGGGTCCGGGCAGGTGTTGGGGAGTTGCCGGGCGGCAGGGTGCCGGGCTCGTTTTTCACCAACAGTCACACACTTCGTGCTCTTCGACTTCCCAGAACTCCATACCCAGGCCACATTCTGAATACCCGGATGCAACAGTCACACACTTCGTGCTCTTCGAGATCCCAGAACGCCATTCCCGGGCCACATTCTGGATGCAACAGTCACACACTTCGTGCTCTTCGATCCCAGAACTCCATTCCCGGGCCACATTCTGGTCAACACACATCGTGCTCTTCGAGTTCCCAGAACTCCATTCCCGGGCCACATTTTGGATGCCCGGAGCCAACTGTAGGCCACTTCGTGCTCTTCGAGTTCCCAGAACTCCATTCCCGGGCCACATTTTGAATGCCCGGAGCCAACTGTAGGCCACTTCGTGCTCTTCGAGTTCCCAGAACTCCATTCCCGGGCCACATTTTGAATGCCCGTAGCCAACTGTAGGCAACTTCGTGCTCTTCGACTTCCCAGAACTCCCATTCCTGGGCCACATTTTCAGCAGGGGCAAGAGCACGACGAGGAGGAGGACGAGCAAGACCAGGAGGACGAGGACGAGCAGGAGCAGGACGAGGAGCAGGAGGAGCAGGAGAAGAAGGACGAGCAGGAGGAGGAGGAGGACGAGCAGGAGGAGGAGGACGACCAGGAGGAGGAGGACGACCAGGAAGAGGAGGAGGAGGAGGAGGAGGGGAGGGGGAGGAGTACCAGGAGGAGGAGGAGGAGGAGGAGGAGGAGGAGGAGGAGGAGGAGGAGGAGGAGGAGGAGGAGGAGGGAGGAGGAGGAGGACGAGGAGGAGGAGGAGGAGGAGGGAGGAGGAGGAGGGGGGGGAGAGTACCAGGAGGAGGAGAACGAGGACCACCAGGAGGAGGAGGAGGAGGAGGAGGAGGAGGAGGAGAGAACACCAGGAGGAGGAGGACGAGCAAGACGAGGAGGACGAGAACGAGGACGACCAGGAAGAGGAGGAGGAGGAGGAGGAGGGGAGGGGGAGGACTACAGGAGGAGGAGGAGGAGGAGGAGGAAGAGGAGGAGGAGGACGAGGAGGAGGAGGAGGAGGAGGACGAGGAGGAGGAGGGGGGGGTGAGAGCACCAGGAGGAGGAGAACGAGGACCACCAGGAGGAGGAGGAGGAGGAGGAGGAGGAGAGAGCACTAGGAGGAGGACGAACGAGGACGAGACGAGAACGAGGACGAGCAGGAGGAAGAGGAGGAGGAGGAGGAGGAGGAGGAGGAGCAGGAGAAGGAGGAGGAGGAGGAGGATGAGGCTGAGGCTGTGACTGCGACTGCCGTTGCCGCTGCGACTGTCATCGCGAATGCGACTACGACTGCGAGAACAGCAGAATTCGACAACTGGATTTTCATCTGAATCTTAAGGGGAATGCTTTCAGATATGCTTCTACACATCGCTGTTAGGTTGCTTTGCCGGGATAATTTATTGAATCGCTTCGCTCATTCCGCCGGCCCGTGATATGGCATCGCTGGTTTTTGTCTGTGTGTTCGTTGCCCATGTTGCGCTCTTGGGGGCGGGTGTCGTTCGGACGCGTTGCGTGGGGAGTTTTGATGGTGAAGCAGTTCCCTGGGGGTCGTCTCTCGATGGGGCGAAATAGAGTCGTCGTCAAGATGCTTCTTTGGGGGGCCTCTTGGGGTCTGTTGAGAGGCCGTTCGGGGGCGCCTGGGAGACATGTTTGAAGCCTTCTGGGGCTTCTTTTGGGCCTCCTGGGAGTCTCCTGGGGCCTCTTGGCGACATCTTGGGGCCTCTTGGAGGCCTCTTGGGGCCTCTTTGGGACCTCCTGGGCGCCTTCTGGGACGGAGGGCTCCATTTTACCTAACAGCGAAGACTGATAGGTTTCTAGTTGACTCAAAAGAGCTCACAGATCACTCCACAGGGGGGTCCGGGCAGGCGTTGGGAGTTGCCGGCCGGGCCTGTGCCGGGCTCGTTTTTCACCAACAGTCACACACTTCGTGCTCGTCGACCTCTCAGAACCCCATTCCCAGGCCACATTCTGAATAACCGGATGCAACAGTCACACACTTGGTGCTCCTTGACCTCCCAGAACGCCATTCCCGGGCCACATTCGGAATAGCCGGACGCAACAGTCACACAATTCCTCGTGCTTGACACCCCAGAACTCCATTCCCGGGCCACATTCTGATTAACGGGATGCAACAGTCACACATTTCGAGCTCTTTGGCATCCCAGAACCCCATTCCCACCCAGGCCACATTCGGAATAACAGGATGCAAGAGTCACACACTTCGTTTTTACCTAACAGCGAAGACTGATAGGTTTCTAGTGGTCTCAAAAGAGCTCACAGATCACTCCACAGGGGGGTCCGGGCAGGTGTTGGGGAGTTGCCGGGCGGCAGGGTGCCGGGCTCGTTTTTCACCAACAGTCACACACTTCGTGCTCTTCGACTTCCCAGAACTCCATTCCCAGGCCACATTCTGAATACCCGGATGCAACAGTCACACACTTCGTGCTCTTCGAGATCCCAGAACGCCATTCCCGGGCCACCTTAGAATAACCGGATGCAACAGTCATACACTTCGTGCTCTTCGAGTTCCCAGAACGCCATTCCCGGGCCACATTTGGAGGGCCGGATGCAACAGTCACACACTTCGTGCTCTTCGAGTTCCCAGAACTCCATTCCCGGGCCACATTTTGGATGCCCGGAGCCAACTGTAGGCCACTTCGTGCTCTTCGAGTTCCCAGAACTCCATTCCCGGGCCACATTTTGAATGCCCGGAGCCAACTGTAGGCCACTTCGTGCTCTTCGAGTTCCCAGAACTCCATTCCCGGGCCACATTTTGAATGCCCGTAGCCAACTGTAGGCAACTTCGTGCTCTTCGACTTCCCAGAACTCCCATTCCTGGGCCACATTTTCAGCAGGGGCAAGAGCACGACGAGGAGGAGGACGAGCAAGACCAGGAGGACGAGGACGAGCAGGAGCAGGACGAGGAGCAGGAGGAGCAGGAGAAGAAGGACGAGCAGGAGGAGGAGGAGGACGAGCAGGAGGAGGAGGACGACCAGGAGGAGGAGGACGACCAGGAAGAGGAGGAGGAGGAGGAGGAGGAGGGGAGGGGGAGGAGTACCAGGAGGAGGAGGAGGAGGAGGAGGAGGAGGAGGAGGAGGAGGAGGAAGAGGAGGAGGAGGAGGAGGAGGACGAGGACGAGGAGGAGGAGGAGGAGGGGGGGGGAGAGTACCAGGAGGAGGAGAACGAGGACCACCAGGAGGAGGAGGAGGAGGAGGAGGAGGAGGAGGAGGAGGAGAGAACACCAGGAGGAGGAGGACGAGCAAGACGAGGAGGACGAGAACGAGGACGACCAGGGAGGAGGAGGAGGAGGAGGAGGAGGAGGGGAGGGGGAGGACTACCAGGAGGAGGAGGAGGAGGAGGAGAAGAGGAGGAGGAGGACGAGGAGGAGGAGGAGGAGGACGAGGAGGAGGAGGGGGGGGGAGAGAGCCAGGAGGAGGAGAACGAGGACCACCAGGAGGAGGAGGAGGAGGAGGAGGAGGAGGAGGAGGAGAGAGCACCAGGAGGAGGAGGACGAGCAAGACGAGGAGGACGAGAACGAGGACGAGCAGGAGGAAGAGGAGGAGGAGGAGGAGGAGGAGGAGCAGGAGAAAGAGGAGGAGGAGGAGGAGGAGGAGGCAGGCTGAGGCTGAGGCTGTGACTGCGACTGCCGTTGCCGCTGCGACTGTCATCGCGAATGCGACTACGACTGCGAGAACAGCAGAATTCGACAACTGGATTTTCATCTGAATCTTAAGGGGAATGCTTTCAGATATGCTTCTACACATCGCTGTTAGGTTGCTTTGCCGGGATAATTTATATATTACCTAACAGCGAAGACTGATAGGTTTCTAGTGGTCTAAAAAGAGAGCAGCACATTACTCCACAGGGGGGTCTGGGCAGCCGTTGGGGAGCCGTTGGGGTTTTCCGGGGGGGATCGTTTTTCGCATACAGTCACACACTTCGTGCTTTTCGACCTCCCAGAACTCCATTCCCGGGCCACATTCTGAATGCCCGGAGCCAACTGTAGGCCACTTCGTGCTCTTCGACTTCCCAGAACTCCATTCCCGGGCCACATTTTGAATGCCCGGAGCCAACTGTAGGCCACTTCGTGGTCTTCGAGTTCCCAGAACTCCATTCCCGGGCCACATTTTGAATGCCCGGAGCCAACTGTAGGCCACTTCGTGGTCTTCGAGTTCCCAGAACTCCATTCCTGGGCATGATTTTGAATGCCCGGAGCCAACTGTAGGCCACTTCGTGTTCTTCGAGTTCCCAGAACTCCATTCCCGGGCCACATTTTGAATGCTGAGGCAGGCTGAGGCTGAGGCTGAGGCAGGCTGAGGCTGAGGCCGAGGCTGAAGGCAGACTGAGGCTGAGGCTGAAGCAGGCTGAGGCTGAGGCTGAGGCAGGCAGGCTGAGGCTGAGGCTGAGGCAGGCTGATGCTGAGGCAGGCTGAGGCTGAGGCTGAGGCTGATGCAGGCTGAGGCTGAGGCAGGCTGAGGCTGAGGCCGAGGCTGAAGGCAGACTGAGGCTGAGGCTGAAGCAGGCTGAGGCTGAGGCTGAGGCAGGCTGAGGCTGAGGCTGAGGCAGGCTGATGCTGAGGCAGGCTGAGGCTGAGGCTGAGGCTGATGCAGGCTGAGGCTGAGGCAGGCTGAGGCTGAGGCCGAGGCTGAAGGCAGACTGAGGCTGAGGCTGAAGCAGGCTGAGGCTGAGGCTGAGGCAGGCTGAGGCTGAGGCTGAGGCAGGCTGATGCTGAGGCAGGCTGAGGCTGAGGCTGAGGCTGATGCAGGCTGAGGCTGAGGCAGGCTGAGGCTGAGGCCGAGGCTGAAGGCAGACTGAGGCTGAGGCTGAAGCAGGCTGAGGCTGAGGCTGAGGCAGGCTGAGGCTGAGGCTGAGGCAGGCTGATGCTGAGGCAGGCTGAGGCTGAGGCTGATGCAGGCTGAGGCTGAGGCAGGCTGAGGCTGAGGCCGAGGCTGAAGGCAGACTGAGGCTGAGGCTGAAGCAGGCTGAGGCTGAGGCTGAGGCAGGCTGAGGCTGAGGCTGAGGCAGGCTGATGCTGAGGCAGGCTGAGGCTGAGGCTGAGGCTGATGCAGGCTGAGGCTGAGGCAGGCTGAGGCTGAGGCCGAGGCTGAAGGCAGACTGAGGCTGAGGCTGAAGCAGGCTGAGGCTGAGGCTGAGGCAGGCTGAGGCTGAGGCTGAGGCAGGCTGATGCTGAGGCAGGCTGAGGCTGAGGCTGAGGCTGATGCAGGCTGAGGCTGAGGCAGGCTGAGGCTGAGGCCGAGGCTGAAGGCAGACTGAGGCTGAGGCTGAAGCAGGCTGAGGCTGAGGCTGAGGCAGGCTGAGGCTGAGGCTGAGGCTGAGGCAGGCTGATGCTGAGGCAGGCTGAGGCTGAGGCTGAGGCTGATGCAGGCTGAGGCTGAGGCAGGCTGAGGCTGAGGCCGACGGCAGACTGAGGCTGAGGCTGAAGCAGGCTGAGGCTGAGGCTGAGGCAGGCTGAGGCTGAGGCTGAGGCAGGCTGATGCTGAGGCAGGCTGAGGCTGAGGCTGAGGCTGATGCAGGCTGAGGCTGAGGCAGGCTGAGGCCGAGGCTGAAGGCAGACTGATGTTGAGGCTGAAGCAGGCTGAGGGCGAGGCTGAGGCAGGCTGAGGCTGATGCAGGCTGAGGGTGAGGCTGAGGCAGGCTGAGGCCGAGGCTGAAGGCAGACTGATGTTGAGGCTGAAGCAGGCTGAGGGCGAGGCTGAGGCAGGCTGAGGCTGAGGCAGGCTGAGGCTGAGGCTGAGGCAGGCTGAGGCTGAGGCTGTGACTGCGACTGCTGTTGCCACTGCGACTGCCATCGCGAATGCGACCACGACTGCGAGAACAGCAGAATTCTACAAAAGGATTCTTATCTGAATCTTAAGGGGAATGCTTCCAGATATGCTCCTACACATCGCTGTTAGGTTGCTTTGCCGGGATAATTGAGTTCTCGGTATCCCTCTTGAGTCCCTCTTGGGCCCGTCTTGGGGCCTCTTGGTCCGTCTTGGGCGGCACTTGGGCCGTCTTGAGGGCTCCCTTGGGTCGTTTCGGCGCCGTCTTGGGAGCTTCGTGGGCCGTCTTGGAGCGGTCTTGGGGGCCTCTTGGGCCGTCTTGGAGCGTCCGGAAGCCGAAAAAGCCAGAACACAAAAAACATCGAAAAAACCAATGAAAATCAACGATTTTGGCCTCTTGGGGCTCTCTTCGGAGGCCTCTTGGAAGGCTCTTGGGGCGTCTTGGAGGCCTCTTGGGCTGTCTTGGGGGCCTTTTGGGCCGTCTTGGGGTCATCTTCGGCGTCTTCGAGCGCTCTTTGGGCGTCTCGGGGGCCTCTTGGGCAGTCTTGGGGGCCTCTTGGGGACCATCTCTGAGTAGACTTGGTCGGGCGGCGACCGGGCGTTGGTCGGGGTACTTTTCGCCGGGGGACCCCCAGGGGCCGCCCCGCGCGCGCGAACTAGAAATACTGTCAATACTGTTAACCAGTTACCGGAGATCTTAGCACGCCCTGGCCCGTTGGGCCGGCGAATTTTCCGTCGAAATCCCCCTGTAGGGGGACACGCCCGACATAAGCCTCGGACCCCGGTCGGGTACCGCCAGGACCCAAGGTCAGGGGCCCGGTCAGTGGTGGAGCCCCAGAGCAGACTCCCTCGGGTTGACCCAAGAGGCGGTCCACCGACAAGGGGGTGGTGCAATAGATCTGGTGCAACAGATTTGCGGGGCTGCAATACATGTGGGGCGTGCCATATAGTTCGCGGCGCAAATGTATTGCTGGATTTTCGCGTGCAACACATTCGTCGCAATGCAATTCAATACAATTCTCTGGCGCAATCAAGGTGCACCACAATTGCCCCAAATCTATTGCACCACCCCCTTTCAGCTGGACCCCCTTTTGGGTCGACCGAAATCACTAAACCAGGTCTGCGGTAATTTTTTTTTTCGGGTGGCGGCAGTGCCGGTTCGTGGAACAGGGCGGGGTGGGCGTCCCCCAGCACATATCATTGAACCAGGTCCCACCAGACCCAGTTCTGCCATAGAACATAACATCACTTTTGGTGCTCCGCGCGGATTTCTCGGATCCGCGCTGGGCCCCCCCGGCGGCGCCTCCGGCGCGGTGCCTGGCGCGCTCCGCGCGCCAGGGAGGGGGGTCAGGGGCCAGCTCCAAGAAATCCGCGCGCGGAGCGCCAAACGTTTATGTTTATAACGTTTTTTACTCGTCGAGACTCGGGGAGGAGGAGGAGGAGGAGGAGGAGGAGGAGGAGGAGGAGGGACGAGAGGCTGGTGCCAGAGAGGGGGTCGAGAGGTCCAGGACCCCCAGACGCCGAAACAATACCTGCAAGCGCATGTTGCATCGCAGTCGTCATCGAATGTCTCTTGCGCGCGCCATATCACACTCAGGCTCTGCAGCGCTCACAGCGCCCAGAGCTCACGGCACCACAGTGATGGTCGGTAGCTCCGGCCAGGCAGAACCGAAGGAGTGTTGCAGCCAGGTTGAGCAGGTAACAGCGTCATTCCAGAAAATATCGAGTCGCCGGATATAAGATGATGCCAGGACGAGGATAATTTCGAGTGATGCTGAATCGAGGATCTCTGAGAGCTGGCGGCTCTCTGGAGGATGCCTCGGGCGCCGCGGCCTTCTCAGAGCGTTCCGCAACATCCTGGGAGCGTTCCAGCTCTGGAACGGATTTATCCTCGTCCCAGCCCCGTCCGAGGATAGTTGGGGTCGCCGTCGTCGCCGCCGTCGTCGTCGTCGTCGCGCTGGTCCGCCGCCGCCGTCGTCGTGAGGCCCTCCCAGGAGCGTGAAGGTAAGAGCGCACACCCCCAGGAGGTGGACGCAGGCCAGCCACAACTGGGGGAGCTGTGGTCCTTACCCCCCTGGGGGACCCATCGATTTCGACACCCCTCTCGAGAGACCGTCGATGCGATGGGTTCCCCCAGGGGGGTAAGGACCACAGCTCCCCCTGTTGTGGCTGGTCGGGGACGTCGGGGCTGGCAGGTCTGCGCAGTAGTCTGTCGCCAAGCCTGGGGCCGACCCGCGCCGGCAGGCCTGCCGAGACGGGGGCCACCGTGCCGCCCAGCCACCCCCGCCTCGCTGCAGCGCGCGCGCGCGGGTCACGGAGAGCATGCCAGGCGGCGAGGCAGGTCGGCGACAAGGAGACTTGGATAGCCGACAATCTATCAGGAGGGACAAAAAACACACAGACACAATGAATCGTCGATCCCCAAGAAAATATGGGAAAATATGGGAATTGGGCGGGAAGACAACAACCCAGAACATATAGGAACATCTGGGGAAACATGTTATTTGTGTGTGTTTATTTGTGTGTCCGTGGGCCCCTTCAATCTAGGCCTCCAAGATGGAGTCGAAGCAGATGGGGTCGGAGGATCGCGCCGCATCGGCGATGCATCGCACATGTATCGGCGATGCGGCGCGATCCTCCGATCCCATCTACTCGGACCCCATCTATGGGCTTCTAGACAACGGAGTCCGCGACTGCGGCGAGCTTGCTGGGGAGTCCGGGATCGGATTCAGCCGCGGGCCATCGCAGCAGCCTGCTGGCTTGCCGAGGAACCGAAGCGATGTCCGTCCCCTCGTCCTGCGGGTCGACGGCCGTGGTGAGTTGCGCGCCCTCCCGCAGTCTTGCGGGCAGTCTCGTGAGGTCGGCCGTGTTCAGGCCGACGGCGAGCGAGTGCGAGAGGCTCGGTTTGATCCTGCTGCACGGCGCGGGGGGGGGGCACAGTTGAGTCGGGAGGGAAAATGACACAGACACGCAAATCATCGTCGACTCCCCGGACAGGATGCAGCGTCTGGGAAGTGGAGGGGCACACGAACATCCAGAAGATGTGGGAAGAGTGGGGGCTCCTGGGACTCGTGCCTCTTCATCTCTGTGTGTGTGAGTGCGTGTCCCTGGGCCCCTTCGTTGAGGGAGTGCCCAGTCTCCGGGCCGCCCCTGGCACCGCGCGCTCCCGTGGCAGGACGGGAGCGCCCAGCGCGGCAGAGCGGCCCGTGGCATGTTCCCGAGCGGGTCACCACAGTGCAGCCGAGCTTGCAGTGGGGGCGCGTGCCAAGAAATCAGTTGGATTTTGTTACGTTGCATCTTCGGGGGACCCCGCCTGTCCCCAAAATTGGCGTCTTTTTTTGTGCCTGGCGCGGGCTCGATGCGGCCTCGATGCGGATTTGGCGGGCATTCGACGCGGATTCGACACGGATTCGACACGGATCCGACGAGGCCGACATGGATTCGACACGGATTCGACGCGGATAGGGTCGTGACGGGACAGACGAGGTCCCCCGAGGATGCAATGCAAGATTTTGCCAGGGTGCCTTGGGTTTCTTGGACTTCGAGGGGTCCCCAATAAGATCTGGATGTGGATGATTGTCGATCGCCAAATCTGGATTTTCATAGAACAAATCGCGGATTTCAGGGTTGGGCTTCTTGTGGCCGAGCCCCCACTGCAGTACATCCCACAAGGAATGACATGAACACTGAAACTCTGAGGTCCGCGCGGAGTTCTCGGATCGGCGCTGGACCCCCCTCCCTGGCGGCGCCTCCGGCGGGACCTCAGAGTTTTTATTTTTTATGTGTATGCCAGTCTTCGTTCCCCTATGCCAAATCGAGGGTGCCCTTGTGCCCTCTCTATCCCGACCTACACGCCGGCCGTTGAAAGTAGGCATTTCTGGCTTCCCAGATCCCAGTCTACTTTAACCGCCTTCCTACTTCAAGTGTCGAGTGGTTCTCCCTCCTCCCTCCCCTGCAGGGGCCGGGCTGAAGCCCAGTCTACTCCAACGCCTTCCTGCTTCATGTCTCTGCCCACCTCTTCCGACCGGTGGGTGTGCAAGCCGCATGCCCTGTGGTGTTCTGGGGCCACGCTGCCGTCGGAAGTGTGTTCTGTGTGTCCTTTGGCATGCCCTCTCCAGTCGAGTCCGACGTTGCAGGGGGAGGGGTCTGCGGCCCGGCCGCCCAGGCGTCGCCTGGCGATGTCGTCGTGGCATCGTGGCTGCCTGCTCCTCAGGGGGTCTCGTGGGCTGAGCGGTGGGGCGATTCCTGGGCGCTGTCCGTTTCGAGCATTCCAGGTTTCAGAATACAAGTGTGGAGGCCACAGTCCTCCAAGACGAGTAAAGACCCCCCCAACCCAGCCATCAGAGGGCGGCCTTCTGCCCAGACCCCCCAGATACCTCCGAGACAGCTCGAATCAGAACTCCCTCCCCCAAATCAGACCACCCCCCTCTGATGCTGAAACTCGGAGCAAGCCTTCAGCAGCTCGAAGCGGAGGCGGCAAGGCTGCTCGAGGAGGGGGCAGAGGCCAAGGCTTGTCGGCACGCCCGCCGCCCCTCCTAGCCCCTCTCTTTGGCCGCTCCTCGGGTGGCGAAGGCGGTGGGCCCCGACGCGGTCCCTTGCACCATGCGCTGCCCCGAGGGAGGGGCCTTGCTCGTCTGGCGTCTGGCGCAGACGCTGTGCGTCCCCCGCCCTGGGGAATCGGTATATTCAGGGGGAGAAGGGCGAGGGGGAGGAACATGGAGGAACGAACAATGACACAAGCATACAAACTCGGCGGTCCGCGCGGATTTCTTGGATCCGCGCTGGACCCCCCTCCCTGGCGCGCTCCGAGCGCCAGGGGCGGCGCCAGAGGCGCCGCCAGGGGGCCCCGGCGCGGATCCGAGAAATCCGCGCGAACCTCCGAGTTTTTATGTTTCTGTCACTGCTCCTCCTCCTCCTCCTCCTCCTCCTCCTCCTCCTCCTCCTCCTCCTCCTCCTCCTCCTCCTCCTCCTCCTTCGTTCCCTTATAGGAGGAGGGGCGCGGGGCCCAGCTGACCTCCTCCCGCTCGCCCACGGACCTCCGGCGAGGCTTCGTGCCGCAGCCGCTGGGCGTTTCTCCTAATTCGGCTTCCCGGGGGCCCAGTCTCGGGCCCCCCGCGGGTCCTCCCTCCTCCCCCTCCTCCTCTTCCTCCTTCCTCCTCTCGTCCCTCCTCCCTCCACCCTCCTCTTTCCTCGTGCATACCGCTACCCTTCCATCGTTGTCCTCCCTTTGGGGGGGTGCCTCTTGGGCGGTCCTCGTCGCCACCACTGGACCGGGCCCGCCTCGAGATCCTGGTCAGAACTCACCCCGGAAGAGGCCCGGGGAGTAGCGGTATTGGTGCCTTTTGGTTCCCCCAGCCAGATGAACGTCTGGGCCGGCTGCATCGACCCCCAATCGCCCAGTGATCGCCGATAGGGGCCCGATAGCCCCCACCTGCCCAGGAAGCTGCGGATTCGCCATCGGAGGCCTGTCGCCGATCTGTCGGCGACGTGTCGCCGATCCCAGGCCGATGCCTCCCCCCTCTGCCGGCCCCCCCGCCCCCCCTTCTCCGTTGCCCCCTCGCGCCCGCCGCGGGGGGCGCGAAGGAGGCCCCGCCCTCTGCGCGCGGGCCTCGCCGCGCGCCGCGGAAGCGCGAGCTGCGCGCGAGCGGCGCGCGCGCTGCGCGCGCGCCCGCCGCGCGCGAGCTGCGCGCGGCCGCAGGCCCTGGCGGCGGCCCCGCGGGCCCTGGCGTGGCCGCCGGCGCCGCCCGCCGCGCGGGGGGCGGGCGCGCCGTGCCGCCCCGCGCCGGCCGCGGGAGCGGCCGCGGCCAGGCGGCCGGCTCACCCTGCAGCTGCGTCGGGCGTGCCCCTCTCGCTCCGCGTGCGGCTCATGCTCCGCGTGCGGATCATATATGAAACATGCAGGGATTTAGCATTAAAAACAACGGTGGGTTCACGCATAAGCTGATTCATACATTATGCATGTACGACAATCATCGCTTTTTGAAAATCCCACGTATCAAAGACTACCCTGTAGCCAGGACCCCGGTCCAGGGGAGCCGATTAGTGATGGGCCCACGAAGCCCCAAGAATTTGGATTGGGAGTCACTGAACCAGGTCTGCCGTAGCTGATGCTTTTCGGGCGGCGGCAGTGCCGGTTCGTGGAATGGGACGGGGGGGCGTCCTCCGGTACACATCACTAAACGAGGTCCCACTAAACCCAGTCCCGCCAACGCCCGACCCTATACAGGAGGAAGGCTCGCAGATATAGTGAACAGAACAGTCTGGGGGCGGTGTTTCCGTGGTTGCTTGATGGTTATGTGGTTATTTGGCCCTGCAGGCGGCCCGTATCACAAGGATTCGCGATAAGGGTTCGAAGCCATAAACATAAGCTGTTTGGGCACGCGCATTGGAGAAACGCTGAGAAAAAACCTTCGGGACACGCTGCAGGGTGAAGCCGCCCGCTCCTGGGATGCCTGCCCGCCGTCGAAGCGAGCTCAGGGGCCACCCTGCGGCTCCGGCTTCTTACTCTCGAACCTTTTTGTTCCCCAGAGAGCTTCTAGGAGAGCGGTAGGGTTTGAGAGTTTTATTGTTTGTTCCCCCCCGAGGGGCGGGACCTATGGGTTACCAGCTACCTGGGGGCAGCTGCCGCACGAGCGGCAGCTTCTCTCTCCTGGACACGTCCAAGGAGAGACTGCATTCCAGCCGTCTTCACGAGACGATCCAGCTGCAAGGTGCGCCGGCCTGTCTCGGGCGGTGGCGAGAGGCTGATCGCAGACTGCATGTACCCAACTCCTCGCCTCGACGTCTGCGAGACTCGCGCACTGGTTTCGCGCGCGTGTGGGTGCAGGCCTGCATAGATGTGCTTCAAAGCAATGGAGGCGCCAGCCAGTCTTTTTTGCTGGCACGCCATACCCAGCAAAAACCATCGACGCGTGGTGTAGGCGCCACACGTCGTACAAAAGTACAGCACCGTTTCACGTCCACGACTCCTTCTGCGGTCGTCATCAGTTCCTTGGCGAGGGACGATCGTGTGGGCCAAAGTGTGGCCCATGTTAAAACTGAAAACTCCTTCCCAAGTTTTACTCTGTCCAGGGCATCCAAGCAAGGGGCGGGTGTCTATATCATTATTTAACGCTAAACACCTGATGCACATAGCTCTGCCACCTTCAAACTTGTCCCAACTGTGCCAGCCTCCAGACTTCAGGAAACGGGCCCGAGGTCCAGGGGGAAAGCGCTCGACTTTCTCGAGCGGAAAAACACAAAACTTTGGCCAGCACGCGGGCCGCAAACAACAGTTTGTCCAGGGAGAGCCTAAGGACGTGCGATACTTGGGGGGAGGGCGAGGGGTGCAGGGATACGGAATGTTTGTCGAGGACGTCTGAGTTCCAGTTTCCCACCGCAACTCGCCTTTCGCCAGCTGGAAGAGTATCGATCAGACTGCGAGCCCTGTGTGCAGGTGTGTGACAGATTTCGGCCACATGCTCCCGTTGCTCGTGTGACAGCGAGCCTCTTCTCATACCAGCGTAACGATGACGGCGATCGACCTGATGCCTCTTCTCATACCAGCGCAACGATGAAGGCGACCGACCTGCTGTTGAGGAGACGCCTTACAAAGTTTCACAACTGTCACGCAATCGCCGTGGCGGGGGCCCGAGCGTTCGGCGAAGAGCGGGATCGGCGCCATGGCCTAGTGCCTTGCGGGCTGCGGGGAGTCCGGGGCAGGCGGCCCCAGGCCGCGCCTACCGCGCAGGCCAGCATCTCCTCAGCAGGTCGTAGGGGGAGGGGGAGGAGGGGGAGGAAGGGGAGGAGGGGGAGGAGGAGGAGGAGAGGGAGGAGGAGGGGGAGGAGGAGGAGGAGGAGGAGGAGGAGGAGGAGAAACCCAAGAGTAGGCGGCTCGGGAGAGTTCGCGGATCGAGCGCCGTGCACACGATCCGTCCGTGCAGATATCACAACCGCTCGAATCAAGACTTCCCCATTCTAGTTTTTCGTAAGCAGTTTCGGGCTGGGGCCACTGCTTGGGGGGGGATAACCTTTTTTTTCTGGGTGTTCCATGTCTAACTCATCCCAAAAGATCTTGCAATTACTGTCAGCTGCTTCTTGCAGCCGCGAATCATTGCCTCCTGCTGCATCGGCACGAGCTCCTACTGCCGCAGGGGCTTGACACTGCCGCGCGCGGTGCCTGACCGAGTCGGGCTGTCCGCAGGGAGGACAAAGACCTTCGCACGCGTAACCTGAGGATCGTGCTCGAACACGTGTCCAGGCGCCTCCGGAAAAACGAATGACGGCCATGTGCTTTTCACGTTGAGTCAACTTTTTGGAGCGGGGGCCCAAGAGTTTCTGCAGGGGGCCCACGACGACACGACTTCCAGGGATGGTCGGGGTAAGCGCGGCCAGCTTGCGTTCGTGACCTCGTTGGGTGGCCAACATCAGCACATGTCCGACTATGGAAGGGGAGGTGTAGGCAAGGTGAATTTCGCAGCCGTCGTCGCCCTCCCAAGTGAGAGCAGATGTGGCGCACCAGCCGAGCCTAAAGAGAGACAGGTGCATACGCTGAATGGGTCCACGAGAATTCCTCCAGCACACATTTCCATTGAAGGGCACAGCTCCCCACATCTGACAAATCTCTTTGACATTCAAGAGCGAGGACAGGGCCAGTAACTGCTAGCCACGCAGTGTGTGACCAATGCAAAGCTGGCGCCACTCCTGCCCTGCAGACATGATCTCCAGAGAAAGCCAACTTTGCCGTGAGCGAGCAACCTTTATGACGAGGTATCTTGCACAGCATGGCACGACGGGCTTCTTTCAACTCCTGATCGCTCATGCCGACAGCAGCTGACCCGACAGTGGCAGCAGGCTGCACGCCTGCGACATATATCTTACCGGTGCAACCTTTTTGTCTGCACAACGCATTCTTATTCGACCGTCGTTGGCCAGAGGCAAGGTCCGCACCGAGGCTGACCGTGCTATTCGCGACATGTCCAGCCACGTTTCCTGGCAACCCACCTAAGCGACGAGCCACGCCTACAGAGCTGCCAAAGGTGGCGAGTTCATCAGCCTGGAAGCCAATCTTCTACTCATCACGGAAGAGAAGGAACATACTAGCACAAGCTTTGACCATCCTCTCGAATGCTTCATTCTCCGACTCTCCTTCCGTCGCCAAAGCGTCGTCGTCAACGTGCGAGGAGAGAGGCGCAAGAGGGTGGCTGCTGCAGAAGCGGTCGAGCGCGTCGACGCTGTAGACGCGGACGAACAGGTCGTTAAATCACTGAGCGCGAAGTACGGGGTAACGTTGTACATGCAACCGAGCCTAAGGATGCGCGGTCCTCTCCAACAATTGCACGTAGTTGTAACAGTGACTTCGTTAAACCCAAACCTGAGCGCTCTCTATCTTAAGAGATCCAGATCAAAATTTTCATAGTGCTTTGCCCCGCCCCAGGCCACTCCAAGCGCAACTTTTCCAGAGGCCTGCGCCACCTCGGCTCGAACCGCCCGGTGCCGCGCAGCGTCCTCGGCACTCCGACCGGGCCCGATGGCCCGAAAGCGCCGAGGGCACTTAGAGTTAGATTCCAACAAGTGAGGACGTCTCAGGCGCCCCCAGACTCTGACGGGCCCAGCGCACAACCAGATCGGACGCACCCCTCCCTTCGGTTTTTCGGGCAGGGGAAGCAACCTCCAGAACAGCTGTTTAGGGGGGGGGCCCAAGGACTCGACGGCCTGAGAGATGGCCCCGAGGGTGTCCAGGGCGGCATCAGAGACCAAAGACAGCTGGAGAGGGTGTAATCCGCCCAGGGATTGAGAGGTCAACCTCGAGAAACGATTGCTAGCACTACGGATCCCCGCAGCCGACGCGCGTGGCAGGTGCTGTCTATCCAACATTTAAAACTTCAACCGTCGCAGGGGAGGTGCTAGCGCGCCACAAGCGAGCCAAGGCTTTGCCTTCGGCATCGAGAACATTACGCGGGTTACTCGTAAGCTGAACGACCGTAGGTTTCCGCTGTTCCTTCAGTTTGGAGGCGGCGCATGATCCTGCCCCCCCCCCCCCCCCCTCGAAAGCGTTTTTTTTCTTTTTTCTGCCAGTCACCCCTGGAATATGCTTTGCTCTTGTCAAGGGTCGCGTGGGCCAGCTCCAGGCCGTCGCTCCAGGAGTCTAAATATCGCGCCTATTCGACGGCGGCGTTCAGACTGGCGCTATAGCCTTCACCTGGGACGGGTTGCACTTGCAGCTGTCGAAATTGGGCATTCGCACCCTGCTGCAGCTCACTCAGCCTAGTGGGGTCCACATCGGAGCTCCCGAGCGCGCATCGTAGAGTCTCTGGGCCACACCAATGGTTTATTTCAAATGCTGAGCCAGCCAAACCCAACCCGAACTCACATCACCCCTCGTGGCCTTCTTAGGTCTGGCAATTATTGGCACCCGCCGAGCTTTGAGGAAGAACCCCTTGCGCCCCTTGCGAGCGATCTCCACGCCAAGGAACGACCCGAGTTCAAGCTCGAACATATTCACGAACGCTTCTTCCAAGCTTGCGCGAGGGAAGCCCGAGCCTGTCCAACGGGAAGAGCGACCGCAACGTCTGCAACAGTCTCGGCCAGGCACCTGGACAGTCCAATCTTGAGGGCACGGCGTAGGTCCCACAGGCAGCTCAACTGGTAACTTCTGATGAGTGTGATAGCTAAGTTGATACATGAACCGCTGTGTCACGTACGTTAAGCAAAACTAGCCTGTGGGGCTTAGCCGTCCAACTCATCGCCGCGTCTATACTCTCGACGGCTCTGGCCATGCTCGTGCTGGTCATGAAAGAGTCGATGGCGGCCACAGCCGTCGGCGAGACACAGGCGCGCTGCTTCGGAACAAAAAGCGCAGCGTCCAAGCGTCTCGGGAGTCCTGTGCTGCCCACCAGTCTGGGTTCCAGGTCCCAGTCAGCTCCTACCAGGAAGTGACGCTCTCGTTCGAGAGAGGCACCGATTTTCTTGAGCATCCGGAGGTTGAGCTCACAGAGCCCCGTGCCTGACTTAAGGTACGCACTCACAACAACAAGAGGGGGCCAGGACGGGATGTCGACAATGGCTTGTATGATCCCACCTGGAACCACTACACAGCCGTGGCACAAGTTTCTCCAATTTGGTATGATGAAGATCTCTCCCATCCCTCTCAAGATTCCTAACGCGATATGATGCTGGGTCATTCGGCGGAATCGTCTCCGACCCCAGAGACGTTGATAATTCTGTTGCCCCAAAACGGGATCGGAAACCACTCCGCGCAAAACCAGGCAACTTATCGAGCGGGGTACGATTGCGCGCGGAGTAGCTCTAGTAAAACTACTCCGAACTAATCCGCACGAGCGCGTCATTCCAAAAGGCAAATTGAAAGACACTTTCGTCGCGGCGATGTATGCCAGATCCATCCGCGGGCCACCGCAGCCCTAAAGTCTGCCTCACACAAATTGCCACTCCCCACTTTGGTTGCCCAGACCATCCTGGGATGGATGGGGGGCGCGAGCATCTTCCAGCCCAACTTGGCGTCCACATCACTTTTGCACCAGCACTGTCCTCCAGGAAGCCGACCTCCTGTGCCGTGAGGATGAGGGCGGAGGACGTCGCCTGACGATCACGTAGCGTCTGCCAAGCGTTCCCGCTGTAGCTTTCGAGGCATTCGCCACCTTCAAGCGTCCCTGGTCCAGGCTCAGGGAGAGGAGGGGGTGGAGGTGGCATCGGCGCGCCGAATTGAGCTAACGGCAAGCCGCTGCATCTAGGAAGGGGCACGGTGTTACCCCAAGCGCTGCTTTTTTATAACGTTTTCGAAGCTCCTCACGAGACACATTAAAAAAAACTAGAAGCTGGCTGGTGACTGGCCAGGCCCGGAGCTCTGCGCTCGCTGGGCAGGGCTCGCCGCAGCGACTTCCCCGCGGTTGCAGCGCGTTCCGCAGGCGTTTCCCAAGACGCAAGCGCGAAGCGTCCATAGAAACAAAAAAGAGATCCATTGCCCAAGCCCGATTATCACCCCCAGCGCGGGTCCAGGAAATCCTCGCGGAGCGCCAACGAGGTTTTGAGTATGGCGTTTCTTCTTCTTCTTCTTCTTCTTCTTCTTCTTCTTCTTCTTCTTATTATTTAATCGCTTCGCTCATTCCGCCGGCCCATATTGTCGCACCGTTGTGGGCTAGCCGAGTTTTGGGGGCCGTTTTGGGGCGTCTTGGGGCCTCTTTTGGGCCTCTTGGGCGCCTCTTGGGGCGTCTTGGGGGCCTCTTGGGGGCCTCTTGGGGCCTTTTTGGGGCCTCCTGGGCGCCTTCTGGGGCGGAGGGCTCGATTTTTCAGTTCTCGGTTCCCCTCTTGAGCCCCTCTTGGGCCCGTCTTGGGGCCTCTTGGTCCGTCTTGGGCGGCACTTGGGCCGTCTTGGGGGCCCTCCTGGGCCGTTCCGGGGCCGTCTTGGGAGCCTCGTGGGCCGTCTTGGAGCGGTCTTGGGGGCCTCTTGGGCCGTCTTGGAGCGTCCGGAAGCCGAAAAAGCCAGAACACAAAAAACATAGAAAAAACAATGAAAATCAACGATTTTGGCCTCTTGGGGCTCTCTTCGGAGGCCTCTTGGAAGGCTCTTGGGGCGTCTTGGAGGCCTCTTGGGCTGTCTTGGGGGCCTTTTGGGCCGTCTTGGGGTCATCTTCGGCGTCTTCGAGCGCTCTTTGGGCGTCTCGGGGGCCTCTTGGGCAGTCTTGGGGGCCTCTTGGGGCACTCTGAGCGCGCTCTGGGGAGCCTGAGAGGCCGCACCCAGAAGGAAAACCATCTCTGAGTAGACTTGGTCGGGCGGTGGTCGGGCGGCGGTCGGGCGGCGGTCGGGCGGCGGTCGGGCGTTGGTCGGGGTACTTTTCGCCGGGGGACCCCCAGGGGCCGCCCCGCGCGCGCGAACTAGAAATACTGTTAATACTGTTAACCAGTTACCGGAGATCTTAGCACGCCCTGGCCCGTTGGGCCGGCGAATTCTTCTTCTTCTTCTTCTTCTTTCTTCTAAGGATGCATGGGCTTTGGAAGGCCATTTCGAAGCTTTCTGAGCGGGGCGCGGCCAACAAAAGTGGCCAAGGATGGACCGAGGAGGCAGGGATGCAAGGGTACCCTTTGGGAATGTTGCTCATCTTTACCATGCGGGTTGACTGTGCAGTCAACCCGCGTTACCCTATAGTCAACCCGCACAGCAAGGACCAGTACCGTTTACCCGACAGTCAACCCGCACGGTAAGGAGAACCAATTTTCCAAGGTTGTCCCTGCATTTTACCCCTTCGGCCATGCTCTGGCCGCTTTCGCTGGCCGCGCCCGCCCGCAAAGTGTCGACGTTACCCTCCAAGGCCCCTCCATCCCGACCGTGCGTCCTTCTCGTACGGAATTGGGGATATGCCCCGCGAAGCTCGAAGGGAACAACCTATATTCCTAGCTCGGCCAGTGGGGCCCAGCCCATGGCGGGGTCCACGATCTCTCCCCGGAGGTCATGGCCCCCCTCCTGTCTCAGTACGTCGCTCATTCCCCCTCGGGCCGCGCATACGCACGTGCCTCTCGGGCGAGGAACTGCGAGCCCCCTCCCTGGACGCCCCACCTCCCGGGGACGCCCCGGGGCCCCCGACGGCCCTTCCCGCGCAGCGAGAAGACGTGCGCCGGCGCTCCTCGCCGCCTGCGGCCTCGGAGCGCCCTCACCGGGGCCCCTTGGAGCGTCGATGGAGGCCGAGGCCGAAGAGCCAGCTTCGGGGCAAGAGAGGAGGGTCCTCTTGAGCCTCCTCCTCCTCCTCCTCCTCCTCCTCCTCCTCCTCCTTCTCCTCCGCCTCCTCCTCCTCCTCATCCTCCTCCTCCGCCTCCTCCTCCTCCTCTCCTCCTCCCTCCTCCTCCCTCCTCCTCCTCCTCCGCCTCCTCCTCCTCCTCCTCCTCCTCCTCCTCCGCCTCTTCCTCCTACTCCTCCTCCTCCTCCTCCTCCTCCTCCTCTTCCTCCTCCTCCTCTCCTCCTCCCTCCTCCCTCCTCCTCCTCCTCCTCCTCCTCCTCCTCATCCTCCTCCTCCGCCTCCTCCTCCTCCTCCTCCGCCTCCCCCACCTCGGCCTCGGGGGCCCAGAGGCCTGCGACGACTCGCTCCTCCTGAGCCTCTCCGGGCCCCGAGCCCTCGGCCCTCCCGGGGACCGGCGTCTCGCCCCCTGGGCCGTGCTCCTGCAGCCCCCTGGGGGCCCGGGGAGCCAGCTGCCAAAGATGCAGCAAAAAATGGTCGAGCTCGATGTATTCGACGTGCTCGATATTCAGGAGGGGGAAAAACACACAGACACAATTAATCGTCGATCCCCCAGAAAATATAAGAAAATATGGGCAGTGGGGGGGAGGACAAAAACCTGGAAAATATGGGAAAATATAGGGGAATCCTTTTATTTGTGTGTATTTATCTGTGTGTCCTTGGGCCCCTTCAAAATGGTCGAGCTCGATGTGCTCGATGTGCTCGGGCCGAGGTCGCCCGCGGGGGCGCGAGGGCGATCGCGCCGCGCGCGTCGCGGCCTGGGCCGGAGCGGCTGCCCGTCTCCAGGGCGCCCGCGCGGGGGCTCGCGAGGGCGCGAGGGGAGCCGCGCGTCGCGCACGGCGGGGGCCGGACCCCCCTCCTCCTCCTCCTCCTCCTCCTCCTCCTCCTCTTCCTCCTCTTCCTCCTTTTCCTCCTCCTCCTCCTCCTCCTCCTCCAGACGAATCAGGCGAGGCCCCAAGGCAGCCCACCGGGGCTCCGCAGAGGGTCACCCTCGGGCGTGAGCCAGCAGACCGAGGTCTGGGTCGTCAGCCCCGCCCCCGCCCCCGCCATTTCCCGAGGTGGGGTGCCCGCTGCGGCACGCGGGCCCCTGGGCGCGCGCCCTGCGCTGGCGCCGGCGCTGCCCCCGATTCCTCGCTGGTCAGCCTGACCTTCCGCCCAGGCCGCGGGGGGGGGCGGCGGCGGCGGCGACGGCGTCTGCGCCACGACGACAACGACGACGACGGAGATTTCCAGTGGTTCGGCAAGGTCTTTGGGCCCTGGGGCGCTTTCCAGCAGCTGTGCCCCGCCCAGGTTTCGGAGATGGTTCGTTCCGGCTTATTGCTACTACTACTACTACTACTACTACTACTACTACTACCACTACCACTACTACTACTACTACTACTACTACTACTACTACTACTACTACTACTACTACTACTACTACTACTACTACTACTACTACTACTACTACTACTACTACTACTACTACTACTACTACTACTACTACTACTACTACTACTACTACTACTACTACTACTACTACTAATACTACTACTACTACTACTACTACTACTACTACTACTACTACTACTACTACTACTACTACTACTACCACTACTACTACTACTACTACTACTACTACTACTACTACTACCACTACTACTACTACTACTACTACTACTACTACTACTACTACTACTACTACTACTACTACTACTACTACTACTACTACTACTACTACTACTACTACTACTACTACTACTACTACTACTACTACTACTACTACTACTACTACTACTACGAACTACGACTACTACGACTACTACTACTACTACTACTAACTACTAATACTACTACTACTACCACTATTACTACCACTATTACTACTACTACTACTGCTGCTACTACTACTACTACCACTACTACTACAACTACTACTACTACTACGACTACTACTACTACTACTACTACTACTGCTACGGTTACTGCTACTGCTACTGCTACTACGACGACGACGACGACGACGACGTCGACGACGACGACGACTACTACTACTACTACTACTGCTGCTGCTGCTGCTACTACTAATTCTACTACTACTACTACTACTACTACTACTTCTTCTTCACTACTACTACTACTACTACTACTACTACTACTACTACTACTACTACTACTACTTACTACTACTACTACTACTACT
>CAUYUJ010017388.1:76815-134315 GCA_963575745.1 Prorocentrum cordatum | reverse complement strand
TACTACTATTACTATTACTACTACTACTGCGATTACTAGTTCTACTACCACGACGGCTACTATTCTTACTTTTCATCGCTCAAACTATTACCACCAGTAGTACTACTACGACTACCACTACAACCACGACTACTTCTAGTACTACTACTGCTGCTTTTACTACCACTACTACTACGACGACTATTATTACTACTACTACTACTACTACTACTACTACTACCACTACTACTGCTACTGATGCTACTACTACTACTACTACTACTACTACTACTACTACTACTACTGCGAACACGACTGCTGCTGCCAGTGCGAATGCTACCACTACCATTACTACGACGACAAGTACTAGCAATACGTTTATTACTACTACTACTACTACTACTACTACTACTCCTATTACGACTACTTCTACGACTACGACTACTACTACTACTACGACTACTACTACAAGTAGCATTGCGACTCCTATTATTGACACAACTGTGTTATTACTACTCCTGTGACGGCTAATACGACTTCGACTAAGACTTGGACTAGTCCAATTTGTTTTTCTGACTACGACTGCTACTACTACTGCTGCGTTGACTGCTACGACTACTACTACTATTACTACTACTACTACTACTATTATTATTATTTCTACTACTACTACTACTACTACTACTATTACTACTACTACTACTACTACGACTCCTACGATTACTACTACTACCAATACTGTTACTGTGTCTACTACTACTGTTACTGTGACTACTACTACTACTACTACTACTACTACTACTACTATCACTACTATTACTACCAGTACTACTACTACTACTACTACTACTACTACTACTGGACTGCCACTACTATCATAAATACGACGACTACTACGATTACTATTACTATTGCTACCACTACTGGCTATACAGACTACCACCATTACTTGTATTGTTATTACAGGTAGTTGTACTACTACTACTACAAGTATTACTCCGGCACCCTTTAGTATTACCATCACTACTGCTACGTCTACGGCTACTATTTCTATTTATTCTACTAGTACGATTCTTATTATTACTACTGCTACTACTACTACTGCTACTACTACTTCTAGTAGCAGTACTAGTAGTAATACTAGTCGTATTACTAACACTACCACGACTACTACCACTGCTACTACTACCATTACTTCTACAACTATTAATATTACTACTACTATTACTACCACTACTACTAATAATACGATTTCTACTACGAAGGCCTGACGGCCGACGGCCGGTGCCGCCGACCCTGTTCGCAATGCGCAGCAAGAGATTACGAGGTTGCTCAAGGTCGGCTTGGCTGGAGCCCAGGGGAAGAGGAGTCCCAGGGGGGGGCGTCGTATCTGACCCGGGGGGGGGGTCGCTACCCCCCCCCCCCTCCCGGCGGGGGAGGGATCAAAGGGAAGGGGCTTCCCTTCGACTCAATTACGAGGTTGCTCAAGGTCGGCTTGGCTGGAGCCCAGGGGAAGAGGAGTCCCAGGGGGGGGCGTCGTATCTGACCCGGGGGGGGGGTCGACACCCCCCCCCCCCTCCCGGCGGGGGAGGGATCAAAGGGAAGGGGCTTCCCTTCGACTCAATTACGAGGTTGCTCAAGGTCGGCTTGGCTGGAGCCCAGGGGAAGAGGAGTCCCAGGGGGGGCGTCGTATCTGACCCGGGGGGGGGGTCGACCCCCCCCCCCCTCCCGGCGGGGGAGGGATCAAAGGGAAGGGGCTTCCCTTCGACTCAATTACGAGGTTGCTCAAGGTCGGCTTGGCTGGAGCCCAGGGGAAGAGGAGTCCCAGGGGGGGGCGTCGTATCTGACCCGGGGGGGGGGTCGACACCCCCCCCCCCTCCCGGCGGGGGAGGGATCAAAGGGAAGGGGCTTCCCTTCGACTCAATTACGAGGTTGCTCAAGGTCGGCTTGGCTGGAGCCCAGGGGAAGAGGAGTCCCAGGGGGGGGCGTCGTATCTGACCCGGGGGGGGGGTCGACCCCCCCCCCCCTCCCGGCGGGGGAGGGATCAAAGGGAAGGGGCTTCCCTTCGACTCAATTACGAGGTTGCTCAAGGTCGGCTTGGCTGGAGCCCAGGGGAAGAGGTCTCCCAGGGAAAGGGAAGGACAGAGACGACGAGTACAAAGAATGACGGAGATGACGGCTCGAACGGAAAAGCCCCTCACACACGCCGACAGGGTCGGCGGATTACTCTACTACTACTACTACTACTACTACTACTACTACTACTACTACTACTACTACTACTACTACTACTACTACTACTACTACTACTACTACTACTACTACTACTACTACTACTACTACTACTACTACTACTACTACTACTACTACTACTACTACTACTACTACTACTACTACTACTACTACTACTACTACTACTACTACTACTACTACTACTACTACTACTACTACTACTACTACTACTTTTACTACTTTTACTACTACTACTACTACTACTACTACCATCACCATTACTATTACTATTACTACTACTGCTACTACCACGACTACTACTACTACTACTACTACTACTACTACTACTACTACTACTACTACTACTACTACTGCTACTACTACTACTACTACTACTACTATCACTACGAATGCAACGACTACGAAAGCGACTACTTGTACTACTACATTCCGTATTCCGTACGTCCTTACATTGTACATCCGTTCATCTGTTGAGCCGAGCGTTGGGGCTAAAAATATTACCCCTTTGGAAATCCCAATTGAATCACTCCCAGGGGATCATAATCGATGGGCATAGGGTCATTCCCACAGGCCCCCAATCTATTGCGTGTGTGTTTGAGTGTGTGCGTCCGGCGCTGGGTCAAATCGACATTTCTTTTTTGCAGGCCCCCGCTTCACTCCCACGTCCCACTCCTCGAGTGCGTCCCCATCCCCCGCCCCTATCCCTGTTCCCCCTCCCCCTCTCTTTCTTTTTTTTCTTTTCCCACTTTGCCTTCCTCTCCCCTCCCCCTCCCCGCCTTCGCATCCCTTTCCCCCACCTTCACCCATCTCCTTCTCCTTCCCCCTCGGCATACATCTCTTCCCTCCCAGTCATCCTCTAACGTAGCACTATCGGAAGCCCTCGAGGCCGAGCGAGATACGCGAGGGAGGAGGGGCGGGGCCGGGGCGAGGAGGGGACGAGGAGAAGCAGCTGGGGCGACTGAGAGAGCGGCCAGAGTTCCGCCAGTCCTTGGCGAGGTCGCTTTTCCAACACTTCTTGACCGGTCTTCTTTGATGTAGCGCTTCCTGGGGTCCACGCTGAGACTGGCCGCGATCTGATCGTTGTTGGAAGTTGTTGCTCGATGATGATCCATGCTGAAGGGGATTCTGGTCACGACCTCGCTGAAGGGCGCCTCCTTCGCAGGGAGGTCGTGATACACGCTTTTGTTGATCACGTCGCTGGTCATCTCGTGGTCGGAAGGGTCGACCGCCACCGCGAGCAGCAGACCACGCGCGGTGTCATTGAGCCCAGGATGTGCGATTCGTCCCGGCAGCAGCGCTTCCAGCCATGACTCCTTGGAAATCTCGGTGAAGACTGTTCCGACAGGAGCTCTCAAATCGAGGAAGGAGGGATGAGGACCCCCGACCTGAAAGCTCGTGCGAAACGAGCCAGCTCGACCCGCAACAGCAATACCGCTCTCGAGTTCGCTGCCGCGCAAGCCCAAGGACTTGGCCAGAACGGCCCACAAGCAGGGAGAGGAGGAGGAGGAGGAGGACGGGAGAGGAGGAGTGAGGAGGAGGAGGAGGAGCAGCAGGAGCAGGAGCAGGAGCAGGAGGAGGGAGGAGGAGCAGGAGAAGGGAGGACAGGAGGAAGGAGGCTAGAGGAGAGGGACGGGGGGAGGGGCACTGGAGCATGACGCCCGGCGAGGCACGTGCGGCATAGAGCTGGACGAGGCCACGGGCAAGGTGGTCGTGGTCGCGCCGGGAGGCGCCGCCCGCTTCGCGGATGCGGATGCGGAGGGGGGCGCCCTCCCGGGCCCGTTTCGAGCCGGCTCTCGCAGAGGACGGGTACGAATCGACTAGACGTAAGAGTGACCTTTCGCCGGAGTAACCTTTGGTGCGGGCGCAGATGGGCCCCCAGATGGCTGAAAACGAAGCGCAGCAGCGGCTCGCGCGCCCAGGTTTGGTCCCCCAGCGGACCCCAAAAAAGCTGCGCACCAAAGGTCACTCTTACCATGGGTCACTCTCGCAGAGGACTCGGGGGTGGACAGACCTCCTACCCTGACACGTCGATTAAGGAATTGGCCGTTTTCGGTTCGCGAGAGGGCGTCGCGGCCGTCATTTTTGCGGGTCCGGGTCCGTCGGTTTCGGTCCCAGGCCGTTTCCTCTAAGGGGAGGTCTACCAAAGGGAGGTTTGTCCACCGCCGAAGGACGGGTACGAAGACCGACAGCAGCTCGTGCCAATGGTTCGGGGAACGAAGAGTGACATAAACAGAAAGGCTCGGAGGTCCGCGCGGACTTCTCGGATCCGCGCTGGACCCCCCTGGCGGCGCCTCCGGCGCCGCCCCTGGCGCGCTCCGCGCGCCAGGGGGGGGAGGTGATTGCAGCGCCGACAGGAAATCCGCGCGGACCTCCGAAGTTTGACGGTGGTCTCCTACGAAGGCATCTATACACCACCACCGTGCCGGGCCAGGGCCATTCTGGGCCCCAGGATGGTGTACAGACCCTCTTGGCCTCGGCCAGGAGGGCGTATACACCATCCTGGGGCCCAGGATGGCCCTGCCTTGGCTCGGTGGTGGTGTATAGATGCCTTCTGCGAATGGTCATTCGTCGTTCCCCTCGTATTCTTCGTTCCCCTCGTCGCTGCGGACGTCGTCCGCTCGGAGCGGGAGGCCGCCCGCCGAGCAGCGGCCGCTGTCGGTGTTTTGGGGCAGCATGTGTGGTTCCTCGCCTGACAGGTCGGCGCCCCTGGATCTTGCAGCCACGCGCAGAGGGGGGTGGGGGGAGGGGGGGAGGGCTTCTTAGAAGCACCCCTGCTTCTCAGAAGGCGCGGGCCTCATCTGTAGATGTAAGGCCAGCGCCTTCTGAGGAGCAGGCCTGCTTCTAAGAAGCCCCCCCCCACCCCCCACCCCCTTGTGCGCCGCCGCCAAATCTTGAGAGCAGACCTCCCGACCAACCCTGCAGATCGCGGCCGCCAGATCCCCAGGTCCACCGAGTCCACGAAGCTCCCGCCCCTCCCGACCCGACCCGCCCACGCTGCGTACCTCGGCCGCCGGATCCCCAGGTCCGCCGAGAATCCCCCAGACTCCCGCCCCTGTGAGCATGACAGACCGTGTGACAGCACAGAGTAGAGCAATGCATAGACAGAGCATACATGACACAGCATCGCATAACAGGACATACAAACACATGATACTGCATGGCATGATAGAGCGGACCATACAGCATACCATCACACAGCATAGCATAGCATGGCATAACACAGCAGACCATGACATAGCATAACAGTGCATACCATACCGTATCATGACATACGAGTTCACAGCAGAGCACGGCGTCATGACAAAGCATGACATAACATAACACATCATACCATATCGTAACGCGGCATACAGTATGATATGATAGCAGGACATACCATATTATATTATATGATAACATCTCACAGCATGGGATGTCATACCACACACCAGCACCGAATCGATCATGTCATAGCATTACAAACCAGTACATGCCAGATGTACCCTAGAGTACAGCATAACATATCCTACGATAACAAACCTAAGCTGTTGTACGATTGCTACCACGACGGCAACGACTATACGATAACACCATGTACCTATACGACCACCCTGCGGGTGATAAGGAGGTTGGGGGGGAGGGGGGCCAGCAATGGGGAACAGTGGTGATTGTTGCGTTGCCGCTTGCCTATCGATCCCACTCGATCGATCTCACTATTGGACAACAGTGGTGATCTCACTATCGATCCCACTCGATCGATCTCACTATCGATCACTCCATCGATCTCACAAGCGATGTCGTTATCGGTCTCACGATCGATCTCACCATCGATCTCACTATCGATCTCTCTATCGATCTCACAAGCGATGTCGTTATCGGTCTCACGATCGATCGCACCATCGATCCCACTAACGATCTCACTCGATCGATCTCACTATCGATCTCACTCGATCGATTTCATTGTCGAACACTCTGGATCTCGCTATCGATCCCACTATCGATCTCTCTATCGATATCACTCGATTTCATAATCGATATCACTATTCATCTCACTATCGATCTCACTATCGATCTCACGATCGATCTCACTATCGGTCTCACTACACCATCGATTTCGTCATCGGTCTCACTATCGTTTTCGCACCAGCGGGACACCGGGACACCGGCGGGACACCGCGCGCCACCGCTTGCCGGAGGGAGAGTCATTTGGTCCGGCCGGGGCCCAGCTACAGGCGGGACACCGCGCGCCACCGCTTGCCGGAGGAAGAATCATTTGGTCCGGCCGGGGCCCAGCCACAAGCGGGACTCCGGCGGGACACCGCACGCCACCGCTTGCCGGAGGGAGAATCATTTGGTCTGGCCGCGCCTCAGCCACAGGAGATTTTCCTATCGACCGCCCACGCAGCTTCGCCTCGCCCGCACGCACGAGCACGAAACCGAAACCGATTTCCAAGTGGGGGGCTCTCCGTTCCACTTCGATCTCACCCCCCAACCTCCGACTATCATATGTTGAGCAGGGGTGTCATGACACCTCATAACAATTTAGCATAATGAACAGAGCTCAACGAAATCATCCTCACATGACATGTTTGTAATGATGTTAGCACTGCAACAACGCATACGGTAGACCATAATATACGACATCATATTGGAAGAGTTCTGTCATAGCGTGAACAGATCACAACAACCCACAATGACCATGGTCCAGCATAAACAGCATCACATAGCATAGCATGACATTGCACAACATACCTTAACAATTGATCGCATGACAGAGCTGGGCATAGAATTGTATATTGTAGCATTATTGTGAACCACCATTGGAGAGGAGCATCATACCATAATCGACTACCGCGACTTTCGCGCCGAGGTCAGGTTGGCCACAAGAACAAACAGGCGCACAACGATCGATTGGACGACGTATCTAACGTTAAAGGCGTCACGACGTCACGACGGCCCGTCGAGAACACAACATCATACAATACGGTCTAACATATTAGAACATGATGGTATATAACATGGCCAAAAACTGTCACACACAGCAGCGACGCATTATTGTCGCCCTTTCAGACGCATCATCCACGCCGACGTATGGCTGGCCACAGGAGAAAAGCAGGCGCAGCTCTGACTGACTAGGCGACATATCAAACGTGACAGGTGTCACGATGTCACGCCGGGCTGTCGAGAGCACAATTCAAGAAATCATATGTGCGTAGAACATGACAGAGACGGACAACACGTCACAGAGTCCAACCCAAGGAAGCATTTAAGAACCCCCCCCCTCCGGCAAATCGATAACCCTTCCGCACCATCATCCATATCCGCATCATCATCATCATCATCATCATCATCATCATCAACATCATCATCATCACCATCATCATCATCATCATCATCATGATCATCATCATCATCATCATCATCATCATCATCATCATCATCATCATCGTGTCCGGGTGCTACAGCTATCGTTCGGTTATTTCGGCCCTTCGGAATATCGAATAAAACATGCGGTGCTACGATATCGCCGGGGGGGTTCTTAAATGCTTCCTGGGGTTAATGCAGCAGGGACCGGGTCATGTCGCCCTAGCATTCGTCACATGGGCGCCGGACCTCCGCTGGCCACAGAAACAAGCAGTAGCACCGACGACCGAATAGACGACATATCAAACGTGGCAGGCGTCACGACGTCACGCTGGCCCGTCCAGAGCAGAACGTCATGTCGGCCCACTCCGCCAACCGTGCTTGGCTTGTGGGCCAGAGTTCTCAGGGATGCTTCTCGGTGTCTCTTCGGATCGCTCTCGGGGCCCTCTTGGGGGTAGTTTGGGGCCTCTTGAGAGCCTCCTGGGGGCCTTTTCGGGGCCTCTTGTGACCTCTCAGGGGCCTCTCGGGGCCTCCTGGGGGCCTCTTGAGCCTCCTGGGGGCCCCTCGGGGCCGAGGGCTCGAAATATCCGTTCGGGTCCCCAGTCTGGGCCCCCTCGTGGAGCCGTCTTTGGGGCCTGTTGGGTCGTTTTGGGCGCCTCTTGGGCTGTCTGGGAGCCCTCTTGGGCCGTTTTGGGGCCCTCTTGGAGGCTAAGAGGGCCGTCTTGGAACGTCGGAAAGCCGAAAAGGCGAGAACGTCACAAACTTCCAAAAACCCAAAGAGGATCAATAATTCTGGTCCCGTGGAGGCCTCTTAGGGCGTTTTGGGAGCCCTTTGGGCCGTCTGGGGGCCATCTTGGGCGTCTTGGAGCGATCGTTCGGCGACTTGGGGCCCTCTCGGACCGTCGTGGAGGCCTCTTGCGGTTGCAGCCCTGCCGAAAAAGTTGTGCGAGAAGCCGCGGCAAGCCCAGGAAGATTTGTTACTTCGGGGTCCAGTCCCCTCAAGAACCTTCAGGGTTGAGGCTCGGCTCATGGGATGCGGCAGTGGACCTGAGGACACGCCCACTCCGTGTCCAGCGGCACGCTGGCGGATTCAGCAGCCACCAATTCACGGCGTCTCACCAAACGAACATTAGAACAGAATCGACCGTACCAGAGTATAATCAACCTCGACGTGCGCGACGAGGTCAGGGTGGTTACAGGAACAAGCAGGCGCAGCAACGACCGATTGGACGACATATCGAACGTGACAGGCGTCACGCCGGCCCGTCGAGAACACAGCATAACATACTACATAATAACATGCCATAACATGATGGCAGCGACTGATTGTTAGCACCCTGTCAAACGCAGCATCCACGCCGACGTAAGGCTGGCCACAAAACAATCACAGGCGCAAAAAGACCGACTAGATGACATATCAAACGTGACAGGCGTCACTGGCGTCATAACAACGACCAGTCGGACAAGATAGTAACAACCTGTCCTAGCCGCCGCGCTGGCCGAGACCATTGGGCCCTGCGCGCGACGTTCCAGTAGGCGCGCGCACCGTCGGGAACAAACGCCGAAGGTGTCGGTGGGGATCGTTCGAAACGAAACGCTGGTGCTTCTTTTGTCTGTACCCATTCTGGGCTTCCAGAGATTCTATAAATATATATATATATATATATATATACACATATCGAGTCCAGCTGGCCCAAACCGAATCCAGTCCCGGATGTCAGAGGAGAGCCAGTTGAGACAGCCTGCGGCAATTGGCCTTCGGGGGGACCCCGTCGTCGCCATGGCTGTGCGCAGTCCAGAAAGCTGGAGCGCTTGGGCCTTGGGAGGGGCTCGGGGACCGATTTCGAGCTACCGTTGTCTCAACTCGCCCTGCTCCGAGGATATGATAGTTCTTGTGTTCATTGTTTTGCCGATCGGCGCGGGCCACCGCAACTTGAACGAAGGATTGCAAAACAACCGAAGGATTGCAAAAAAAAACCCTTCGTGTTTGCAATCCTTCGGTTTTTGCAATCCTTCGTTTTTTTGCAATCCTTCGGTTTTTTTGCAATCCTTCCCTCCTCCCCCATGGAGTAGATCTTGGTTGTTTTTGGCGCCTGTTTCAGGCAGGTGGAGTCTCCCCCACAGGACGTACTGTCGCAAACAGCTGCACTATGCAGAGGTCTGGAGCCAGGGAAAAGTGTGTAAACACGAGTTTTTAAAAGGTTTAACTAGAGCCAGAACCCGCCCCCTTCCGTCCAACGTCGAAACGCTGAGTAAGAAACCGTTCGCAATGAGGTGTCCTCTTCGTTCCTAACCCCACCCCGCCCTCCAGCAAAGTCCCTTGAAGCTTCGCTGGGAATTTATCGCACTCACCTGCTCCCGCTCGCATGGAGACACCACACCGCAGAAGACGGCTTCCCACCCGTATTCATTAGCCCAACCGCCTTCGCCAGGCCAACAATCTCGGGGAATCGTTGGCGCGGATAATAATGAATCCGCACCCACAGCTGCGTGGAATCCAGGCCGAGAAGCACCGATTCAGGTTCGCACCCTCCTTCCTCCCAGGCCCGTGCACCCACTCCTCGTCGCCTGATGCTCCATGTTGGTCAACGCATTTTGCTCCTTATCGCGCACCGCTCTGATTCTGACTTTCGCGTGCGACTGTCGCACACAAATGGCGCTGCTCCGCCTGGTCATGGCGCGCACGCGCCCTGTGGCCTGGCCCGGCAGGTCCTGGCCGTCGGAGCACGAACGCCGACAGGCTTGCCTGGGACATTCCAGCGAGGGCGCCACACCTGCGAGGTGCAGCATGGCCCCAGTCCCTGTCGGACGGTTCGACGGAACCTGAGGCATGTGTTGATGATGATGAGCTTGTTTTGCAACACCGCCACCAGAAGTTTGGAGGGGGGCAGGAGAAGGAGGGCCAGGAGGAGGGGGACGAACAGGAGGAGGAGGAGGAGGAGGAGGAGGAGGAGGAGGGAGGAGGAGGAGGAGGAGGAAGGAGGAGGAGGAGGAGGAGGAGGAGGAGGAGGAGGAGGAGGAGGAGGAGGAGGAGGGAGGAGGAGGAGGAGGAGGAGGAGGAGGAGGAGGAGGAGGAGGAGGAGGAGGACCCCCCCTCCAACTTATGGTGATGGTGGTGGAAAGCACGCCCATCATATAAGACCACATCCAGATCAACGCCAACAGGTCCCGCCAGATGCTCGGGCCTCCTGGAGGCCAGGGGGGGAGCCTCCTCTGGTCACAGGGGGGGCAGTGCGAGCGGGACGCTTGCTGGGAGAGAGCGCTGGACTGAACAGTGGTCGGGCGTGATGAGGCACCTCTTCAGTGTACCCGCCCGTCCACTTATTTCTATTTGCTGACGACTGGTCGGGGCAAGGAGTGCCAGCTAGGTTCTAGCGGCAAAGAAACCCTGGTCGTGGAAACGCCGTTCTTGGGGCCTCCCGGGCCGTTTGGGTAGCAGCGTTACCATGAGCCGTAGCGCAGCCTCTCGGGCCGTCTGGGTAGCAGCGCGGCCTCTGGGGCTGTTTGGGTCGCTGCAGCGTTGCATCGCCAAAATGACTCCGAAAGCTGTGGGCGGTCTCTCGGAGGTTTACTACAGCGGAGACCCATGCCAAGAAATACCCTGGTTGCATCCAGGTCGCCCTGGGTTTCTTGAGATTCGCTGGCAATGGTGTGGAAAGCGTTACGTTCCCACACCAAAAATCGATGGACGTCCTGGGGTCTCATCGCTGCTGTTGTTGGGACACTCGTTCGACGCCAAGCGACACCAATCGACGCCAATCGACACCAATCCGACACCAATTGGCAATCGATTGGTGTGGTGCCGATTGGTGTCGCCACGTCGGGCCTGCCCGGGGCTTTGAGGGTCGGACCGAAGTTCGACCCTCGGCGTTCGAGAGTCGAGAACGGCCCCCGAGGGATCGAAGTTCGAACCTCGAACTTCGGGGACCTCAAGGATCGATGCTCGAAATTCGAGGTCCGGGCCTCGGCGTGAATCTACGGACGTCCATCCTTTTTTTCGGCAGGCGTGCTTGCGAAATTGAGGCTGGTACCGCATGCGGCCGCTGCCTTGGAGGAGCGCCGTGGAGATCCCCGCGGGTTCAGAAAACGAGTGAGGGACGTGCGGAACTGCGACAAGTACCGCATGCGGCCGCAGCCAGTGGGGTTTTTGGTGGAGCTCCCAGTGGGGCCACGAAACGTGCGAAGTGTGAGCAAGTACCGCACGCGGCCGCTGCTGCTGGGGCATGCGGTGGGGGAGGGGGGTTCTGGGCTGGCGGTCAGGGGCCCGTTCCGGGGCAGTATTTTGCACTCGCCTCGGCGCCGCGCACATTTGTTTCAAACACGGCGTTGTCGCCTCGGCTCCGCGCACACGTGTTTCAAACATGGCGTTTCCGCCTCGGCGCCGACCACGGTTGTGGCAGCATCCGGATAGCGACTGGAGCCTCGTTGGAATTTCGGAGGTCGGCAGTGCCTGCGCGCGGCGTTTGCCGTCTCCGCCAGGGGCGGCAAAGCCTGCGCGCGGCGTCCGCCGTTTTTTTTTTGAAGTTTTGGATACACATTATTTACGAGACATCCCTTGGTATGGATCTCTTGGTAAACATTTTTCCGCAAGAATTCCGTAGTACAGAGTCCTGCGTAAATGCCCCATAAGAAAGCATCCCTCGTAACAGTTCCTTACTGAAATCAGTTGACTGCGGGGATGTCTTCGTGAGGGATCCTTAGGAAGGATTCCTGCGTAAGGATTCTTCTATGCATATTCCTTACTGAGAATTCTTGAACAAGGGTCCATCGGCGAATGTTCTTTCATATAGATTGTTGAGCAAAGTTTCCATAATACATTTTGCTTAGTAAGGACCCTGGGTTGAGAATTTCATTGTATGGACTATTGGATAACGTTTCCTCATTAATGATTCCTGAAAGAGGGTTCCTCGGTAATGATTCCTTAGTAAGGAAACCTGATTACGGGTTCCTGTATAAGTATTCTTTTTGTGAGGGTTCCTTAACACAGATTCCACGGTAAACTGTCCTTGCGGGAAAAAACGTACCTTGGTACAGCTTTCTTGATACAGATGTATTCAGACATATGCATTGTCACAGATCCTTTAATAGTAATTCAGCCGTAAGAATTTCTTAGTGAAGGTTCCTTTTAGTAACGATTCCTGACTAAGGATCTTGAGTAACGTCGCCTTGGTAAAAAAAGGTTCCTTGGCACGGATTCCGTTGTACATATTCTTTCGCACAGATTCCTTATTAGCGGCTCCTTATCAAACAATCCCGCCTATAGGCTCCTTACATTACGAAGCATTCTTCAATAGAGGCTCCGTCTTAAGGACCCTTTCGTAACGATTCTTGGTTAATGGTTCCGCAGTAAATATTCCTCACGAAGGAATCCTTGCAACAGATTATTTATCAAGGACTCTTTAGTACCGATTTCTGGTTCGGATTTGCCCATGAAGATTCCTCACTATGTGTTTCTTAGAACAGATCCCTCGCACAATATTTGTCCTTTAACACAGAAGATGATGTCTAAGGCTTGCTTAGTTGATTCCACAGTCAGGATTCCACAGTGATGGTTCTTCAGTCAGGGCTCCTTAGTAATGGCTGCTGGGTAAGAACTGTTCAATGCCAGGCATTTCCGAACGATGCCAGGCAATGCAAGAGCAGGACCACTCGTTGCCAAACATTGCCAATCACGACCACCCAATGCAAAGCAATGCCAAGAACGACCAACCAACACCAATCACCTCAAACGAATGCCAAGCAGTGCCAAGCATGACCAAACAACACCAACTACGACGAACTAGTGCCAAGTACGACCATCCAATGCCAAGAATTTCCTACCAATGCCAGGCAATGACCAACCAATGCCACGCAATGCCAAGCACGATAGCCCAATGCCGCACACGACCAAGCAATGCCAAGCAATGCTAAGGTCGACCAATTAATGCCACGCACAGTCGCGCAATGCTGAGCAATGCCCAGCACGAACAACCAGTGCGAAACGCAGCCGATCACGGCCATTCAATGTCAAACACAACCAAGCAACGCCAATCACAACCAACCAAGGCCAAGAAGAAACACTCGATGACATGAAGTTCCAAGCATGACCAACCAATGTCAAGCAATGCTTTGTCCATTAGCACTGGAGCAGCTCGTTAGCAGTGGAGCATCCCCAGAGCATACATGGCATCGTACCGAGGTTCTTCTACAGAAGCCACCAGTCTGAAACAAACGCCGTCAAGGCCACCGCAAGCACGCCGCCGTCGACGAACGGCAAAGAAACGCAAGGGGCAGGCAAAGGGGGGAAGAGGACCAGGAGGCCTAAGGGGCACCATAGGACATCGGAAGCGGCGGTGGCGGGGCCGGTCCTCCAAACCAGTAGTGGCGGCTTCGCAGAAGGGAGAGGGGGGGAAACAAACAAGAAACAGCAATCCCACCCTTTCCTGGCGATTTTTGCGATTTGTTTTGGTTATCCCCCTCCAAGAGGCGCCACAGGATGGACGTGTATCAGTACCGTCCACGAGGGGGGGAAGGGGGAGGGAGTTCCGTCTCTTTTCCTCCGCCTCCTCCTGTCCATTCACGGCGGCCTCGGAGCACGGCGGGGTGGGGTGGGGTGGGGAATCACCCCGCCTGTTTGGCGCCACGGGAGGAATGTGGTTCCCTCCCGCCCACGAGGGGGGAAGTGGGGTGGAAGCTCCGTGCTTTCACCTCCGCCCCCTCCTGTCCCTTACTCCCTCCCCTTCTCTGCCTCAGTACCACCCGCGTCGTCCCTTCCTCCTTCGCCTCTTCCCTCCTCGTCGTTCCCTCCTTCTTGGCCTCTCCCCTCCTCGTATTCCCTCTTGTTTTCCGCGCCCCCCAAAAACCGCCACCCCCAGAATCCCCCGTATGGCATGCGGTGGAGCTCCCCCTTTGGGGCCACGAAGCGCGTGAGGGGCACGCAGGTACCACAAGCGGCCGCGGCCACTGGATCCTTCGGTGGGGCTCCATATGAGCCCGCGAAACGCCTGAGGGTATCAGGCTCGATTTCCACGAGCGCCAACCGCGCAATCAGCAGCCCTGCCCGCAAGCCGGCCGAATTCCAATACTCCCAGGGCCCTGCCCGACCAGCCAATCGACCAGCAACGCGCCTGCGCGCGCAGCCGACGCGGCGAAGCCAACGGACGCCGAGGCGACGCCAAAGCGGCACCACGACAACGCTAACGGACACCAAGGCGACACCAAGCCGACACCACGGCGACCCCAACGGACACCAATCGACACCAATGCGTTGAGGAGTTCCTCGAACGAGGGTCCCAACAACAGACAGCGAAGGTCTCAGGGTTGGGTTTCTCGTGGAAGGTTTCTTGCGGATTGGCGCAATGGCTCGGCCGAGCCGTCCCGAAGAGGGTCGGTGGAAGCACCGTGGGGCCATCTGCTGGACTCGAAGAAGAAAGAACGCTATAAACATAAACTTTTTGACGCTCCGCGCGCATTTCCTGGATCTGCGCCGGACCCCCCTCCCTGGCGCGCGGAGCGCGCCAGGGGCAGCGCCGGAGGCGCCGCCGAGGGGGCCCAGCGCGGATCCACTAAATCCGTGCGGAGCGCCACAAGTTTATGTTTATGGTGTTATTTCTTCTTCTATGGACGACTCTTGAGGCCCTCCCGCGGCGCCCGCGTCTAGCTGCCGCCGCGCCGCGCGCGGCGCGAGGCCAGGCCGAGCAGCTGGGCGTGAAGGTCGGCTGGTACCTGAAGTCGATCGACGGCGCGCCCTACGGGACAGCGCCAGGGGCAGGGGTGTTCGGTGGCAGATCAGGGGGGCCTTGAGTACTCCCTCCTCCTCCTCCTCCTCCTCCTCCTCTTCCTCCTCCCTCCTCCTCTCCTCCTCCTCCTCCTCCTCCATGTACGTGCGGGCGCAAGGCGCGCGGCTGCTCTGCGAAGGACGGCTGTGGGACCTCCCTCTCCTCCCTCCTCCTCCTCCTCCTCCTCCTCCTCCTCCTCCTCCTCCTCCTCCTCCTCCTCCTCCTCCTTTCCTTCTCCTCGTCCTCCTCCTCTCGTCCTCCTCCTCCTCCTCCTCCTCCTGTTCCTCCTGCTCCTCCTCCTCCCTCCTCCCTCCCCCCCCTCCTCCTCCTCCTTTCCTTCTCCTCGTCTTCCTCCTCCTCCTCCTCCTCCTTCTCCTCCTCCTCCCTCTTCCCTCCTCCTCCTCCTCCTCCTCCTCCTTCTCCTCCTCCTCCGCGGTGCAATCCAAAAAAAATCCTCCTCCACGTCCGATGTTCTCCACATGCTGGCACTCGCATGCACGCCATGGCGTTCGCAGCGCACCGCGCCCCGGCGTGCCCCGCTCCGCCCAAGCTTTACCGTCATTCGGGCACATAAGGATCGCTATTCGGTATCGTTGAGTCGATCCCCATGCCCATCCCTATCCTTATCCAGACCCCCAGCATCCCTGCGCCCCAGTTGGGGACGCACTCCTCGAAGCCCGAAGGGAGCGGCCTATCTCCCCATCTAGGGGGATCAATCGGATATTGGGGCCCAGGCCACGTTCATGGGGATAGGGGTCGGTTAAACGATGCCCATCGGTGGCAAATCATGGGAGCCTTGTATACCCCCGTAGTTTTGTCTCTATCGTCGATTAGCGTCCATGAGCGTCCGGGAGACGATGAGATGGCGCCGATGTAGCGCCGATCAGCGTCGATTTCGCGTCGATTAGCGTCGACTTGGCGTCGACTGGCGTCGATTCGCAAGAGCCGACAAGACGGTATGGGAGGCTCCCATGAGCTGCCACCGAAGGGGGGGAGGAGGGAGAGAGGCTCCAGGGTCGAGGTTTTCGCACGCCTTCGTCTGGCCTCGGCGTTTTTTGTTCCTCCAGCCCTGGGAAGTGCTCTCCAGAGGCTGCGGTTGGCCGAGAGGCGTCCAGGAGGAGGAGGAGGAGGAGGAGGAGGAGGAGGAGGAGCAGGAGGAGGAGGAGAAGCAGGAGGAGGAGGAGCAGGAGCAGGAGGAGGAGGAGGAGGAGGAGGAGGAGGAGGAGGAGGGGAGGAGGAGCGGGAGGAGGAGGAGGTGGAGGAGGAGGAGGATGTACCCAGATCGTCCCAGATGTTGTGGCCCGAAAGCCCGACGAGGAGGACAGGTCCGCGCCTCCCAGACTGGGCCGGAGCAGATGGGCAAAGGGAGCCGCGTCGCCGATGCGTCGGCGATGCGGCCCGATGTGTGGAGCCCAGCTGTCCCCACGCCGATGGCTCCTGAGGTCGATCCACGGCGCTCACTGCGAGAGACGTCGGGGAGGGAGAAAAAGTGCACACACACACACACCGACTCTTGGAGCTCCGCGCGGAGTTCTTGGGTCGGCGACTGGGGCCCCCTTCGGGCGGCGCCTCCGGCGCAGCCCCCGACGCGCTCTGCGCGCCAGGCGTGGGGGGTCCAGCGCCAGTCCGAGACATGCGCGCGGACCGCAGCATGTTCTGTTCGCTGCAGAGGCTTCTGGCCTGTGCCGCCGCTCGGGCGCGCTCCAGGACGCTCCGTGCGAGCTCGTCTTGTGTCGTGGTCCGTGAGACTCCTCCTCGAGGAGGCAGGCGGGAGAACGAGGAGGGAGCAGGAGGAGGAGGAGGAGGAGGAAGAGGAGGAGGAGGGGAAGGAGGGTGTAGGCAGAGGCAGTATGCGCTGAATGGAATGTTTGCGTCGTGTCCATCTGGCGGGCTAGTTCCCGAACGGGTTGGCTCGTTGGTGGGTCGTCGGGTGGGTAGTAGCGTGAATATCTAATCGTATACCGTTCCTTTCCGTCATTTCTATCTTCTCTTATCGAAGACGCCTACGGCGAATCACCGCCGCCCCCTGCCTTTTTGGAAGCGCCTATGTGGCCGAACGTTGAGGCCAGACCTGCCAAGCTATCGGACCACGTGTTCCCCGAATCGGTTTGGAAAGCCTTCGGGGAACACGTGGGCATCTTGAAGGTCATCTTGGCCGTCTTGGAGGCCTCTTGGGCAAGCTTTGGGCGATCTTTGGGGCTTTTTGGGCCGTCTCGGGCCAGCTTCGAGCCAACTTCGGCCATCTTGGTGGGTTCCTGGCACGTCTGAAGCCGTCGGAAGCCGTTTGGGGGGCCTCTATGGGCCGACTTGGGGCCCGCTTGGAATGCTCCAGGGCCGTCTTGGAGGCCATCTTGGGCGTCTGGGAGGCCATCTTGGGCGTGTTGGAGGCCTCTTGGGCCCTCTTGGGGCCCTCTAGGGGCCATCTTGGAGGCCACTTGGGCCATCATGGGGCTCTCTTGGGGGCCTCTTGGGCGATCTTGGGGGCTTCTTGGGCCGTCTTGAGCCGTCGGAGAGCCGAAAAGGCGCAAATGCCAAAATCCTTCAAAAACCAAAGGAAAATCAATGATTTTGGCCTCTTCGGACTCTCCTGGAGGACCTCTTGGAGGCCTCTTGGGCCGTCTGGGAGGCCTCTGGGGGGCCTCTTGGGCCGTCTTGGGCCGTCTTGGACTCTCTTGGGCCGTTTTGGAGGCCGTCTTGGACCATCTCGGGCGGACTTGGAGGCCATCTTGGGCCATCTTCGCGATTTTTTGAGGATGTCCCGAGCGAAACGGCCGTTTTTGGGCATTGACAGATGGATTTTCGGGAATTTACGGGTGGCCGGCGGGACGGGCCGAAGCCCACTGGGGAGTTCTTTTAGAAAAAGAACCAAAACCAAAACCAGAAATATCCAGCACGCCGTGCACCCCTGCAAGCAGGGGGCGGCGGATTTAGTGGCCTTCGGCCCATCCCGCCAACGTGCCTGGGTTGTGGGTCCGAGGCCTCTGGAGGTCCGTTGGGACCTCGTGGGAAGCTTTTCGGGAGCCTATTGGAGCCAGTTGTGAAGCCTGGTTGGGGTTGTTCGGGAGCGTCTTTTCAAAATTGCCGGCCTCTTGGAAACCCTTTGTGGCCTCTTTGGGGCCTTTTGGGAGTCCCGTGGGGCCTCTCGGGGGCCTTGGGGCTTCTAGGGGGCCTCTTGGAGCGGAAGGCTCGAATCGTCGGTTCATGATCCTCCTCTTGGAGCCCTTCTCGGGCCGTCTTGGGCGCCTCTTGGGCCGTTTTCGGGCCCTCTTGAGCCGTCTCGGATCCCTTTTGGCGGCCTCTTGCGTTGTCTTGGCCTCCTGGTCCGTCGTGAGGCCATCTTCGGCGTGTAGGAGCACTTTTGGACCGTCTTGGCGGCCTTGGCGGCGTTGCCGCCCCCCTCCTTGCCCCGTTGACCGGCCAAGCCGTCCCCGCACCCTGATGCGGCCCCGGAAATGGCCCCCCCCCCCTTCACCGGCAGAGCCACCCTGGCACCCCCCCATCAGAGCTGAAGCTCAGGCTGCAGTTGTTCTAGACTCACACGCCGGACCTGCGGATTTGGATGACTTCTCTTACAGGGACGGGACGAAGAGGGGCTACAACTCTCCTCGAAATCAGACGCAAGTGTTAAATGCTTATCTACTCGCGAAGCGCGGCCAGCGGGGTCAAATCGTTTTGTGTTTGCAGCGGCCAATTGCGGCGCTAACATTGAGATGTTGGGGTCCTGGGGCGCCGCCACGTCGTTCAATGGGTGAAGAACGGTGTAAAATACGCTGTTTCCCTGTCGGGGGCGCCTGCCCCAGTGCGGCTGGAAAGTTTATACCGTCACAGTGGCACGTCAAGGTATAAACACTCCAGCCGCCCTGGGGCAGCCCCCCCCAGCGACGGGCAAGTTCATTGAATACCGTCCTTCGCCCGTTAAGTCGCGGGGAAAACCTGCCTTTGATTGCGAGGAGCGATGTGGGAAGAAGTTTTGCGCGATCGGCACGGGCCCCTCGGGGCCCCCTGGCGCGCCCCCCCCCCGGCAACGGAAAAGTTGATGTCATACCGCCCTTCGCCCGCTGAGTCGCGGGGGGAACTTGCGTTTGATTGCGAGGAGGGATGCGGGAAGGGGCTTTGCGAGATCGGCACGGGCCGCTCGGGGCCCCCGGGCCCCCCGGGCTTCCCCCCCTTCAGCGACGGAAAAGGTTATCGTACACCGCCCTTCGCCCGCTAAGTCGCGGGGAGAACTTGCGCTTGCTTTGGGAGGAGGGATGCGGGGAGGGGCTCTGCGAGATCGGCATGGGCCCCCCTGGGCCCCCCCGGGCCGCCCCCCCCCCCCCCCCCCCCCAGCGACGGAAAAATGGATATCCGACACCGCCCTTCGCCCGCTAAGTCGCGGGGAGAACTTGCCTTTGATTGCGAGGAGGGATGCGGGAAGGGGCTCTGCGAGATCGGCACGGGCCCCTCGGGGCCCCCCGCCCCCCCCCCCCCCCCCTCAGCGACGGAAAAGGTTATCCGACACCGCCCTTCGCCCGCTAAGTCACGGGGAAAACTTGCGTTTGATTGCGAGGAGGGGTGCGGGAAGGGGCTCCCCGGGCCGCCCCCCCCCCCTGCGACGGAAAAGGATATCTTAGACCGTCCTTCGCCCACAATGTCGCGGGAAGATTTTGAGTTTGATTGCGAGGGCGGATGCGGGAATGGGCTTTGCGAGATCGGCGTGGTCCCTTCGGGGCCCCCTGGGCCCCCCCCCCCAGCGACGGAAAAGGTTATCTTACACCGCCCTTCGCCCGCCAAGTCGCGGGGAGGACTCGCCTTTGCTTGCGGTGAGGGGTGTGGGAAGGGGCCCTGCGAGATCGGCATGGGCCCCTCGGGGCCCCCTGCCCCCCCCCCCCCCAGCGACGGAAAGGGCTATCTTATGCCGTCCTTCGCCCGCTCGGTCGCGGGGGGGTCTTGCCCTTGATTGCGGGGAGGGGTGCCTGCCCAGGAGTGTGCGGGTTCACCATCGGGGGCCCGTCGCCGGGCCATCGGCGATGTGTCGCCGATTGCAGGTCGATGTGTTCCCCCTGTGCCAGCCCCCCCCCCTATCGTTGCTCCTCAGCAGGCCACTTTGCCGCAGGCGTGGCTGTGTCCTCCTTGACGGCACGAGGTGCGCTGAGGGCCGCGGGAAGGGAGCGAGAGGAGGAGCTGCAGAGGAGGAACTGGCACGGTGGGGGCGCGCATGAAGAGTGCAGGTGCCTTCCGTCAGGGCACCTTGGGCCAATCTTCGCTGCGCGCGCTGCGCGGCGACTTCCCGCGGGCGTGAAGCAGAAGGTGCTGCAATCGGGGCGCTTTGGGATTCCTCCCAAATAGTTCCTCGCGCGCGTGTGTTTGAGGGTCGGGTTTCTTGCGAGGGTTTCTTGTGGCCGCACCTGCACCGTACCGATACCCCTTCCACTCGTTTTCGCTTTTTCGGGCCTCCTGGGAGGCCCTCGTCGACACGGCTGGATCCGACTCGACATTGTGGTCAGCAAGCACACCGAGAGAGGTCCGGTGAGTAGATGTATCATGATCCTTTGGACTCCCCAGAGTGATCGGTACTTGTTGGTTTGCCCAGTAGCAGTATTAGTATGGTTTGGTTTCTCTTTGGATGTGCGATGGCAAAGTAGTTGTATTTGAAGAGCTGGCACGCGAAATGGCTTACGCCCAGCTGACTGGTCAAGATGACTTGATATTGCTCATGATGTTGCGCTGCCTGCCGCTATCCAGCTGTACCTTGCTTGTTGGGTGACCAAGGGTCTGTTGCCAGGCTGACTTGCAAGTACGTGTGCGTCAATTCGCCACTGTTTGGTTTATCGGAAGAGATGGCTCGCCATTCGATGATCGCCGAATTTGGATTGCGGCACATTCCCGCTGTTCAGTCGTGGTGCTTCCTGCTTCTTGCCCCTGTCGCGGCTAAAGGATGGACGTGGTGCGCAACGCAATAGGCGGCAGCGCTCCCTACGTTGCCGCCTACCAGCCGTTCACCATCATCGGCCTTGAGGCACCGCCAGGACGGCGATGGGCGTTTTGGTAGTCTCTTAAGGGATGTAGCCGCGCGTCGAGACGTTGGTAATTTGCTGGATATCCCGTGGGCCACCACCCATCAAACTACCCAACCCAACCCGAAGGCCCAAATTTGCCCTCCATTCCCAGTGGGGGTGGCGTCGGGAAACATAAAAAAACAGATTACACCCGTACGCCGCCAAATCCGAAATTCTAGACGCTTCGCGTATCCCCACCAGTCTTAGTCTCTGCGTAGCCCGCTTGGATCTGACTCGCGCTGGCGCGCTCGCCCGCGGCCGCTGACTAAAAAGTATCCCCACCAGTCGCTGAATAATTAGGTTCCGCCCGTAGTCCGGGTCGACCCTTGACGCCGCTTGCGCCTTCGCTTGCGGCTGAAACGAAACATCCCCACCAGCCCATCCAGAAACGATGTCCAGGCGAGTTGAGGTGATCAGGAAAGTGCGGGAGCACAGATGTGGACGGCCGAACCGTGCGAAGGAGGGAGGAGGAGAAGGAGGAGGTTGGATGGATGGATGGATGAGGGAGTGGGGAGAAGAAAGGTGAACATGATGATGCTGATGATGATGCTGCTGATGATGATGCTGATGATGATGAGGAGGAGGAGGAGGAGAAGGAGGAAGAAGAGAAGGAATATGGAAGGAGGAGCAGGAGGAGGAGGGCGAGCAAAAGGGCCAGAGGTCTCTGAGATGCCCCTCGGAGTCTCTTGGGATATCGCTTGGGCGCTTCTTGGTGGCCTCTTGGGACGTCTTGGGGGTCTCTTGCCGGTCCTGGGGGGCTCTTGGGCGTCTTGGGTACCTCGGGGGGGCCTCTTGGAGCGTCTGGGGGGTATCTTGGATACCTCGGGGATCCCCTTGAAGCCTTTTCGTGGCCCCTTGGGGGGGGTTCTCTTGGGAGCCTCTTGGGAGCCTTTTCGGGCGCTCTTGGGGCCATCTCGGAGGAGATCGATCAAAGAAGAGGGGAGCTTTAATCAGCCTCCCCCCAGAAGAGGCCACAATGGGGCCAACACCCTACGTAGTAAGACCAATGATTTTGGCATCCTCGCCGAGGCCATTTTGGACGCTCCAACGCGTCGCTGCCCCCCCCGTCCAGGTCCAGGGGAAGGGGTCAAGGCACCCTCTCCGCACGCAAGCCGTCTAGCTCACGCCCACCCGCCCTCCCACCACATAAGTGGCATCCGAGTCTCGACATAGCCAGGGGTCGCCACTGCATGGACAGCCACTGGGAACTAAAGCGGACGCCAAGTGCGCGACGCTCGCCGCGGGTTCCACACGCGGTTGGTGCGCCATCCTTGTACAGAATGTGATGCCCCCCTGTCCGCATGGTCCAGATGCTGATGTGGGGGGCGTCAGCGTTGTTTTGGGCCTGCGCACAGCAAGCATCATCATGCGGGCACCACCGCCGCCCCGTTCAAAAAACAATACACAGTGATCGCGCGTGGCCAGCACAGTACCCACGACGTAGTCGCAACGTGCGTTTTGCATTTTTTGACACGGATGGTGGTCCTGCACAAAGTGGCTTCGCTAAGGGTGCCCCGCCATCAATGTGAAAAAACAATACAACGTGCTCACAGGGCGCCAGCGCACTGTCCAGATTTTGCTGCAATGTGCACTTCGTATTGTTTTTTGGAAAGGATTGTGGAGGGCGTTGGCAGGGTGGGCCCCGCAATGTGCATGTTGTGATGTTTTTTGACAGGGATGGCGGGGGGGATGCCCGCATCGTTCCGGGTTGGCTGCCGGCCAGGTGGGGGAGGGGGTGTTCATTAATAGGGAACAGCGATAATCCCCTCCCCGAAGGGGAAGAAAGGGGGTTGGAAGAGGAAGCTCCCTAGACCACCTACGCCCAAAGGGCTGGTGGGATTTGTGTTTTCGGGTTGGGTTGGGGTGGTCTGGTAGTTAGTTAGTGTGATCCTGTTTTTGCTGTCTCATCAGGAGGGCGACAATGGGGAGGGAGCACGCGTTGGGGGACATCAGCCCCTCGACAGGCTCGTGTCGTGTCGACGCGGCGGCGACCCCAGCGCGAGCGTTTGACCGCCGCCAGTGGCCCAGAATCGACCGACATCGAACGATCTGCGCTATCGGAAAGCAGTGGTCGTTCAGTCTGACCTACCCGTACGATGTGTCAGAAACCAATGCGCAAGTCGTCGCGGCACAATCTTGTCGCAGGTGGATCTGGGCCATGCCAGAATGGGCAGCACGTATACTACCTCATGTTTGATCTGGTTGGTGGGCCCTTCCTCTTCAAGGCGAGGGAGGATCGGCGGCAGCAGGTTCATGATGAGGAGCAGCGTGCGCGCAATAGTCGGCCCGATGCGCAGAAGCCACCCCAGACCCGCAAGATGGTTGCAATCAAAAGGGTCTAGGTCTAGGGGAACAAAAAGTGGCACAAACACAAAAACTCGGAGGTCCGCGCGGACTGCTGGGATCGGCGCTGGACCACCCCTTGGCGCGAGCTCCGCGCCAGTGGCCGCGCCGGAGGCGCCGCCAGGGGAGCCCAGCGCGGATCCGAGGAATCCGCTCCGAGTTTTTATGTTCATGTCATTCTTCGTTCCCCTGAGGTGTGCAGGAGCAACGACTCCACTGGACCGGCCTCCACTGTATGCAGATGCAGGAGCAACGACTCCAGAAGGGAGGGTTGGGTTTCTTGTGGAGGGTTGGGTTTCTTGTGGAGGGCGTCCTGTGGACCGGCCTCCAGTGTATGCAGGAGCAACGACTCCAGAAGGGAGGGCTGGGTTTCTTCTGGAGGGCTGGGTTTCTTGTGGAGGGGTTTCTGTGGACCGGCCTCCACTGCATTCAGGAGGGGAAAAACACACAGACACAATTAATCGTCGGTTCCCTAGAACATATGGGAAGAGATGGGAAGTGTGGGGGGGGAAGACAGACACCCAGAAAATATGGGAGAAGATGGGGAATCCTGTATTTGTGTGTATTTATGTGTGTGTCCTTGGGCCCCTTGGTGTATGCAGGAGCAACGACTCCAGAAGGGAGGGTCGAATCCCTGGGCGTGCCGGGCGCTCGCCGCGTCGACGCGGCGGCGACGCATACGCGCGGGCGTTCAGGGCCGGAGGCCACCGGCGGCCTCGGCGGCGCCCATCCGTTCGAGACTGCTCGACTAGACGTAAGAGTGACCTTTCGCCGGAGTGACCTTTGGTGCGGGCACGGATGGGTACCCAGATGGCTGAAAACGAAGCAGTAGCAGCTGCTTGCGCAGCCAGGTTTGGCCCCCCGCTGCCCCCAAAAAGTCGCGCACCAAAGGTCACTCTTACCCAGGGTCACTCTTGCGTATAGCCGAACTGCACGTCCTGAGCTGTCGGACAGCCTGCAGTCGGCGGCGAGCGAGGGGGGGGAAGTGAGGAGGAGTGCTCCAAGCCTCCCTTCTGGAGTCCTTGCTCCTGCATGCAGGGGAGGCGAGTCCACAGGAAACCCTCCACAGGAAGCCCAACCCTCCACAAGAAACCCAACCCTCCCTTCTGGGGTCGTTGCCCCTGCATACAGTGGAGGCCCGTCCAGTGGAGTCGTTGCTCCTGCATACCTTAGGGGAACGAAGAATGACATAAACATAAAAACTCGGAGGCCCGCGCGGATTTCTCGGATCGGCGCTGAGCCCGCCTGGCGGCGCCTCCGGCGCGGCCACTGGCGCGCTCCGCGCGCCAGGGAGGGTGGTCCAGCGCCGATCAGAGCAATCCGCACGGACCGAGTTTTGTTGGTTTGTTCCCCTACAAGTGAGAAGGAGAAGGCCTTCTCAGAAGGCGGCGGGACTTCTCAGAAGCCCACGCGCCTCCTGAGAAGTTTGCTGTCTTCTGGAAGGATTCGGAAACTTCTAAGAAGGCAGGGGGACTTCCGAGCCTTCGGGGAGGGCCCGCCCCTTCTCACTTCCCCCCCCGCCGACTAAAATACAGTCAACCCGCATAGCAAGGATGAGCAACTTTCCCAGGTTGCCCTTGCATCCTTGCCCCTTCGGCCCATCCGTGGCCGCTTTCGCTGGCCGCGCCCCGCCCGCAGAGTGTCGACATGGCCTTCCAGGGCCCTTGCATCCTGACCGTGCGTCCCTACGGGGCTGGACCTAGACGCTGTGTTGCTGGACTTCGGCTGTGCTTCGTTCTTCGTTTCGGGAGGGAGGTCCAGGAAAACAGTTTTTTTTTATCCGCGGGTCGAGAGCGAGCCTCTTCCGGTCGAAGCTAAGCTGGCCGCGCACAGCTTTAATTGACAGAGGGGGGAAGGCAGAAGGAAGGGCCTCACGTCAAGGCCAAGGGAGGGCAAAGCCCCGGAATCAGGCGGTGCCGAAGGCGAAGTGCATGCAAAGGAACGCCTTGTACAGGAACCCGGTGGCGAAAGAGGTCCAGGAAAACAGGTAGAGCAAAACGAAAAACGAAACGAAACGCAAGGAATAGCGACGTTCGGGTCCAGCCCTGCGCCCGTACTGCACGGGGTGGCCGTGGGTCACCCGCGGTTGCGGTGAGATCACCGCGCCTCGCGCGCCGCGGCCTGGGCCGCGGAGGCCTGGCCTTCGCCGGGGCGGCGGCGCGTGGGCGCGCACAGGACCGCGCACCGGCGCCCGCTGGCCTGCCGATTCTGGCCGAGGCGACTCTTCCCGACGCGGCCACCGATTCCTGCCGATCCGATTCGTTTCGATCGCCGATCCGACCTGTCGATTCGATTCTGGGCTGTCCTGGCGCACGGGGCACTGCTGGTCGCGGATAAAAGAGCGAGGTGGCCTATGATGGCAGAGATCGTCGGAAGAGGAAGAGGTACCCATACGATCGGACCGAGGTATAAGATCGAGCTCGGTTCGGGGAGGGTGCCCTTAGGTCCGTAATGTAGTGTTGGATGCTCTCTTGCATCCTGGGGGAGGGTACCCGTTTTTCCCCTCTTCGGCCTCCTGGGAGGCCCTCGTCGCCACCGGATTCGCTGCGAAATTCAGGTCAAAACGCACCCAGGAAGAGGTTTGGGGAGTAGCGGTATCGGTACCCTCTGGTTTCCCCAGATCGATCACGATTGGACGATTTTGCGCGGTGTCAGAAGCTTTAGTCACCACCTGGTGCGCGGGAGATGATCGCGCGTCTTTTCATGCCAGTCTGTCGGGTGTTTTTGGCATTGTCGTTGTGCCTCATGTCGTTGCGCTTCGCGACGCATGATATGCTAGGCCGCGGGCCCCATCGCAAGGCACATTGCATTGACCTCCCGCACCCTTCTTTATTGCAGCATACCACGTCTGTCTCCTTAATCCTCTACCTCCACTTCTGCAACCTCTCCCACCATTGCAACTGCCTCAGTGATCCCACTGCACCGCCCTGCCCTGGGGAGGAAAACCAACAAAACACCTTGTAGCTTGTCATTGAACATGTACAGTTGTGGAGGGCCGCGGCGTAGCAGGACCTAAGTGCGCGCGAAGCGCGCATGTTTCTAGTAGTCTATCGTTTTATATATCCAACTGCCTGCGGTCAGTCCCGCCACTTGGCCAGCGCAGCACTCTGGGTGGCGACTGTTCGATGGGGCACGGGAGGCCGTCATGTGTGACAGCTCGTGTCTTCAGGCATTGGAGAGCCGTGATGATGATGATGATGATGATGATGATGATGATGATGATGATGATGATGATGATAATGATGACTATGGTGATTATGGTGATTATGGTGATGATGATGGCGATGATGATGACGATACCGATGCTGATGATAGTGATTATGATCATGATCATGATGATGATGATGATCAAGATGATCTGGATGCTCAGAATGATCATGACGATTGTGGTGATCATAATGATGATGAACATAATGGTGATGCTGATGATGATAATGCTGATGCGGATGCAGATGATCATGATGGTGCTGTTGGTGCTGCTGTTGATGATGATGATGTTGATCAGGATGATGATTATGATGCGAGTGATGGTGGTGATTTGTCTGTGATGATCATGCATGATGCTGATGCTGGAGCTGATGGTCTGTGGTCATGTCTGATGATGATGCTGGCGATGCTGCTGATGACGATGGTCATGAGCATGATCATGATGACGCTGATGCATCATGCCATGGTCATGATGGCGATGATGCTGCTGATGATGATGACGAGGAATCTGACGATGATGCTGATGAGGATGCTGATGATGATGGCGATGATGCTGATGATGCTGATGCTGTTGATGTTGCTCATGATGATGATGATGATGATGATGATGATGATGATGATGATGATGATGATGATGATGGTGATGGTGATGATGATGACGATGATGATGATGATGATGATGGTGGTGGTGGTGGTGATGATGGTGGTGGTGGTGGTGAGGAGGAGGAGGAGGAGGAGGGTGGTGGTGGTTGTGGTGGGAGGGGAGGAGGAGCTGGAGAAGGAGGAGGAGGAGGAGGACGAGGGAGAAGATATGGATGAGGATGAGGTTGATGAGGACGATGTGAGGGATGAGGAGGAGAATCAGGAGGAGGAGCAGGAGCAGGAGCAGGAGGAAGAGGCGGAAGAGGAAGACCGTCACATTTGACACAGTTCGCCCTCGCTAGTAGCGGAGCCCTCATGGAACTCGCGTCCTGGCCCCCTTGTGGGGCAGTCTTCAGGGCACTTGGGGGCCCTCTTGGGCCGTTTCGGGGCCCTCGTAGGCTCAAGTCGGGCCTGTCCCTCAACAGGAGGAATATCCAAAAATAGTCCAAACCTTTTCTGGGGACGATCTGTTTTTAAGTACCCTGTGCATATGTTTGAATATTTATTGACGACTAGTTCTTTATTTTCGCCCAAGGTCCCCCCTGTAGGGGGACATACCCGACCTGATCATAGGCCGTCTCGGGGTTCTTTCATCGCCCCCGCGACTCATGCCTGAACCCCCAAAAACCCGACGGATGTTCTGTTTCCTGGCATCGCTCGGACGTGTGCATTTTTTCTCGGCGAGGACCATCGAGGAGCATCCTTGATCCTTTGGCGAAAAAGCCGCGCACAAAACCAAAAAACACAGGGAATGGACGTCCGAGCGATGGCCAGGTTTCTTCCTTCCCCGGGGGGTCCACCTCCGCGCGCGGCGACCCGTCAAGCCCGGGGCCCCTGGCGTCGGATGGATGTCTGTTCTTTCTTCCGCGTACGGTTGGTACAAACATGTGCTAGCGCGGTGCTGCTCCTAGAGTCGGGGGCGGAAAAGAGGGGGGTGATGACTAGGGGGGGGGTGGATATCATGGCGGGGGCCATGATATTTCCCCAGATTTCATGGCGCCTCTTCTTATTCCATTACGTCCCTGGGGCCCCCGGTAGGCCGCGCACATGCCGCCGACCATGATTTGCACCCCCCCTCTTGGACACCCACCTCTTGGCCGCTCCCGAAAACATGTGCTAGCGCGGCGTTGCTCCTAGAGTGCACCTGGTCCTGCAGTACCACTATTATTCTCGAATTGCGATTGAGGCATTCGAGGGAACAGTATAGGGTCGTGATTTGGGGAATAAGGAAGCACTATGGGATCGCGGCTTGGGAGTACGGAAGCAGAAACGAATCGCGATTGAAGATACGGAAGCAGTACCAAATGTCGGTTCCGGAAATATGGCGCAGAGTAGCGTGCAGGTACTATTTGCACAGTTCCAGAGTACAATCACCACTAGATCGATTATGCCTTACGTTCAGAATCTGTGCTCTCGCGCCTTTGCTCTGGGCTGCGCTGGGGGGCTGGGGGTGGGGCCCCGCGCGCCAGCGCCCCCGCGGCTGAGAGTTCAGCCCCCCTCCGGACTCCTGGGCAGGGGCAGCCCCCGTGCCCGAACCCCTCGCCGAGGAGTCTGCTCTCCCGTGGAAGCCTTAGGTCGGGCCTGTCCCCCTACAGGGGGATTTTCGACGAAAAATTAAAAAAACAAAAATAGTCCAAAATTGCCTGGGGACTATTTTGTGAGTATTTTTTTTACCTTTTTGAAGCATTTTTGGAGTATTCTTACTTTGTCGTCGAAAGTCCCCCTGCAGGGGGGACAGGCCCGACATGATGGAAGCCGGACCCCCTGGGCGCCTCGGCGCGCCCCCGGCAGGCGTCCCTTTGGCCCGGGCGGTGCTCCCGTAGGCCAGGAGGCGCCATCCTGCAGCCGGGTGGGAGGCACCGTGGCCTCGGAAGCGCGCGCGCTTGCCGCGTTTGAGATTGGGGGCGCGAGGAGGAGGAGGAGGAGGAGGAGGAGGAGGAGGAGGAGGAGGAGGAGGAGGAGGAGTCAGGAGGAGTCAGGAGAGTCAGGAGGAGAGGAGGAGGAGGACGAGGAGGACGAGGAGGAGGAGCCAGACCTCCTTCCGCTCCTCGTCCTCCTCCTCTCCTCCTCCTCCTCCTCCTCCTCCTCCTCTCCTCCTCCTCCTCCTCCTCCTCCTCCTCCTCCTCCTCCTCCTCCTCCTCCTCCTCCTCCTCCTCCTCCTCCTCCTCCTCCTCCTCCTCCTCCTCTTCCTCCTTTGCAAAGGATGATTGCCTCGGGAGAGGGGGCGATGCATCCGGGCCAGCGCCAGTAGAAGACGAGGGGGGGCTAGAAGATGCCAGAATCCCTGCCAGATAGCTCTTGTCAGGGGGCACGGTGGCGGATGACAGGAAGCGCTCTGGCGTGGACTGTTTTCTGAAGTCGCATTTTTTGTGGAAGCAAAGGATGCGAATCGCGGATTTCTGAACCATCGCCGTTCTGTTTGAGACATCCTCGAAAAATCGGCCCCCGGAGGGGCTCCGAAGCAGCATCATCTTGGAATCGCTCCCGAAGGGTTTTCGAAACTACATAGAAGAGAGCTCCAAAAGACCCCCGAGAAGACACAAAGGGCCCTGACAGGCTCCCAAGAGCGCCCCAAGAGGCTCCCAGACGGCTCAAGACAGTCCAAGATGGCGCCAAGACGACCTCCGTGGCCATTTTGGGCTCAAGGGGGGACCTCCGAGTTCACAGCGTGTGGTCAGTGTGGTTGCCAGCCTACGAGCCAACACCCAACGAACCATGCTCACCCCGCGCGCGATGCTTCAAGAAATTGAGGCGCCTCTCGCCGAGCAGAAGAAGGGTAAGGCGGTGTGCCCCGACTCGTACGTGCTCAGCTCGGCCCCCACGCGATGCCCAACGGCAGAGCTGCCCACCTTCGACGACGAGCCGGCGCTCCCCGAGGCGGCGCCCTGCGAGGCGGTGCCCATCAGAGGCCGGCGTTCCCGGGCGGGGCCTGCAGCGCCAGTGCCGAAGCTGGTCCCGCTCAGGCGCCTGCGGTCTGCGGCGTACTGGGCGCAGAAGGTCAGTGTCGTTTCGCCGAGCCATCCCCATCCCCACGCACACCTCGAGCCCCGCCGCCTCACCGCCTCCGTTGGGGGATATGCCCCTCGAAGCCCGGAGAGAGAGCAGCCTGTATCCCCTATCAGGGGGGTGCATCGGCCAGTGGGGCCAGCCCACGCTGGTGGGGATCGAGCGTCTTGACAGCCACTTGGGCTGTCAGGAGGCCACCTTTGGCGTCGCTGACCGATTGTTCGACGATTTGGGACCCTCTTGGACCATGTCGGGGGCCTCTTGGGCTGTCTTGGGGCATCCTTGGGCTCCAGGACCCCCCCGGAGAGGATGGTACTCTGACTTAAGATTTCCCCTGTGACCCTCGCCCAGGACCAAACCCAAGACCCCCCTTGGGGTAAGTCGGCCAGTTCTAGGCCTCCTCGATGGGGTCCGAGTATATGGGGTCGGAGGATCGCAGCGCATTGGCGATACATCGGCGATGCGGCTCGATGCGGAGCCCGCTTTCCTCCACGCAGACGGCGCCGATGCATTGCCGACGTCGCCAGTGCATCGCCGATGCATCGCCGATACATCGGCGATGCATTGGCGACGCGGCGCGATCCTTCGACCCCATCTACTCGGACCCCATCTAGGAGGTCTCCACCATCTGGACGCCCGACATGGGTACCGAAAGAATGGGTACAATGCCCAACAGCAGTTCCTGTTCACTCTGAACAGGACTCGCTGTCCGCGCCGCCGCGGCCTGTGTCCACTCGAGACAGAAGGCCGCCTGCCCAACAGCGGCCGCTGTTGGCTTGGGACAACATTTGCTGGTGGGCATCGTACCCATCTTTTCGATACCCATGTCGGGAGGTCTCCACCAGTGTCGGGTCGGGCGAAAGGGGGTATAGCAAAGGGGGGGTTTGAGAATCAGCTCACGTAGCTGATTTTCCCGGCGCCTCCCGGCGCCGGAGGCGCCTATGTATCGAGGAATGGGCCCCTCGGTGGGGCCGAAACCAGCTGCATGCAGCAAATTTCGTAACCCCCCCTTTCCCGATCCCCCCCTTTCGCCCGGCCCGACAGTGGGGATCGGTCCAGCCGTGCCCCGAAGGCCGCCGCCGCCGCCCAGCGGCCGGCGGGCTCGCCCTGGGAGCGGGGCGTGCGGCCGCGCCGCCCGTGCCTCGGCCTCGGGCCCGCGGCGGCCCCGCGGCCGGCAGCCGCGGGCGCCGGAGGTCAGAGCCCCGAATCATCGGGGAAAATACTCCTCCTCCTCCTCCTCCTCCTCCTCCCCCCCTCCTCCTCCTCCTCCTCCTCCTCCTCCTCCTCCTCCTCCTCCTCCTCCTCCTCCTCCTCCTCCTCCTCCTCCTCCTCCTCCTCTCCTCCTCCCAGGGTATACTCAGAGCGTGAAATGCCTACCCCGCGTTCGCTTCCAGGCAAAACCAGGTCATACCACGCGCCTCCTCGTCGAGCGGCCTGACCAGTGCAGGCTGCAATCTGGCATCGTCTGGTATCTCTTGGGAGCGAGGGTGGTCAGAAGCGAGGTAGGTCTGTTTTCCCCCTATATACCTCGGGTCGGGGCTAACTCGGGTTCGTTTTTCGGGATTCTGGACCCGACTTACCCGGGACCCGACTTGCCCCGGATAGTTCGGGCGTCCAGAGCCCCGAATCATCAGGGGTAACTCGGGTCAGGGCTAACTCGGGTTGGTTTTTCGGGAATCCGAACCCGACTTACCCCAGACCCGACTTACCCCGGATAATTCGGGCGTCCAGAGCCCCGAATCATCCGGGGTAACTCGGGTCAGGGCTAACTCGGGTTGGTTTTTCGGGAATCCGAACCCGACTTCCCCCCGAACCCGAGTTACCCCGATTAACTCGGGCGCCCAAGGAGGCGGCGGCCCAGCCGCGCCAGCGGCGGCAGGAGCCGCCGAGGGCGAAGGTCGCAGGAGAAGACCTGGCATTTTTTTTGGGGGGTGTAGAGGGCAAAGGGTGACAAATCTGAAGTGCCGTTTCGATGGATGTTCGAGGTTCGAGTCTGCAAAAGGGTGAGTCACAGGGCGGATGGACTTTCGAGGTGCGAAAGCCCATATGGATTTCACCCTGAGCACTCCACCCTAAGAAAATGCTCAGGAAAAAACGGCATCAACGTAAGTCGGTCATGTCCATCTACAGAAGATCTAGTCAAACATAGTCAACGAATAGTCTGGAGACGAAGCATGTTTGGACTATTGCTTATTTTTCATCCAAAATCCGCCTGTAGGGGACATGCCCTACCTAAGCATAAACATGAACTGTTGGCGCTCCGCGCGAAGTTCTTGGATCCGCGGTGAGGCCCCCCGACCGGCGCCTCCGGCGCCGCCCCTGGCGCGCTCCGCGTGCCAGGGAGGGGGGTCCAGCGCAGATCCAAGAAGTCCGCGCGGAGCGTCAAAAGTTTACGTTTCTGCCGTTTTTGAAGGGGAACTGGGACACACAAATAAATACACACAAATAAAAAGATTCCCCATATTTTCCCATATCTTCTGGGTTTTTGTCTTCCCCCCCACTTCCCATATTTTCTGGGGAATCGCCGATTAATGGTGCCTGTGTGTTTCTTTCCCTCCTGAGCTTTGTCGTCTTCTAGAAGGCGCCCAGGGCAGCCCCAAGGGCTGGGCGGGCGCCGTCTCGAGGAGGCTGTGCCGCGGGGCGCTCGCGTCGGTTGCGCCGCCGGCCCCGCCGCCGGCTGCACCGCCAGGGTCGCCCTCCGGTGCCGCTCCGAGGTCGCGTGGCCGGTCGTACCACCCGGCGGCCAGGACCAGTCGGTCAGATGCAGGCAGTCGGGAGTGAATGTCAGTCGGGGGCAGCCAAGAGGGGGGGATGACTGGGGGGGGAAGGGACATCATGACGTGGGCCATGATAGTTCCCCAGATTTCATGGCGCCTCTTCTTACTTCATTACGTCCCTGACCCCCCCCCCTGGGCCGTGCACATGCCGCCCGCCATGATTTGCGCCCCCCCCCCCCCCCCTGTCATGGACGCGACCCTCTTGGCCGCCCCCGAACTTCAGGAGTGCCAGTGCAACCGCTTGCTGATCCAACACCTGCTGACACTCAGTGCCGCGCTGTCCAGCGCCCAGCAGCGCCCAGGGCAGGCCAGGCACCCGTTCAGTGCTTTGCACTTGAGCGATTGCAGGCCAAGTGGCGCCTTATCCCGCATGTTCTCAGAGTGAGAGGCCGAACGGTCTTACACTGAGTGCGTGGCTTCAAAGCTTCGCAGACTGCCGACGATCCCACCGTTCCCTCACTCTGATCGGCATCTGCTGGGAGCTACAAGAAACATTTGAAAAGGAACGCTGGCGGTTGTCGATGCAGAGTCAGCATCCAGAGCTTTTGGAATGGGTTCACGCCCACCGAGATTCCTGCTGCTCGACGCCAGGCCAGGAAGTGCTGCGCCCGCGGCAGTGCCTCTTCGCTGGAGCCTCATGCCACGCGTCATCACTACAGATGTGGCCGGGCACGTGGGGGGAGGCGAGGAGTACCATGAGTTTGCCTTCAGTCACCTCTCGGCGCTGCGTGTTGGGGATCTTTTTGGCCGTTCGGGCCGCGGGGGATATCCTTGTGCATGCAGAGCAACGGCATTTCGTTTTTTTGCCCAGGCCACGGTTCATAGCATGAGTTTGCTTATTGCAGTTCGGCTTGTGCGGTGTTCCCGGCTTGCCTAGCGACGTCTTGAGTCGCGATGTAGTAGGGCCACCAGTCATATTTTGGAAGGGGAAAACATGAGTTTGCCTGCGGATGCCACGGTGGAGCTCTGCAGGTGGTTCGGCATTTCTACCTCCCCGATGCCTCTTGCCTTCCTCGCAAGTCGGCGCGCTGCATTCAATGTCGCTCACCCGACGCCTCACCCGACGCCTCAACGAAGACACTCTTCTTGAGGTTGTCGATGCAGAGTCAGCCTCTGCGCCATTAGGAGTGGGCTCATGCCCATCCTCATTTCTGTTGCTCGACGCCAGGCATGGACATGCTGCGCCCGCGCCAGTGCCTCTCCATCGAAGTTTTTTGCCTCGCGTCATTATCATCAAAAATGTGACCGGGCACGCGTATGGCTTCAGATGCGAGTGTGCGCCGTTGGCACCCGCTTCCGCTTCGCCGTTTCCTCATCCGCACAGTCATCGAGGTGCCATCCGCCGGTCTCACTCGCCTCTGTGGCCGCAGTGGGGCATAGGTCGGTGCCATGCCGCTGTCGACAATTCGGATCTTGGCACAACCGGGAGCATCACCCTGTCGCGCCTTTCTTGTCTTACAGTCAGGTGAATATTGCTGGTAGTGACCTGTTTTTGATCGCATAATAACACATCGGAAGGGCACGCGCACAAGCAGGCGCGCCGCGCACGCGCAAGCGCGCGCGCTCAGAATCTGGCTCGGTCTCTGAGTCGGGGCTGGGCTCGGGCTTGGTCTCAAGCTCGTGCTCGGGCTCAGGTTGTAGTGGTCCTGTGGGTTGCCCCGTGACTGTACCGTGGGTTGTCCCGTGGGTTGTTCTGTGGTTGTCCTGTGGATTGTCCCCTAGGCTGTCCAGCGGGTATCCAATGGTTCCACACGCGTTTACAAAGGCGAATGATTATACACATAACGGCGCATCGGGCTCGGGGACCGAGGGCCGGAACCTCGACCACAATGTGGGGACCGGGGCCCGGGCCCTCCTCTGGGAGGCTTAAAATCGCCCCGGGGGGCCCTCAGACAGCAATCCCGGCGGCCCCAGACGGTCTCGAGACACCCCCAAGACGCCGTCCAGGGGTCTTTGGCGACGCACGATGCGTTTTAAACTGCGCCGAAGGCCCCCAAGACGTCCAAAGAGGCTTTTAAGATGCCGCCCAAGAGCGCCCCGAGGAAGCAGCATCGTTGGTTTTTGTTTCATTGGTTTTTGTTTCAATGTTTTTGCATTCTCGCTGTTTCGTGTTTCCGGCGCCAAAGCACCGCCCAAGAGGCTCCCAAAACCGCTCCAGGACGGCCCAAGAGGGCCCCAAGACAGCCCCAGAGAGCCCCGAGACGGCCCCAGAGCCGAAAAAGACGGCGCAAGAGGATCCCAAGAAGGCCTCAAGAGGGGCCCAAGAGAGGGAATGCGAACTGAAAAATCAAGCTCTCCGCCCCAAGATGCCCCCAAGAGGCCCCAAGAGGCCCCAAGATGCCCCCAAGAGGCCCCCAAGAGGCCCCCTAGAGGCCCCCAAGAGACCCCCAAGAAGCCCACAAGAGGCTCCAAGAGGCCCCAGGACGGCACCCAACTCTTTCTGAGAGGCCCCCGAAGACATGCCAAGAAGGTCCCATGACGACTTCGAGAAGCAGCCCAGGATGCTCCGAGGAGGCCCCAAGAAGCTAGCTAGAACTTGAGCGCGCGCGAAGCGCGCGCAATGGTCCTAGCTAGTGTGTGTGTGTGTGTGTGTGCGTGTGCGTGTGCGTGTGCGTGTGCGTGTGCGTGTGCGTGTGCGTTGTGCGTTGTGCGTTGTGCGTTGTGCGTTGTGCGTTGTGCGTTGTGCGTTGTGCGTTGTGCGTTGTGCGTTGTGCGTTGTGCGTTGTGCGTTGTGCGTTGTGCGTTGTGCGTGTGCGTGTGCGTGTGCGTGTGCGTGTGCGTGTGCGTGTGCGTGTGCGTGTGCGTGTGTGCGCGTGCGCGCGCGTGCGCGTGCGTGTGCGTGTGCGTGCGTGTGTGTGTGTGTGCGTGTGCGTGTGCGTGTGCGTGTGCGTGTGCGTGCGTGCGTGTGCGTGTACGCGTACGTCTGCGTCTGCGTCTGCGTCTGCGTTTCTGCGTCTCTGCGTCTCTGCGTCTCTGTGTCTCTGTGTCTCTGTGTCTCTGTGTCTCTGTGTCTCTGTGTCTCTGTGTCACTGTGCCTCTGTGCCTCTGTGCCTCTGTGTCTCTGTGTCTCAGTGTCTCTGTGCCTCTGTGTCTCAGTGTCTCTGTGTCTCTGTGTCTCTGTGTCTCTGTGTCTCTGTGTCTCTGTGTCTCTGTGTCTCTGTGTCTCTGTGTCTCTGTGTCTCTGTGCCTCTGTGCCTCTGTGTCTCTGTGTCTCTGTGTCTCTGTGTCTCTGTGTCTCTGTGTCTCTGTGTCTCTGTGTCTCCGTGTCTCTGTGTCTCTGTGTCTCTGTGTCTCTGTGTCTCTGTGTCTGTGTGTCTGTGTGTCTGTCTGTCTGTCTGTCTGTCTGTCTGTGTGCGTGCGTGCGTGCGTGCGTGCGTGTGTGTGTGTGTATTGGTGGACGCATGCGCACGCAAAACCACGCGTTGAATTGCCTGTACGCGTGTTATTCATGTTGGCACCCGCGAGGCTATAACAAATATCTACCCGGGACGGTGGCCAGACAAAAAGGGTCGACACCAACGGAACGGATACCATCATTTGATGTCGGATAACATCTTGCATGGCGTGTTTCCCAACCCCCTCCCCCCCGAGCCCAAAGTTGAAGTGACCACAGTTTGCCCTTCGCGCATTGCCTCGCGCGCACCGCTGTCAACTGTGGGTTTGGGGGGTGCTATAGATCTGTTGGATGCACTTCGCCGCAGCGTTGTCTTGGCGCGATGGGCGTGGACACATATTGTTCACATACAGTCGGGGCCCTGAAGAAGGAACCCTTTTCGTTGGGGAGCGGCTCCGCGTTCCTTAAGTGTTTCACAGCTTGCCTCAGGTTTTCCTTAGGCGTTCGGAGGGAAATCGACGTTCAACTTCTGGAGAAAAGGGGCCTCGTTCCCTGTTTAGGGTTCCTTAGGTCAGCGCCCCGACTGTGCCGTGCTTGCCAGACCTGGTCGCTTGGTTCTGAAGCCGGTGCACGCTGCTTCTACGGTGCACGTCGTCCCGCACGGGGCGCGCAGCGTGGACGTTCGCGCGACTCGTTGAAACTTGCGTTGGTGCTCGCACACTAACTCGCGACCGAAGAAAACAGGCTTGGGGATAGTGCTCGTAAGTTGTTGCCGAAAAAGAGATCGAAGGTATATGGTTCTTCGCAAATGCGGCGAGTAATGTACGGGCGATGCTGCAAGTTTTACCAGGCACGATCAGAGACCCGCAAGTGGCCCACGCCCCAGCCACGAACCCACCTACAGTCCGTCAAATATTTCACTAGGAAGATATTCACCTGACTGCAAGTGGCGCGCTTCTTTCGTGCTTTGTGCTCGTTAACTCATGGTAACGTTATGCCTTGACGGCTCACGTAAGGATGTCGATACAGAGTCAGCCTCCACAGCATTGGGAGTGGGTTCATGCCCACCCAGATTCACTCGGCGGGGCAAGAGGTCAGGCATATGGCACCAGCTCCAGGATTTCCTAGATTTCCTAATGATCCACATGGGCTACAGAAGCGAAGGCCGCGAGACACTCCCTAGAAATCTTGAGAAGTATCCTGAGCCAATCCTATCATGACACTATTCCCGTCCTTTTCTTGCTGCTCGACGCCAGGCATGGATATGCTGCGCCCTCGGCAGTGCCTCTTCATTGGAGCCTCCTGCCACGCGTCATCATTACAGATATGACTTGGCACGTGGGGGGAGGCGAGGAGCACCATGAGTTTGCTTTCAGTCACCTCTCGGCGCTGCGTGTTGGAGATCTTTTTGGCCGTTCGGGCCGCGGGGGATATCCATATGCATGCAGAGCAACTGCATTTTCGATTTGTTGCCCAGGCCACGGTTCATAGCATGAGTTTGCTTATTGCAGGTCGGTTTGTGCGGTGTTCCTGGCTTGCCTAGCGACGTTTTGATGCACGATGTGGGAGGGTCATGATTGACGTCTTGCAAGGAAAAACATTTAGCCTGCCTTCGGGTGCCAGTGTGGGGCGCTGCAGGCGGTTCTGCATTTCTACCTCCCCGTTGCCTCGTGCCTTCGTCGTACGGAGGCACGCTGATTCAGTGTTGCTCACCGTCGCCTCAACAAACATGCACGAAACGTGACTCGCAGACGCGCGCTCCCAAATCGAGGGGTGGCTTTCACACTGGGAACAAGCGAGGATGCTGCCCGCTCGCGCACGCGGCGCGGGGCACGGGGTGCTCTCCCAGCTTGCCTGGCAGCTGCGCTTCGTCGGGTGGTCTGCTGCCGGTGTCCATTTCCCTGAATCAGCAGTAGCTCAAACCATCATCCTTTTCTCCTCTTCCCCACCACAAGCCCAGTGGGCAAAATCGGTGCTTCCCGTTGTTGTCCGAGCAGGTCTCCCAAGCAGCGTTTGACTCTGTGATCGTTTGTGTTATTCCTTGTTCTGCCGATCGGCGCGGGCCCCAACCCCCCCCTCCCCCCTCCCTCTGGAGTAGATCTTGGCTCTTTTGGGCGCCTGTGTCAGGCAGGCGGAGCCTCCCCTCCTAGGACGCACTGCTCCAGACGGCCGCACTCAGCAGAGGCCCGGAGCCAGACCCCCCCCCTCCCCCTCCTCTCCTTCCCGCCCCACGCCGACACGCCGCACGCGAAGACGCTCACTTCCGGACCTCTCGGGGCTCGCGGCTGCTCTGCGGGATGCCCGCCCCTGTTCACGACGCGAGGCGCCTTGCCCGTGGGCGCTCCGGTGGGCGCCCTCCGTGCCGGGAGCTTGGCATCGCTCGGACGTGTGCATTTTTCCTTCGGCGAGGGCCATCGAGGAGCATCCCTGATCATCTGGCGACAAAGCCACGCACGAAACTGCGAAAAACACGGGGAATGGACGCCCGAGCGATGGCCGGGGAGGGAGGGCGGTGCCGGTGCGCCGGTGCCCGCCCGTGGGCGCTCCGTGGGCGCCACGCGGTCGAGCAGTGGCGAAGCGGCCCGGCTTGCCTCAGTAGGCCCACCAGGGAGTGCTGGGTTGGGTCTTGGCATCGCTCGGACGTGTGAATTTTTCCCTCGGCGAGGACCATCGAGGAGCATCCTGTTATGATTTGGCGAAAGAGCCACGCACGAAACCGACAAAAGCACAGGGAATGGACGTCCGAGCGATGCCCAGTGGGTACGTCTCGCAGGATCATCATGTTTTTGCTCCTTGGTTTCCTGTGGGCCGGAGGGAACTTTACGTTGCAATTTCGAGGGGCCCCGCCTGTCCCCAAAATTGGTATCTTTTCGTTGTGCCTGGCGCGGGCTCGATGCGGCCTCAATGCGGATGGGCGGGCATTCGACGCGGAGTCGACACGGATTCGACACGGATCCGACGAGGCCGACATGGATTCGACACGGATTCGACGCGGATAGGGTCGCGACGGGACAGACGAGGTCCCCCTGAGGATGCAATGCAAGGAACTTGCTCCCACGGAGCGCGCACGGCCCTGGCTTACCAGAGAGGCTTCGCAGCGGATCGCATGCCCTTTCCTAGGAGTCGTTCGTTCTGGCTGGCCCCGTTGATGTTGCCACCGGTTGCAGTCGTTCGGCCCGGATTAGTAGGTCGGCCCTGCCAAATCAGGGGTACCTTTGTGTCCCGTGTCTCGCGGCCCGTGCTTCTTGCATCTCTCGGGCAACGTGGCCCTCGGAAGGGTCTTGTGTCCTCTCGCGTGCCCTCTCCAATCAAGTCCGACTGTAGGCCCACCAAAGAGTGCTCTGAGAGCCTTCTGTGGTCTGCACGAAACGTTCTTAGGACCTTCCTGGCCGAGATTGTCTTGTTTTAACGCGGCGGGCTTGCGTTCTAAGAACACGGTTTTTGTTCTTAGAACATCTCTGGTTTCTGAGAACAACTCGTGGTAGGCCTATAGAAATGCCGGGACGGTCGGTCCCTGCCTAACATAGCCTGCACCACAAAGCTTGCACCGCATGGTGATCGTTATCGTTTTCGTTGGAGCGGGTTTCTTTATCAGCAGCTGGGCCATAACCCGCGTCATGGCCCCCCGCCCCCCCGCCTATAACCTAACGCTCCAGCCCCCAGTGCGCCCCTGGCACTGCCGCCGTGCGCATAAGGATCCGCGTATGCACCCGAATAGGGATCCGCATAGGCATCCGCACAGATAACCGCATAGGGATCCGCATGGGGATCGCATAGAGATATCCATCGGGATCCACGTATGTATCCGCATTGGCATTCCCAGGGGCCCGCATAGAGATCCGCAGAGGGATCTGCATGGGGATCCGAACAGGGATCCGCGTGGGGATCCGCATAGGGGGCGGTGGTCGCGGGCAAGTTGCGGTGCTCTCGGGCACGGTGTTCGTAGGAGAGAGAGCAAAAGGAGGAGAAAGACGACGACGACGGCGACGATGACGACGAGGATGGAGGCGGGAGGTAAGGAGCATACCTCTTATACGCCTCGTGGAGGCAACGACGCCTGCGCAGGCATGTGCTCGCCACAACTCCTCCTCGCTCTTCGTTGTCTGTCGTCGTCGTCGTTGCTCTGCGTTGTCGGTCGTCGTCATCGTCGTCGTCGTTCGTCGTCGTCGTCGTCGTCGCCGTCGTCATCTTCGTCGTCGTCACGTTGTCGTCGGTCGTCATCTTTCGTGGCCGCTCGTCGTTGTCGAACGCCATCGAATGCTTTCGTGGGCCTCTGGAGGCCTTCGGATGATCTGCGGAAGGCCTCTGGAGGCTTCCAGCGGCCTCAGAAGGCTTCTGGAAACCTAAGGAAACCTTTGGAGATTTCCGGAGGTGTCGCTTGTCGTCGTCGTCGTCGTCGCTCGTCGTCGTCGTGTCGCTCTTCGTCGTCGTCGTCGTCCTCGTCGTCGTTGGCTTTTGTCGCTCGTCGTCGTCGTGGTCGCTCGGCGTCGTGGTCGCTCGCCGTCGTCGTCGTCGTCGTCGTCGTCGTCGTCGTCTTCGTCGTCTTGGTCGCTCGTCGTCGTCGTCGTCGTCGTTTGTCGTCATCGTCGTCGTCGTCGTTGTGCGCGCGGACGCTGTGGTGGCGCCGGAACCGCACGGCGGGGGGGAGGGCGTTACGTTATGCCCCGCCTTGTTCCCCCCCCACAACGCCCGTTACCGCCGCGAATGAAACAAATCGCTCTTGTTTTCCCGATCGGCGCGGGCCCTCGCACCCCCCCTCTTCCCCCCCATAGAGTAAATATTTGCTGTTTTTGGTGCCTGTTTCGAGCAGGTGGAGTCTCTCCCCCATGGGACGCACTGCTGCAAACAGTCGCACTGAGCAGAGGCCTGGAGCCAGATCCCCCCCCCCCTCTGCGCCCAGTGCCGCAACGCCGCATAAGAAAACGCTCGCACAGCTTGCAGCGCAGAGGCTGCACCGCAGAGGTTGCACCGCACAGCCTGCACCGCGCAGCCTGCGCCGCGCCGCTTGCACAGCCAGAGTGTGCACGACGTCGCTGCAGCGCGCGAGGCGCCCTCGCCCGCCCCAGAGGCGGCCGCGGGGCCGCGGCGGTGGGCGCTCCCAGCGGGGGCACCCTGGCGCCGGAGGCGCCGCCCCTCCCCCCGAGCTGCGGCCGACCGTCGCTCGGCATCGGCTGGAGGGTGACGGTGGGGGAAGCTTCAAACGACGCGAAGATCGGGACAAAATCGGATCGGGATAACTCGAAATCTCTGAGAATTGGCGGGTTTGGAGGATGTATTGGGCGCCGCGGCCGCTCCAGAGCGTTCCGGAACGCTCTGAGAGCGCTCCGGAACGCTCTGGAGCGATTTATCCCGATCCTAGCCCTGTTTTAAATCTCGACTAGACGTAAGAGTGACCTTTCGCCGGAGTGACCTCTGGTGCGGGGACGGATTGGTCCCCAGATGATTGAGAACGGAGCAAGAGCAGCGGCTTGCGCGCCCAGGTTTGGTCCCCCGCGGCCCCCCAAAAGCCGCGCACCAAAGGTCACTCTTACCCAGGGTCACTCTTGCGTGTAGCCGAGAAGCGACGTGGGCGCAGACCCCCAGAGCACTGAGGAGATCAAGATGAAGACCTTCGGGAATTCGAGAATACCGAGTCTTCGGGTTCCAGAGGCCGGTTTCGGGCCCTGGGGTTGTCAGAAATAGGCTATAGACGAAACGCCGGTCCTAAGGAAGGGGTCAAGACGCCTGGGGCCCGGATGATCCAAAATGTCGAGTCGTCTGATGGTTGGGGACTTGTTTTTCGCCGATTTCGGCCAATGGGCCATCAAGACATCCGGGACAGGGTCGATTTTTTTGGGGGGACCGTGTTGAGAATATCAAGGCGTCGAGCTTCTGGAGGGTGATGCCAGGTCGCCCGAGGGGGACGCGAAGGCCATGCCGTTTTTTGTATCACGGCTCGGGCTGCAGGTGCGCTCGTCTCCAGGGCGGCGGCGCGGGGTCGGGAGGACGACCGTGCGCCTCGCAGGCGGTTCTTAAATCGGGCACGTCCCTCCACAGGAGGAATATTCAGAAATAGTCAGACAATAATCAGGATATGTTTTTCTTATTATTTAATTACCATTTTCGACTATTTGTTGACAGTGTTTGAATTTGTCGTTCAAAATCCGCCTGTAGGAGGACCGACCTAAGGCTCTCTCCCGCTGCCGCAAAGTAAGGGCCCGACCACAAGAAACCTCCCACAAGAGACCCAACCCTGAGACCCCAGGACGTCCATCGAGTTTTGGCGTGGGAACACCACGCCTTCCATCGCAAAGCCATCGGAACCCAAGAAGCCCAGGGCACCCTGGAGGCAAGTTGGGTGTTTCTTGGCATGGGCCTCCACTGTGGCCATGCTGGCTCAAGTTGCAGCCTCGAAGCCATGGGGGCCTCAGCTTGCGCGCGGCCAAGGGGCAGGCCCAGGCCCCGCGCTCTGCGACAGGACGCACCTGCTATAGACGTTTCGCTGCGAGTTTTTGTTGCTCGAGCGACTTCCCATTCCGACTCGCACACGCCGATGTGTTTTTAGGCCCAAGAAGCCTACGTGGGCATGCACACGCTATCATCGGCCAAGCACCTGAGCCATTCGGATCGAGCGCGCTCGTGGCTTGCAGGCGCCCCCGTCAGTCCAGAATTCAACCAACGCAGCACGCGAGAAACTGGTGGCGAGCGGCGTTGACAAGAGGACGGGGCCCAGGGGCTCGCGGCAACCTGGTGCTCCCAAGTCGGACCCGACGCTGCAAACCATCCTCAAGCGCTTCGTCGGTCTCGAGAAAAGCACATTTCCCCCTGTACCACCGTGGGCTGCTACGTCTGCGAGAGGAAGAGGACGGCGTCAAGGAACTCAAGGGCCGTTTCGCGTATTGGCAGAAGGCCAGTTGGTTCGCCGACCACCTCTATGATGAACAGACAGCGAAAGAAATGGTGGAGAAGTTGCAGCGGCTGCCACAGGACGCGAAGCCATTGCGCACGCAACAGTTCTCCATCCTCCATCATTACGCGCTTGGCTCGGGCAGGGACGGCAGGTGGCCACGAATCTCGAGGCCAAGCTGGAGGCCGCCATCAAAGGAGAGGGAGGAGATCAGAAGCATCGCGCAGAAGAAGTTGGACGACGCGGAGCAAGTCCTTCAGGTGGCGAAGCGTCCAGTCGCGGTTTCGCAGCAGGGGGCCAAATGAAGCGTCGCCAAATCCGCCGCAGCAGGCGACGGTCATTCCCTCAAAACGAAGGGCTTCAAGGCTTGGTTAGTTCTGGTCTCATCTGCGGGACTAGAAGACAGGCAGTCATCACGAAGTCCTTCGGGGCACTTTGGAAGCACAGGCTGCGCGCGCTCGCGATGGCGCCGCCGCTGCCCGCCCCCCCCCCGCCGTTCCCGTCGGAGACGACGGCGCTGATGCCATGCTGGTCGGCGAAGGCGGGCTTGGCCAGATCGCCGGGGCCGCCCTCCTCGCTCGGGAAGCCGAGCAGGCAGCATCTGCGGCGGCCGAAGGTGAACCGCGAGACGCAGCTCGCCTAGCGGCCGCGGGCGCTCGGCAGGAACTGCAGGGGCAGATCAGGGCTGGCGCGTCGAAGGCGCATCGAGTTTCGCGAGCGGGCGAAGCACGCGGAGGCGCACAGGATGCACTGCGCGCACATTAATCCCATCCCGCGAAGCACGCCTGAGAACGACTGTCCGGATCCCGAGGAGTTCGCGGCGAGCCCCATCGCAAGCTTCCGTTTGCCGGGGGGCCGCGCTTGCAGCCATCGGCCAGCGCCCGCAGAGCTGCGCCCGGGGTCGAAGTCGCCGCGCTTAGCATAATGGGGCCCGCGCCTGCGCCCCCGAGCCATCACCTACTGAGCCGGGCACGGGGTCGCCGCCGCGCTCTGCCCGCGGCGGCGGGGCTGGCGCTGGCACCCCCGAGCCAGCGTGTATCGAGCGGGACTTGCGGCCGTTTTCGCCGCGGGCGGCGGGCGATCTTGGCGCGGCGCTCGCAGGAGACTCCGAGGCGAGAACGCGATCGATTTTCAGTGACCAGAGGTCGGTTTCAGATTCCACCCCTTCGACCTGACAGGCAGTTCGGCAGTTCATCGGGGGCGCCAGCGGACGCGCGGACTCCGTCGGTCGGTTCGCCTTCTTCGCCCGCGCCGTCGACGGGCGCCCCGTTTTTCCCTCCGGATATAGCGGGGGGGACCTCGCGGCGGGGAATCGCTGGTGGAGCTTCGCAGCGCACCGCCCGCGGCAGATGTTCCGCGCGATGAGGGCGCGCCAGGCCGCCCAGGTCGATGTCGGAACGCTGGCCCCGCTAGTCGCCCCCTGCCTGCCGGCGACTGCCCTGGCGGAGCAGCGCCGAAGCTGTCTCCCGCTACCCGCTCGGCCAAGACGCCTGGGGCGTGGAGGGCGACGGAAGGTGTCAGAGGGCAGCCCGTTGGAGAGCGAGCGTGAGGGCCCGGGCGCGGGGCCCCGGAAACGGTGGCTCCATGGGCCGCGCGCGGGCGACGCATCCTCGATTGCCGCGCTCGGCGGAGGAACCAATTGAAGCCCCTCGCCTGCGCCCGTGCGCGAGATGCGCAAGAGGAAAAGGTTGGAATAAACGAGGGCGGCGAGGTGCGCGTCGCAATTTGCCCCAGCCAATCTGACAGGAAGGGGTTCAATGCCAGCGCGAGGAGGCTTTGGCCAGCAAGATGGGCCTCGGCGAGGGCATTCGAATGACTATCGACAACCTGAAGCCCTTCGCCCCCCCCCAAGAGAGAGAGAGAGAGAGAAATAAAGAAACAGAGAGAGAGAGAGAGAGAGAGAGAGAGAGAAAGAGAAAGAGAAAGAGAAAGAGAAAGAGAAAGAGAAAGAAAGAGAAGAGAGAGAGAGAGAGAGACAGAGAGACAGAGAGACAGAGAGACAGAGAGACAGAGAGACAGAGAGAGAGCAAGCGGCACGCGGTCCACCATAAGTTCTGCATCGCGAATGCGGTGCGCAACGGAGTGCGGACGCAACTTCGAGCTCACCGAGCGGGGTGCCGCACTGAAGGACTTTGCCGATGTGGCGCTCAGAACTCCCCCCCTTGCCTCGCCTAGTTGATCGCAATCGACCCGACGTACTACAAGCCCGAGAGGACGCCGAGATCCTTGCTCGTCTACTGGAGCAGTCGTGAGCACGGCGATGAGCCTGGCTTCATTCAAGGAGCACTCGCCTATCAGATCTCCGCGACCCCACCTCTGGATCCCGGGGTGAATTGCGTCATCCTGGACAGCCGAGGTCTAGTCAGCAGCGCCGCGCCTGAGTCAATGGCGCGGAGCGTCCTGCGCGATGATGATGACGGAGAGGAGGTCGCAATCGGCGGGTCCTGCACCAAGCCGCCAGCGCGGGAATTCCAAGGCGCAGGATGGAGCACTGCTGTTCTCGACCCGCGATCCAGCGCCCGGCGCTCTGCAACATCCACGCTCCTGTCCCAGCGTCCCCGCCGCAGTCCTCGGCCATGGGGGAGCACCTCGGCGCGGCCCTCGTGTCCCGGATCGCTGGCCGCCCCTGCCACGTCCACGCCGACTTCATGGGAGTCATCAAGCTGGGCGAACAAGGGAATGGAGCAGCAGCTCGCCAGCAAGACGCCCTACGCATGCGTATCCCTTCGTGTGCAGTCGCTCGAGGGCTTCCAGCGCATCCAGCAGCGCCACAGTGTGAAGGCGCACAGGCCCGGCACTGACTATGAGGCGATGGATGACGAGCATCGTCGATTCACCGACGCCAACGTCGTCGCTGATGCACGAGCAAAGACGGCGACCACCATGCACCCAAGCCCCGATGATGACGCGATCGAGGCCATGGAGACGGCTGCCGGCAGCATCGGCAAGATCGACCAGCTCGTTGCGAACGCGATGCCGATCTTCGACATGGGCAACCAGCTGAGACGGACGAGGCGAACCCCAGCACATAGACGGGCGGCTAGCACGCACAAGGCTACGTGTCATCAGTGGCAAGACGGTGGGCTCGGAGTTCAGTGCCGTGCTTGCCTACAACTGCATGTACCAGGAGCCCCACTTCCACTGACGGGACGCGGCGGTGCCCCGAGGTTCCTCGAGGACTTCCAGCTCAACCCGCTAGGTGACAAGCTCGTCGCGGTCAACCAGTGCGGGACACTGCAAGGAGACAGCACCGAGATCGTCATGGCCGTCTTCGGTTGCGTCAAGCGTGGGGCCTTGGCGCATCAACGGCGACGACTCAAACTTCAACTTCCTTGCGTGGCGGCCACAGTCAAGGGCCTGGAGGTCCTGCAGAATCTCAAGAAGAGTAGGGCCGCACGGAAGCTGGCAGAAGTTCATCGATGCCACCTCCCCGCTGAAGTGCGTCAGGGCGGATGCGGTCACCAGCTGCACCTTCGCGAAAGTAGACATCCTCACGAATTGTGACACTGCGCAGGCGAGTCACCACACCTTCGAGCACAGGATGGCGGCCTTGCACCAGCGAGTACGTGAGCGAGAAAGTCAACTGGGTGCTGCACGGGACGAGGGCAACACCATGTTGGGACATGCGCTGAGACGAGGAGATATACTTGAATTGCATAGGGCACCTGCAGGGTCAGCACGCAGGGATGATCTCGAGGGTGGAGGTGCCCTCCAGAGTGATGCGCTGGCGATCCGCAGCACAGCAGCGAGGGCCTACCAGAGGAGCGGTCCATGGACAGCCAGCGCGAGGACAACGGGGACCAGCAGGGTTCCCTGGGCGGCTACTCCTTCGACAGGGCGCTACCCAGCCAAGGACGCACGCCGGCTGACGAGGGTGGGCTAGCGGATGCTGCCCTTAATGGTGCCCCATTCCCCCAGGGGCGCGCCTTCCGAGGTCGCGGACCCCGATCCCGCTGCCGCGGGGAGTCAACGCGACCGCCTACCTGGACAAGGCGCGCCTCTAGCCGCGGGGGCTGGAGGGCGCGGGGGGGCGCAGGAGGTTCGGCCCCCGCTCCCCCCACCGCGGGCGAAGAAGGCAGAGCCGTTGCCTCTGCGCGGTCGGGGCGCCAGTCAACAACCAGAAGGAGAAGCACTGCGAGAAGTGCCAGAGGAACTCGCTGCGAGTCCTGGTGGACGTCTTCGGCTCGATGGCGGAGAGGGAGTTCCAGCTGGCTTGACGCGGAGGCCCAGCGGCCTCACGCCTTCTTCCAACGCGAGGAGTGGTTCGTCGCGAGTTAGAACCAGCGACGAGGAGGACGATGGGCACCTGAGAACCCAAGAAGGGTCTCGAGCACGTGGAGATGAGGGAACTGCTGGAGACCTTCGAGGAGCCAGGTCTTCGGTCGAGGAGAAGGGCAGCGCAAACTCCAGGGGGCTGGAGTTCAAGCGACTCGTGGCCATGGCCACGGGGAACTCGAGGGCGAGGAGGCGCTCGACGTCGTGAGGCCATTCGGCAAGGTCGCGCCCCTCCACTGAGGATGGAGGCCGGGCGGGCGCCCTACCCTCGACCTCCGAGGCCCGCGGTATCGAAATCCTCCTCCTCCAAAAATATACGCGGCTCTCTCTGGGGCGGGGGCCTTCCTTCCGAGTTTACAGTTGGTGGTGCGGTTGCAACATCTCCTTGCGCAGTACGCTTGCAAGGCTATGCTGGGTTATGATGTGGACTGGACGTCTCCGGCTCATCCTTAGTCATTGTCCTCGGAGGCTGTGCTTAGATGGTGGCGTCTCGTTCCCCTGGGTCTCGAGATTCGGATTCGTCGACTTCGCCCCTGGCAAAGTGTCGCTCAGGTCCCAGGTGCCCATCGACAACTCCAGGCATGTTTGTCTAGAACATTTGGATCGGACTTGCCACATGCACGTCCGCGTGGACGGCTCGAGGGACGGGTTTCGCCGCGGACCGAGCGTTTGCGTGCAGATATTGATCGTCTTTCCACCTTCGACGAGGGCGCCCCTTCTTTGAACGGCAGAAGCTGACTGGGCCGAGGAGTTCTGCGCGATCGATGTTCGACAGTTGTGGGCCGCTGTTGGCGGTGAATCATTATCCTCCTGGTGCTTCCTCTATACCTGAGGCCGTTGCAATGGGGGATGGAGTTGAGGTACAATCTATGTATGCCTGCATGATAGTATCTGAGTAAGGGGAGGTATGCGGGCGTGCTTTGCCTGATAGACGTGCTGTATACAATCGCCTTATCAGTCATCCCCGGTATTGGGCCTTAGCCAATGCGCGTACGGTTACGAATCAGTGTTGCGCATGCCTAACCACCTTCGCCCATCACGAAAGTGCGCGACGTCATCTAGCTAAGAGCATGATACGAGGCAGGTGTATTCAGGATAACGCTAGAAACCTGGCAGAGGCACGGGCCCCCTCGTCGCTGACGTGCCCCATGTGCTCGCCCTCTGCAGGCAATTTGCCCGAACTGCAGGTTCATGTGCGTTCTCGCCTGGACCCTGTGCCACTTCCCCCCCATGGAGGCAGCACCGAGTCGGATCCTGGCGGTCTCCGGTGCCCCCGACGCCGCCGAGGCCGCGCCGCGCCCCAAGCGCGGTCGGTCCGAGGAGCTCGCGGCCCAGGCGTTGGGGGAGGGGAAGTCCAGCGGCGGCGGCACTCTGAAGGCGCTTGTCGCCATCCTCGCTCGGCTGGCCCTCCGCAGCGCAGCCGAGCTTCGCGAGCAGCGCGGGGTCGTCTTCGCGACCTTTTTGGTCGACGCCGAGCACGACGCGATCGAGGCTGTCAAAGCCGCGGGCGTGGCCTACCACGACGAAGCCAAGCGCCGCGGGTGGCCCTCATCGGCGCCATAGGCCCCCAGACGACGCTGCCCGCCGAGATCAAGTCGCCCCTGCTCGAGTATTGGAACACACTCATCATGGATAACGACATCGACACGGTGGCCAACAGCGCCCGCGCGCGTCGGCTCCGCCCGACGCGCAAGCAGGAGGGCGGGGCCGCGCTGATGAGGCTCACGTTCGCCGTCGATCACGCCTGCCAGCACATGGGAGCGGTCCTGGTGAAGTTTGTCCTGCCCATCGGGGGGATCCGCAAAATCGGGGCGGCCCCGAAGGGAACTTTTGAAGAGAGATGTCCAGAAGTTGCTCGACCAGCTCGAGGGCAATAAGTAGTACATTCAGCATCTGTGCGCGAAGTGAATAATGTTGAGTCCGATATTACGATGGCTGTCGCTTGTGGGGCGTCTGTGAATGCTAGGGTTTAGTATCTTCTTTCGGCAGCTCGTCTGGGACGGTTTTGCTGTGACGGTTGGTGACTATGAGAGTGGCGAGCGTGACGGGTCTGCTGTACTCAGCCCTGCATGCCTGCCTGGGGAGTCTCATCACGATCAGCCTGATATAATTTTGACGTTACCAGAGCTGCTTGAGGAGTCCGTACCGGTGGTGCCACGAGCTGTGGCTACGGTTGCGTCTGTGTCTACTACCTCACGGCCTTTTGCGGGGCAGACTTCGTCGACGGTATTCCCATCGTCCTCGTCTCGATCTGAGACAGTAATTAGTAATAGCACGCATTCTCCTGGGGCTCTTCCTGGGTCTTCGACCTCGGCACTCGGTCGCTTCGAGGCCCGTCGGTCTCCTTTCGTTCGTCGGCATGGTCCTCCTCCTCCTCCTCCGCCCGCGTTTCGTGGTAGTGGGCGATTTCTAGAGTTACAGCGTCGCGGTGCACTCCCCACTTCTGCCCTGGACCCCTTTGGGCGGGTGACTGGTGCCTGTGGTGTCTCTTTAGTGGCGCGTTCGGCCACGTCGAATGCCTTTGCTCTAAGGGGGGGGGACACACGATTCTCGGACTGTCTTTGTTGCTCAGGCTTGCGCGAAAGTAGCGAGTCCGAGGGTGGGAGTTCGGGCCCGCGGGGGTCTTACGGGGCCCTGCTGTGGGAAGGGGTAGTGCCATGAGTCGCCCACAGGATCCTCCTCCATCGGGGTCGTCTCTAGGCTAGTGCGTTTTCCCCGCCAACAGGGCCTTTCATATGGGAAGTTGGCCACTGCTGCCACTTAGATCAATGTTTTCTTTAGTCTCCTAAGTCGGGGAGATTTGGGGTCCGATCGTTCTTTGCTTTGCTTTGCTGCTGCTCCTCCTCCTCCTCCTCCTCCTCCTCCTCCTCCTCCTCCTCCTCCTCCTCCTCCTCCTCCTCCTCCTCCTCCTCCTCCTCCTCCTCCTCCTCCTCCTCCCCGTGGAAGTACATCCGAGGAGCCACGAGGCGCTCCGGGGCACGCTCCTTGACCGCAGCTCGGGCGGACGTTCCGCGCGGTCGGAGCAGCGAACGGGGATACGGGATCGCGAGCTGCGCGCAGAGCGGGAGGCAGAGGGGAGGGCGGCCCCGCGGAGGAGGGCGAGGGGCGGAGGCGCGCCTCTGGCACACGGAAGCACGCAAAGTGTTCCGAGCAGGTTCGACGGCGGAGTGGTGCAGGGTAGATCGTGCCCCGCAGCATGCTGGAGGCCATCCTTGGCTGCACTGTGCCATCTTGGCATGCGCGGCCAGATCGGAGCCAACTTGGACACCCCGACCGCCGAGGCACCATGCGCGGCTCTGGGTATGGATTGGCGGCGCGCAGAGGGGGGCAGGGCGAGGGGGGAAGGCTTCTTAGAAGCACCCCTGCTTCTCAGAAGGCGCGGGCCTTGTCTGTAAATGTAAGGCCCGCGGCTTCTAAGAAGCAGCCTCCTTCTGAGAAGCCTTCCCCCCTCCCCCTACCCCCCTCTGCGCGCCGCCAAATCGAGGCGATGCAGATCTTGGCGCGCAGCCAGCTCGCTTGGAGAGCCGGGGTGCCCTGGGGGGGGGCGTCGGCGCCCGCCTCGGGGCGCCGGGAGGCCGGGCCCCGGAGCGCGCCGTGCCCCCCGCGGCGGCGGCGATAGAACAAACACGACCAGGACCACGACGACGGCGGAGGGTGGCGGCGACGACGGCGGCGACGGCGGCTGTGGCGATTACCCGGCGCTGCTCCGTCGCGAAGGCGAGCGTCATGAACAGGATGGCACGGGCTATGAAGGCGATGAAGCTGAGCGACTGGGAGAAGGATCCAGGGGGGGAGGAGAGGGGGACGAGGAAATGGGGGCTGGGGGGAACAACAGGAGGTTCAGAAGGAGGCAGTCATCGTCAGAACCATCCACCTCCTTCCTATCGGGACAGGGCAAGATGGCTTTCCTAGCAAACTCTCCCTTGGTGGGGATGTGTTTGTGTGAAACCTCAAGGAGACGACACCTATCCCCACCTGTGTACGAGGGGTAGGTCGGCCGGCGGGCTGCGGTTTCTTCATTGGGGGGGTGTGGGGGATGGTTTTCTCTGTCCAGAAAGATGGAGAGGAGAAGGGGGACGAGGAGGAGAAGGAGGAGGAGGAGAGTTCAGTCACAGACAAGAGGTGGGAGGAGGAGGAGGAGGAGGAGGAGAGTTCAGTTACAGACAAAAGGGGGAGGAGGAGGAGGAGGAGGAGGAGGAGGAGGAGGACGAGGAGGATGCCAGTGAGAGAGAGAGAGAGACACACACACACACACCGTGTGGCTCTGGCAGCATACGCTCTTGTCACCACATCTGAGGGACCCTGATACAGGCCACCCTCCTTTCGCAGCGCACACAGCTCACTCTTGGGTCGCCAACAGGGTCTGACCCCGCTCCGCAGTGCTCCTCTTCTTCAGGCACTACAGCACGCTGACACTCTGAGGGATTCTCAATAGGCTGCCCTCGTGTTACAGCCGCACACCGTGCCAGTCTAGCGTCCAGCTGCATACGCCCGCCACTGCTAGGCACCCTCGAGGGGCCCTGGTGCAGGCCACCCTCCGCCCACGGCGTGCGCAGTGAGCACTTGGGCCCCAACAGGGTCTGGCCCCGCTTCGCAGTTGTTTCTTCACAGCATGGCCGCACCCCTTCACGAATCAGCAGAGGCATGGTGGGGCTGGAGGTGGTAAGGGGAGGAAGGCTGCACCAGGTTTGGGGTCAACCTCAAATCCTGGGCCTGCAGCCCTAGACTTGCATTTCTGCAGGTCTACCTTTAGTTGCCGAGGCGACACTCACCATATAAGGTAGACTGACACAGCCAGCGTGTTTTGATTGCTCACAGTTGCAGCCTCCCATGGCGGCACATACTCTGAAAAAAGGATGGATATCGGTGTTGTTTGACGTTGTTTGAGTTGAGCGGGGGACAAAACGGAGATACCACGGTTTGGGGTCAACCCAAACCTTGGGCAGCAACCCAAATATTGCTACCGTTAGCTTGTTTCTCACATTCGCAGCAACCAGACGCATCAGCGCATTACCATGGGAGGCAACAACTTGTTTATACTATGAGCAGGCACCCCTTCTCTGGAGCCATGCATACCAGCAGAGCTATTAATTTATGTATTGGTATTCGTACCAGACATGCCTGGCTCACACTACCCCATGCGCCTAGACCTACAGGCCAGCCTGCACAGGCAAGCCTTTGCAGCGTGCCAGACCTGCCTTCTCACCTCGTCCTCACATGCCTACCCCTCATACTCCGGACATGCATTCGGCGACGGTGGCCCCATCCTTTTAGTAACCGAAGAGCGGGCCTATTGCCGGCTAAAAAAGCGGGCCTACTGCTGGCACAGAGGGACCATTGTACAGTACGAGCCTACAGCGCCGTATCTGGTATGTTTGGACCATACAGCACGGTTTTTTGACTATACAGCACGGGCAGCATCAGGCGTATAGGGGAGCTGGAATGGGACGTGCACACAGGCTGACTGTTAAGGCCCACGCCGTACACGTGAGCATTCTGCCCACGTGTACTTATGTGGCGCACCAGCTGCTGACAACCCGCGCAGCAGCAAACACCAGTCGCGCATGTTAATTTTTCTCAAGACCACGTTCGACGTGTATTCCTTATCTCGCCTACGTGCAAGTTCAGCAGCACTCAATGATTCACCATGGCCAGTCCTGCACCTCTCTTGTGACTTTATAGCACGGGCAGCATCCCAAGAACTGCTAGTTTAACGAGGTTCGGGGTCAGCCAAAACCCTGGGCGGCAGCCCAAAGACTGCTGCAGCCAGTCTGTTTCTCAGCTGCAGTCTGCCAAGACGGCACATACTTTTCGACAAAACAGAGGGTTGGGATGGGCGAGTCATTGCACGGGTATTGGGGTGATCAGCCTTACGTGTTGGGGTGCGCCAAAACCCTGGTCAGCAACCCGAGATTCGCGCACAGTGCCGATGTTCTTTCCGAATGAAGATCGTTGCTTTTTGCCTTACAAGCGCCGCATACAGTGGTGGCAGGACCTACGACTCTGTCAGACGTCTTTTATTACCTATGATGTGTTACTTCGTTTACTGATTAGGATCCGTGTCGTTCTACTGTACCTGCTCAGCCGCGACGACACTCACCATCGATATGAAGGCTATTGCTCTATAGTGTTACCTTGTGTTGTTGTTGGTTTCCCATGATTATCGTCACACTGGGCGGGCGCCTATTTTCACAAATAGTTTTAGTCAGCGCTCTTTCTCTTGCATTTTGTTCGCGGCCCCTGCCAGGTGTATGAACCGGGCCCAGCCTTTTCTCCAGTTCCAGCATCAGCGCGACAGGCTCGATCTTGATGTTGGTCGAACGTTAAAGGAGGAGGAGGAGGAGGAGGAGGAGGAGGAGGAGGAGGGGATGGGTGGGGGAGGAGGAGAAGAGGAGGAGAAGGAGGAGGAGGCGGAGGAGGAAGAAGAGAAATACCTAGAAGAAGTATGATAACAAACACAACAAGAAGCGGAAACAAAGAGGGAGGAGGAGGAGGGAGGAGGAGGAGGAGGAGGAGGAGGAAGAGGACGAGGAGGAGGAGGAGGGAGGAGGAAGAGGAGGAGGAGGGGGAGGGGGAGGGAGGGAGGAGGAGGGAGAGGAGGAGGAGGAGGAGAAGAAAAGGAGGATGATGTGGGATGGGAGGAGGAGGAGGAGGAGGAGGAGGAGGAGGAAGAAGAGGAGGAGGAGGAGGAAGAGGAGGAGGACGAGGAGGATGTGGGATGGGGGGTAAAGGAGGAGGAGAAGGAGGAGGAGGAGGAGCGTGGAAGCTCTATCACCGCCTGGAAGGCACAAACCTCCCGCAAGATCGGTGGAACCCCATACAGGTGGCCCCGAGATCCATGTTTTTGGAATTCTACGCTTGCTTGCAGGTGAGATCTCTGGGACATTGGGGTTGGTTGCCGATGTGCAGGGGGAGAGGCCTTCGTGCCTTCCACTTCGGCGAGTGTGGACTTGGACCGCCACCGCCACACCCCCACTGCGTGCCAACTACGTGCCGTCTAGCCACCCCCCTCGCATCCTTCATTTTAACGCACCCGTGCGGCCAGGCAACCGCACCGCTAGCTAGCAAAGGCGATCGGCTACCAGCCACCGTACGCATGCATCGCAGTCCCAGTCATTTCTCACCGCCTTCTCGTCCACCAGACGCCGCCAGCCTCGACAGCCATGGCGTTGGCCGAGGCCACCGCGGGCAGCAACCATGGTCACCGCCCGCGTGCGTGCATTTTCAGCTTACCTCCTACCCCCCGCTCCATCAGACGTCGCCGACTTCGGCGGCCACGTGTTGCTCAACATTTCGAGCGCCGCAAGCGTCACATTGAGCGCCCGCCCATCTTTTGCACGCTACTATGGCTCAATTGGGCAGAGCGCCTGCCGCACGCATGCTCCCCCAGCACCCAACCTGGAAAAGCGGGGGGCATCTCCCAGGAAGTGGACCGTGGGCACCCTCCCAGGGCGTTGGCCCAACAGGGCCAGCAGACCCGGAGGTGGGGGGCGGGACCCTCACACGGCCCGCCGGGCCCCCCCACCCGCTCTTTGCATTGCTGCCACGAGCCTATCCCCACCAACCCTCCCCCTGTTCGAGGTCATGGTCCCTCTTCCCTTGTCCTCCCCCAACGCACTGTGCGACCACTGCCACGCTGCAGCCACTGCCGCCGCACCGAGCCTCCCCGCCTCCGCTCTCCCCCTCTTCCTGGTGTGACAGGTTCCTTCGTCTTCCCTTTTTCCTCATGCAACAGATTCCTCTGCTTTCTGTCCTGCTCCCGTCCGTCTGTTTGTTCTTGCGTTACTTCAGCTACGCGTAAGAATGCGTGCGCCGCCGGTCACCCTTGGAGCGACGCCCCAGGCGTTACCTCACCCTCAGTTGATCACGCCCCCCCCAGGGCCGACCGGCTGTGAGGGGGGGAGGCTACGTTCTGACGAGTTTTCGAGCCACGAGATGCCAGGAGCCAGGAGCCGGGACGACGATGAGGGTAGGAAGGAGGGGGAGGATTGATCGAGGATCTGCAAATGTTGGCCTTTTTGGGCGCCCTTGGGATGGAGGGGGCCTCGTCGCCCCGGCTGGACCCGCATCGACGTCTTGGTCAGATCGAGATCCAAGATAACTTCAGGAATCGATGTCGAAGGGGAGGGGGCTGGAGGAGGAGGAGGAGGAGGAGGAGGGAGGAGGAGGAGGGAGGAGGAGGAGGGAGGAGGGGAGGAGGAGGAGGAGGAGGAGGAGGAGGAGTGGAGGAGGAGGAGGAGGAGGACGACGACGACAAGGTAGGACTAGGAAGGACGAGGGAAGTGGGAGGTGGGTAGGGAGGGAGGGAGGGAAGGAAGAGAAGCAGAAGCAGAAGGAGGAGGAGGAGGAGGAGGAGGAGGAACAGAAGGGTCGGGACGGGGGGAGGGACGGGGGTGATGTTCGAACGTTCCCAGGTGTTTTCACAGGGTGGCCGAAAATTCTCGCAGGCATCGGGGGTGTCCAGGTCCATGAGGAGCAAGGGGAGAAGGAGGAGGAGAGGGAATCGAGGAATCGAGGCGTGCAGCACCGTCTGGGTGGGACAGCGAACGGCCAGAGCAGAGAGGGGCTGCAGAGGCGCCGCCCACGCCACACGACCTTTCAAGGCTGCACGCTGTTGCAGTCCACGTGGGTCCGCGGGGACCTCCCAACCTTCTACCAGCCTGGACTGGCAGCCAAGGCGCCTCCCTGACGGAGGCGAGTGCAGAGAAGAACCGCCACCGCACGACGCCAGGCTCGTCGACGGGGATGTCAAACGCTGGGCAACAGATGCCAAGACAGGCCAGCGCAGGGCCGATACAGCACAGACCAGGCCTGCCCAAGGCCAATCAAGAACCGATGCTTGCACAGGGCACAGTCATCAACCAGGTAAGCGGCGCACACCATTGTCGATGTTGAAATGACAAACAGGGCACCTGCCCAAGGCCATTCCATGGCCAGAACGCCACCCGAACCTGCCCAGGGCCGAGCAGCAAGAGGTGACAGCACAAGGCATGATACGGAAGAGCCACCAATCGGGGACCTCGATCTGGTCGTGTATGATGGACGGGTGACAGGCTGTGAATCCCAGCGTGCCTGCCCTCTGCCCAATAAGACGACATCCAAGTTCCAATGAAGGCGTGCCCAGGGCCGAATACCTACCAAGAAAGCCTGCACAGGGCTGGTGGCATACCAGTATACGAAGAATGTCTGCTCAGAGCCAATAAAAAACAAGAGGGCTTGCACAGGACCGAGACAGCAAGGAGCCAGCCATCGCACCAGCGCGTTCCTTGAGGGGGCCCTGGGCGGGACCAGGGGGGAGGGCATGAGAGGAAAGGGAGGACGAGAAGGAGGAGGAGGAGGAGGAGGAGGAGGAGGAGGAGGAGGAGGAGGAGGAGAGGAGGAGGATAGAAGGATAGGAGGAGGAGGAGGAGGAGGAGGAGGAGGAGCAGGAGGAGGAGAAGAAACACAATAATAATAATAAGAAGAAACAGGAGAAAGAAGAGGGGGAGGTGGAGGAGGAGGAAGAAGAGGATGGGGAGGACGTCTGTAGTTTTTTTGTTTCCCCGGGTTCCTGTGCCGGCAGGGCGAGGGAGCGCGCCGCCGCCACGGCAAAGCTCGCCTCGAGCCCCTGCCCAGAGTTTGCTTGGGGGGACCAGGAGGACGAGGGGGGGGGAGGAGGTG